>OY804581.1:42819846-43153204 GCA_963680875.1 Bathymodiolus brooksi | reverse complement strand
CATCAGAAGTGTTGTAATAGTTGGTATGCTTGCCTCACGTCTTGTAGTCTCATCAGTTTGATCCCTGGTAGAGTCACATCAGAAGTGTTGTAATAGTTGGTATGCTTGCCTCACGTCTTGTAGTTCATCAGTTTGATCCCTGGTAGAGTCACATTAGAAGTGTTGTAATAGTTGGTATGCTTGCCTCACGTCTTGTAGTTCATCAGTTTGATCCCTGGTAGAGTCACATCAGAAGTGTTGTAATAGTTGGTATGCTTGCCTCACGTCTTGTAGTTCATCAGTTTGATCCCTGGTAGAGTCACATCAGAAGTGTTGTAATAGTTGGTATGCTTGCCTCACGTCTTGTAGTTCATCAGTTTGATCCCTGGTAGAGTCACATCAGAAGTGTTGTAATAGTTGGTATGCTTGCCTCACGTCTTGTAGTTCATCAGTTTGATCCCTGGTAGAGTCACATTAGAAGTGTTGTAATAGTTGGTATGCTTGCCTCACGTCTTGTAGTTCATCAGTTTGATCCCTGGTAGAGTCACATCAGAAGTGTTGTAATAGTTGGTATGCTTGCCTCACGTCTTGTAGTTCATCAGTTTGATCCCTGGTAGAGTCACATCAGAAGTGTTGTAATAGTTGGTATGCTTGCCTCACGTCTTGTAGTTCATCAGTTTGATCCCTGGTAGAGTCACATCAGAAGTGTTGTAATAGTTGGTATGCTTGCCTCACGTCTTGTAGTTCATCAGTTTGATCCCTGGTAGAGTCACATCAGAAGTGTTGTAATAGTTGGTATGCTTGCCTCACGTCTTGTAGTTCATCAGTTTGATCCCTGGTAGAGTCACATCAGAAGTGTTGTAATAGTTGGTATGCTTGCCTCACGTCTTGTAGTTCATCAGTTTGATCCCTGGTAGAGTCACATCAGAAGTGTTGTAATAGTTGGTATGCTTGCCTCACGTCTTGTAGTTCATCAGTTTGATCCCTGGTAGAGTCACATCAGAAGTGTTGTAATAGTTGGTATGCTTGCCTCACGTCTTGTAGTTCATCAGTTTGATCCCTGGTAGAGTCACATCAGAAGTGTTGTAATAGTTGGTATGCTTGCCTCACGTCTTGTAGTTCATCAGTTTGATCCCTGGTAGAGTCACATCAGAAGTGTTGTAATAGTTGGTATGCTTGCCTCACGTCTTGTAGTTCATCAGTTTGATCCCTGGTAGAGTCACATCAGAAGTGTTGTAATAGTTGGTATGCTTGCCTCACGTCTTGTAGTTCATCAGTTTGATCCCTGGTAGAGTCACATCAGAAGTGTTGTAATAGTTGGTATGCTTGCCTCACGTCTTGTAGTTCATCAGTTTGATCCCTGGTAGAGTCACATCAGAAGTGTTGTAATAGTTGGTATGCTTGCCTCACGTCTTGTAGTTCATCAGTTTGATCCCTGGTAGAGTCACATCAGAAGTGTTGTAATAGTTGGTATGCTTGCCTCACGTCTTGTAGTTCATCAGTTTGATCCCTGGTAGAGTCACATTAGAAGTGTTGTAATAGTTGGTATGCTTGCCTCACGTCTTGTAGTTCATCAGTTTGATCCCTGGTAGAGTCACATCAGAAGTGTTGTAATAGTTGGTATGCTTGCCTCACGTCTTGTAGTTCATCAGTTTGATCCCTGGTAGAGTCACATCAGAAGTGTTGTAATAGTTGGTATGCTTGCCTCACGTCTTGTAGTTCATCAGTTTGATCCCTGGTAGAGTCACATCAGAAGTGTTGTAATAGTTGGTATGCTTGCCTCACGTCTTGTAGTTCATCAGTTTGATCCCTGGTAGAGTCACATCAGAAGTGTTGTAATAGTTGGTATGCTTGCCTCACGTCTTGTAGTTCATCAGTTTGATCCCTGGTAGAGTCACATCAGAGTAATTGGTATTTGCTGCTTCTCTGCTAAGTACATAGTGTTCAAGAGCAAGAGAAAAGACTAGTTGACTTGAAATCAGGATAATGTGTCGGAGAGGAAAGACATGCTGACCTGTGAACTGTTGTATCAGAGAGCTACCACTATAAATATCTAAGTGGATATTATCATCATCTAATCTAGTGTAACTTCTTACCATGATATAACTGAAAAATTGCTCATTTGTCTTTACTCAACAGTCACTCACTTTTTTATCACATTAAACAACAATACACTCACTCTCTTATCAGATAAACTCAATGCAATCTTCCATAAAAATTCTCATAATCTTATATAATTGTTATTCCAGATGTTACATCACATTGGCTCAAGCTCTAGGAATGTCCCTTGGTGGAGCCCCAGCTGGCCCTGCTGGTACTGGTAAAACTGAGTCGGTAAAGGACATGGGTCGTTGTTTGGGAAAATATGTTGTTGTATTTAACTGTTCTGATCAGATGGACTTCAGAGGTTTAGGACGTATCTACAAAGGTATTTATTTTTTTTAGCATTTATCAGTGATGATTTTTGTCTTATTTAACTAATTTCAGATATTTACCTACAAGTGTAAAAAAGTGAAAGTTACAGGACACAGTCAGTACAAGTCAAAGATGAACCTTTTTTGAAAGGAGGTGTAGATGGTTTCAGCTATTTTTCAGGATTTTCAGTTATTTTATTTTCTAACCAGAATTGTCTCTAATTTATATGTCTACATTTCTTTAAATATTTGTAACTGTTGAATGTATGCAGCAAAAAATATGATTAAATTCTTTCCTTTACCTAGCCTGGTTATGATAAAAAGCTTGCTAGTGCTTTCCATTGGTGTTAATTACTTGTGCAATTTAATGTCTTGGTTTTTTTTAAATAGAGGCATTTTGTAGAATTTGTGTTCATGAACAAAAATTTAAGCCAAAGGAAAAATTAGAAGAAAAATAGTTTCCTAGCCTTTCAATGATACTTATGTAACAAAAAAAGATTCTATGTACAGTGAATAACAAATATATTTTTGTCTTAAAATTATTTTAGGTTTGGCTCAGTCTGGTTCATGGGGTTGTTTTGACGAGTTCAATCGTATTGAGCTCCCTGTATTGTCAGTAGCTGCCCAGCAAATTGCCATTGTACTCCTGTGTAAAAAGGAGAAGAAAAATCAGTTTATCTTTACTGATGGTGATGTTGTGGAATTTGATAGAGAAATGGGTATCTTCTTGACTATGGTAAGGACTATGAACTTTTTTCTACATCTAAATTTATTTCAATGAAAAATTGAATAGAGAAAATTTTAAACTTTTTACGTCTAACTTTATTTAAATGAAAATTATAAAAAAGAACATTTTTTAACATTTTACATCTAAATTTTTTTAAGAGGAAACTTTAATAGAAAAAATTTCCAAAAGGTTTTCGGACTGCTTATAATTTACAGTCAAATGTATTGAGTTTACTTGTCAAGTAAATCATGATTTTTAATATTATTTCTGTTTGACAGCATCATAAATAACAGAATGAAGGATTCATTGCAATCAGAGCTCCATTGTCATTCATGAAAATTTTCATTTTATTCTTATGTATTGAATTTATAATATATGTTGCATTAAGTTCTAAATTAAATGTTCTAATACAGCCAAAAAAACATGGAAATATTTTACCTATTTTTAGAACCCAGGTTATGCTGGTCGTCAAGAGTTGCCAGAAAATTTGAAGATCAACTTCCGTACAGTAGCTATGATGGTTCCAGACAGAGCTATCATTATCCGTGTAAAATTGGCTAGTTGTGGTTTCCAACAGAACGTTGTCCTGGCCAAGAAATTCTACACTCTCTACAAACTTTGTGAAGAACAATTGACCAAACAAGTCCATTATGATTTCGGTTTGAGAAACATTTTGTCTGTGTTGCGTACTCTCGGAGCATACAAGAGATCCAACCCTGAAGATCCAGAACCTACCGTGGTGATGAGAGTATTGAGGGACATGAACTTGTCTAAGTTGGTAGATGAAGATGAACCATTGTTTATGTCTTTGATTGATGATTTGTTCCCTGGTATTACACTGGACAAAGCTGGATATCCTGACATGGAAGCTGCTATTACCAAAAATGTAAGTGTATTTCCTGCCCCTTATGTTGTGGAAGATTGATTTTTTTTTTTAAATCAATTAAATATCAATCTTTCCTCAAATATTATGCCCCGTTCATGGCGAGGTATACTCGATACCACATAATGTGATAAAGTTTGTCAGTGACTTGCGACAGGTCGGTGGTTTTCTCCGGAGGCCCCGGTTTTCTGCACCAATAAAACTGACCGCCACAGTATAACTGAAATATTGTTGAAAGTGGCATTAAACACCATTAAAAAAAATCAAATATTAAGCAGTAGTACAACATTGAGGTATGCAAGCAAAACTGTTATCCAATCAAACATTACCAAGAGGACAGCACCAAATAAGAAATAAATTAATTGTCTATATAACACTTATTCATTTCCATATTTTGTAATATATTTATTTGTGTATATTATTAATTTTCTTTTGAAACCTATAATATTTACACCAAATTTTTTTTATTGGTTGGAATAGATGCACATACAGTGTAAAATTCAGCATTGAAATTAATAAGGAAATATATTATAATTTTGAACATGTATTTTTGTGACTTTAGCTCAATTCTACCTTACTTCAAATAGATGTTTTTCCCATCTTAAGCTTATTGAAAATATACCATTGATACATGTAACTTGCCAACGGGAACTTATATTCCAGAAAAATACTTTATAACATGTATTTCTTATTTCTAATTTTAGATTACTGATGGTGGCCTGATTCATCATGACCCATGGGTGTTGAAATTGATTCAGCTTTTTGAGACACAGAGAGTAAGACATGGAATGATGACACTAGGACCAACCGGTGCTGGTAAAACTAAATGTATTCATACATTAATGAGGGCCATGACAGACTGTGGTGAACCCCACAAGGAGCTGAGAATGAACCCTAAAGCTATTACAGCACCCCAGATGTTTGGTCGACTTGATGTGGCTACTAATGACTGGACTGATGGTATCTTCTCTACATTGTGGAGAAGGACACATAAAACTAAAAAGGTAGCCGTATTAACTACATTATTGTTGGTTTTGAATATTTTCATGTTATATTTTTATCTCTCTTGTATGTAATGCTTAGCAAGTATATAAAAATGACTGTTCAACTGTCTTGATTCCTATTTAAAAAGATTAAAGAATGATCTTCCTAGAAAGAGTAAAGTTGATCTTAAGTAATTATATGGGTTAGGGTTATAGTGTTTAAGGTTACTGTTTCAGTTATATCGTGACGGTTCTTAATTAATTATAAAATTTCATCAGCTAATTGAATAGTAGTTCTTAATTACATAATTATTTTAATGTTAACGTGTGTATATAGAAAAGTCAGTGGTATAAAATAAAAATAATAGTAAAGACATCTTGAAATTTCAAATAACTTTTTTTTTACCATCAGAAGAACATGTCTAGATGTTATTATATGAACCATTATGATTAAGATTGATTTAAAACCTACAGGGTGAACATGTATGGCTGTTGTTAGATGGACCCGTAGATGCTATCTGGATTGAGAACTTGAACTCAGTATTAGACGACAATAAAACACTGACCTTGGCTAACGGTGACAGAATTCCTATGGCTCCTAATTGTAAGATCATCTTTGAAGTGCACAACATTGACAATGCCTCCCCTGCCACTGTGTCTAGAAATGGTATGGTCTTCATGTCCAGCTCAATCCTGGACTGGAATCCTATCATTAGAGGTAAGCTACCATATTAATAGGACCAAAAGAAAATATATTTTTAATGGGGTTTTTTTTGTACCCCATTATCTTCTATAGTAAAATCTATCCTGAGGGCTATATGCAAGATTAGTTGTACTAGTTGTGGCACCCTCTTACAATAAAGTGTTTATTATTCTTATTATATTCAACGAAATCCTCAGAAATCTATGTATGCCAAAAATTACAATTAGTCTTAATATTTGCAAATTTTATTTACTTTTTTTGTGTTTTTTATTATTATTATTGGAATGAATGATGACCACACTGTGTTTTACAAGACATGATCCTGAATGTATGGCTGTTAGATTTACAACTACCCGTGTAATCAGTGCTTATCACCACTAACGTTTTGAGTTCAAATTCATCTCATGGAGAGGTGTACTTAATACAACAGTATGAGGGCCCGGGTGGCTCAATGAGTTAGGTAGTTGGAGTACCTAACAACTCGTATAAGCCTATCACCAATACGGTGTGGGTTCGCACCCGGCTTTGTAAATTACAAAAAGGGTGCTCTTGACTCGCAACTGCAAGTGATGAAGTTTACCAGTTGCTTGCCCATGGTCGGTGGTTCTCTCCGGGTACTCCGGCTTCTTCCACCACTAAAACTGGTCACCTTGATATAGCTGAAATATTGCTGAAAGTGGCGTTAATCCACAATAAATCAAATCAAATCAAATGCAATATTATGTGATAAATTGTGTCTGACCTGCGGCAGGTCAGTTGTTTTCTCCGGGTACTACGGTTTCATCCACCAATAAAACTTGCCGCCACAATACATATAACTGAAATATTGTTGAAAGTGGCTTTAAGCAGCATATCCCTAAACCTACAAGACATTATATTCCTGGGTTTTTGTAGGATGGCTTATGACAAGACCAGCTGCCCAGCAGGACATTATATTCCAGTGTTTTGAAGATTGTTTCAGCAGTCTGTATAACTTTGTTGTGCAGAAACTCTTCCCAAAGATGCAGGTAGCTATTTATTTTATTATCATTATATATTAAAATTTGTTATTCGTAGAAGCAATTGCATTGGTGGAGTAATGTTTAGCATGCTCGCCATGAGTATGATAGATCGCGGGTTCATGCCCCGGTCAGGTCAAATCAAAGACTATAAAATTGGTATTTGCTGCATTTCCACTAAACACGCAGTATTAATAAGGAGTCAGAGTAAATATTGATTAGCTCGGAATCAAGTGGAGCGACATGTCTACCAGCCAATTGTTGTTTCAGTGAGCTAGCACTAAAAATCTATTAAACGTGTTGGTCCAGTACAAAGCGGACATCATCATTCATTGGTATAGTTGAAACATTGCTCATTTTGTGTTAAATAACAAACACTCTCACTCACTATTCATAATAACGTCTACAATGTATTGAATTTAGCCCCACTCCCCCTAAAAAAATGATAAAAGTGTTTGAAAATAAGAAAAAAAAAGCTTGCATGGGAGTTCCATATTCATGTAAATATGTACTTAGAAAACTGTATTTTTCTGTTTGTCGCAGTATGTAAATTGACACATAAATAATTTTCAAATGTTAAGTATGTATAGTCTACTGTTAAATTAACAAATTTCTAAATGTTTCTTTCTCAGTTGTTAGAATGTATGTATGTGAGACAGTCTATAGATTTGTTAGAAGGACTGATACCAGGAGGAGATGAAGGAAAGGACATGAAACCCTTACATCTACAGAAACTCTTCATTTTTGCCGTAATGTTTTCTCTTGGAGCAATTCTGGAGTTGGAAGACAGGAAGAAGGTAAAAAGAAAAAAATGTTATTTTTCAAAATTTTGTTTTTGAGAAGTATTCATTATTTGTTTAAATTGGAGAATATTTGGTCTTTTGTTGTTAATTCGAAATAATGAACCTAATTCAAACATTTTAGAAATGTTGTAATGTACAGTTATGTATAAAATTTGAACCCACATGGAGTTCCTTTGTTTTATATTTAATAATCTGTTTTGCATATTAATTTAATGATTGTTACAGAAAGAGCTCTGAACTTCTATTTTTGTTTTACAGCTTGAAGAATGGCTCGTTGCAAATTCTAAGCTGCCATTCCCCACACTGGATGGAGATGATACAATTTATGAGTACATGGTTAATGAAAAAGGAGAATGGGAACACTGGAGCATGAGGGTAAGCTAGAAAGATCAATGGGGAGATAATTTATTGAAGGAAGTAACTTCTACGGCCTCCATTTGATTGGTTGGTTGTTATTACTGCACATCTACAATGTAGTTTTTTTTTTTTTTTTGTACACATGTACATAAATTTGTGCTTTGGTGTGTTTTTTAGACTATGCAGTTGAAATAATATTTCTAATTTGAGGGAGGGACCGTCATGGCCGTGATTGTATAGTAGTTGGATTTACAACTACCTGTGCAATCAGTGCCTGTCACCACTATTGTTGTGAGTTCGAATACCTCTCAGGAGAGGTGTACTCGATACAACTTTATGTGATAAAGTTTGTCAGTGACTTGCGACAGGTCAGAGGTTTTCTCCAGGTCCTCCTGTTTCCTCCACCAATAAAACTGACCATCATGATATAACTGAAATATTGTTGAAAGTGGCGTTAAACACCATAACCCTAACCCTAACTCTTACAAATATACTTAAATTGATATGTAATTTCCCTGCTTTTTATTTCAGGTACCAGAATACATCTATCCCCCAGACTCAATTCCTGAATACACATCTATTTTAATTCCCAATGTAGACAATGTCAGAACAGATTATCTTCTCAATCTCATATCAAAACAAGGCAAAGCTGTCTTACTGATAGGAGAACAGGGTACAGCAAAGACTGTTATGGTACAAGGTTTCTGTGGTAAAATGGACCCAGAGGAACACCTGTTCAAGAGCTTTAACTTCTCCAGTGCTACCACCACAACCATGGTCCAGGTATGAACATTATAGTTTGCTTTTTCTTGTTGATAACCTGGCATCAAGGAAATGAAATTGAATACACCAAAAAAAATAACATACAAGCGAAAAAGATGCCCAGATGTAGTGTTTATCAATAGAAGTAGAGAATACCACTAAACTGCAGACTAGGGAGTGTTTCACCTGCTCTACTGCAGGCTAGGGAGTGTTTCACCTGCTCTACTGCAGGCTAGGGAGTGTTTCACTTGCTCTGCTGCAGGCTAGGGAGTGTTTCACATGCTCTACTGCAGGCTAGGGAGTGTTTCACCTGCTCTACTGCAGGCTAGGGAGTGTTTCACATGCTCTACTGCAGGCTAGAGAGTGTTTCACATGCTCTACTGCAGGCTAGGGAGTGTTTCACCTGCTCTACTGTAG
Source organism: Bathymodiolus brooksi (assembly GCA_963680875.1). Taxonomy (NCBI): domain Eukaryota; kingdom Metazoa; phylum Mollusca; class Bivalvia; order Mytilida; family Modiolidae; genus Bathymodiolus; species Bathymodiolus brooksi. The sequence continues at coordinate 43,144,178 of OY804581.1, read as the reverse complement.
GCTAGGGAGTGTTTCACTTGCTCTACTGCAGGCTAGGGAGTGTTTCACTTGCTCTACTGCAGGCTAGGGAGTGTTTCACTTGCTCTACTGCAGGCTAGGGAGTGTTTCACATGCTCTACTGCAGGCTAGGGAGTGTTTCACCTGCTCTACTGCAGGCTAGGGAGTGTTTCACTTGCTCTACTGCAGGCTAGGGAGTGTTTCACTTGCTCTACTGCAGGCTAGAGAGTGTTTCACATGCTCTACTGCAAGCTAGGGAGTGTTTCACCTGCTCTACTGCAGGCTAGGGAGTGTTTCACCTGCTCTACTGCAGGCTAGGGAGTGTTTCACCTGCTCTACTGCAGGCTAGGGAGTGTTTCACTTGCTCTGCTGCAGGCTAGGGAGTGTTTCACATGCTCTACTGCAGGCTAGGGAGTGTTTCACCTGCTCTACTGCAGGCTAGGGAGTGTTTCACATGCTCTACCGCAGGCTAGAGAGTGTTTCACATGCTCTACTGCAGGCTAGGGAGTGTTTCACCTGCTCTACTGTAGGCTAGGGAGTGTTTCACTTGCTCTACTGCAGGCTAGGGAGTGTTTCACTTGCTCTACTGCAGGCTAGGGAGTGTTTCACTTGCTCTACTGCAGGCTAGGGAGTGTTTCACATGCTCTACTGCAGGCTAGGGAGTGTTTCACTTGCTCTACTGCAGGCTAGGGAGTGTTTCACATGCTCTCCTGCATGCTAGGGAGTGTTTCACTTGCTCTACTGCAGGCTAGAGAGTGTTTCACATGCTCTACTGCAGGCTAGGGAGTGTTTCACTTGCTCTACTGCAGGCTAGGGAGTGTTTCACATGCTCTACTGCAGGCTAGGGAGTGTTTCACATGCTCTACTGCAGGCTAGGGAGTGTTTCACTTGCTCTACTGCAGGCTAGGGAGTGTTTCACTTGCTCTACTGCAGGCTAGGGAGTGTTTCACTTGCTCTACTGCAGGCTAGGGAGTGTTTCACATGCTCTACTGCAGGCTAGGGAGTGTTTCACTTGCTCTACTGCAGGCTAGGGAGTGTTTCACATGCTCTACTGCAGGCTAGGGAGTGTTTCACATGCTCTACTGCAGGCTAGAGAGTGTTTCTCACTCATTTTAGGGTATGAGTGTTCTCATTGTTGAAGACCCTACTGTGACTGATATGTAGAACAGTAATAAAAGTCATGTTCTTTACTTTAATTTGTGTCAAAGTGTTACACGACCATTACACATATGACTAACCAGATGTTGTCTAAGATTTATGTAATTTACAAGTGGGATGAAAAAATATATGTATATAACTTAACAAAATAACATATTATATAATACAAACATAGATATCAAATTTACTGCACATGACACGTTTCTGGAATAACCTTCATCGGGCACGTTCAATATCGAAATATTGGAAAACCAAATAAGTTGAATGTGTTTGGAAACAATAAACCAAAGAACCTAAACAGGATAGACAAAATCTGCTATGAAATATGAATTGACAATAATATTTATATAATACATTATGTAGCATGATATTGACTATTTACTTGTTATTTTTATATAGAGAACTATTGAAGGCTATGTAGACAAGAGGATGGGTACAACATATGGTCCACCAGCAGGAAAGAAGATGTCCTGTTTCATTGATGACATCAACATGCCAATAATCAATGAATGGGGAGATCAAGTAAGTCTATTACATTATTTTGTTTGTTTAATTTTGTAATAGCAAAATGCAAATCTAATTGGATCAACAATAAAAATATATATATTTCCTCTGTTATAAATAGCTCACTAAGGAGCCCATAAAACTAGTTTAACCCTGCCGCTTTTTATTGAAGTTCCTGTACCAAGTCAGAAAAGTAAGTGCTCATACATATGTGTGTTAGGGGTGTCAATTTTCATCTGTTTCTAGGATTGTTTGATTAGGTTTTGGAACTGCTCAGACAGTATGGTATTGTTTTGTTTTATTTTTATTATTGACACAAATAAAAGGGCCATATGAAACTTGCTTCAGTTCTGATTAAATACAAATCTACATGAATAATTATGATCAGAGATAATTGTAACCACATGGCAAAGGTAAAATGTGTAGAAAATACTTTATTTACTTTTTCTCTGAAACCACTTAACTAAAATAAAACCTACACTCACTATAATGAAATGCTCCATAGAATTTTGATTCATGTCTATATTTTTGAATGCAGTTTAGAATGAAAGATGGCTGCCTTTAAAATAAATTAAGATTAAGAAAGACTATAAAATGCTGTTGCTGATATTAACATCAGTTACTAATGAGTTCTTTCAATGTTCACCTACATCCATTCCTTTGTTTGTTGAATTCCTAGGAATTAATTTAACTACATGTAAATCTTGACTTTTAGGGTTTCTAGCTGGTACATGTTCAAGTATCTATACATACATATTGTTATATTACCTAACATTATGAACTGCATCGGTGGTGTAATGGTTAGCATGCTCGCCTTGATTGTGGTAGATCGTGGGTTCAAGTCCTGATCTGGTCAAACCAAAGACTATGACATTGGTATTTGTTGCTTCTCCATTAAGAATCAAGCGCAAAGAATAGTTGGCTCGGAATCATGATAATGTGTCTGAGTGGGGGGACATGTCTATCTGTAGACTGTTGTTTCAGTGAACTAGCACTATGAAAATCCAACAAAGCGTGTTGGTCTAGTACAAAGGAACCTCATCATCTCGTTGAAAATTAACTTGTTCCCACCATGACATAACTGAAAAATTGCTGAGTTGGCGTTAAACAACAATTGCTCACTCACTCTAACATGATGCAAATATTAATGTTATATTTTTTTTCAAGGTTACCAATGAAATCACTCGTCAGTTGATGGAAGCTAGAGGTTTCTATAACCTAGAAAAGCCTGGAGAGTTTACTAACATTGTAGACATACAATTCTTAGCTGCCATGATCCACCCAGGAGGAGGTAGGAACGATATCCCACAACGTCTAAAACGTCAGTTTAACATCTTCAACTGTACTCTGCCATCAAACGCCTCCATTGACAAGATCTTCAGAACCATCGGCAAAGGATTCTTTATTAAGGTATGGTTAAGTAAAAAACAGTATCTAGAAGATGTCGAGAAAGTTTTGCTTTTTTTCCCCCATTTTGATTTATTCCTTTAAATGTACAGTCAATATAACAAAGCACTGCTCACTTGACTTAATGAGCACCTCTATATAACAAAGCACTGCTCACTTGACTTAATGAGCACCTCTATATAACAAAGCACTACTCACTTGACTTAATGAGCACCTCTATATAACAAAGCACTACTCACTTGACTTAATGAGCACCTCTATATAACAAAGCACTGCTCACTTGACTTAATGAGCACCTCTATATAACAAAGCACTACTCACTTGACTTAATGAGCACCTCTATATAACAAAGCACTGCTCACTTGACTTAATGAGCACCTCTATATAACAAAGCACTACTCACTTGACTTAATGAGCACCTCTATATAACAAAGCACTGCTCACTTGACTTTATGAGCACCTCTATATAACAAAGCACTGCTCACATGACTTAATGAGCACCTCTATATAACAAAGCACTGCTCACTTGACTTAATGAGCACCTCTATATAACAAAGCACTGCTCACATGACTTAATGAGCACCTCTATATAACAAAGCACTACTCACTTGACTTAATGAGCACCTCTATATAACAAAGCACTACTCACTTGACTTAATGAGCACCTCTATATAACAAAGCACTGCTCACTTGACTTAATGAGCACCTCTATATAACAAAGCACTGCTCACATGACTTAATGAGCACCTCTATATAACAAAGCACTGCTCACTTGACTTAATGAGCACCTCTATATAACAAAGCACTGCTCACTTGACTTAATGAGCACCTCTATATAACAAAGCACTGCTCACATGACTTAATGAGCACCTCTATATAACAAAGCACTGCTCACTTGACTTAATGAGCACCTCTATATAACAAAGCACTGTCCACTTGACTTAATGAGCACCTCTATATAACAAAGCACTGTCCAGAAAGGGCAGCTTAATTTTCAGCATTCTATAATTAATGTATGGTATTTAACCTGGCCATAAAAAGCACTCTTCCAGACTCATATCTGTGTCCATCAGGTTTTCCCCATCTGTGTCCATGATATACAGTTTTGACTGTGTTTGACAATTTTATTTTACTTTTGTGAAAGTTTTTTTTAAGCAAGTTATTATCATCTAAATGAAATCCCTCTTTTTGTTTTCAGGAAAGAGGATTCAAAGAAGATTGTTGTGAATTGGTAGAATCTTTGATAATTGCCACACGAAAACTATGGCAGAAAGTGAAAGTCAAGATGTTGCCCACACCAGCCAAGTTCCATTATGTGTTCAACTTGAGAGATCTTAGCAGAATCTGGCAGGTCAGTACTTTATGATTGATTGATTGATTTATTGGTGTTTAACACCAACTTTAGCAGTATATCAGCTATATCGTAGCGTGGGTCAGTACTTTAAGATTATATTTTTGTGTTAACTTGAGAGATCTTAGCAGAATCTGGCAGGTTAGTGCTTTAAGATTATATTTTTGTATTAACTTGAGAGATCTTAGCAGAATCTGGCGTTTACTTTATAATGATTTTATTGTCAATATATATATACAATTGGATTGGGAACAAGTTTTTACAACTTACTAGTCCCTCTCCATACAAATACATTAATAGCATAAACAAAACAAATCAAATGACAGGAAATGTACAGGCTATATCAATTATAATTAGTAAATTAAGCAAATTCATGTCAAACTAAGCATACATATTAAATATTGTTTTAATATTTAACAGAAAAAAAAAGGGGGGGGGGGGTAAAACTAATAAATTGTGTTGAGATAATATCACAGTTGGGGATAATAATTATTAAATCTACAAGTTTGTCGAATAAATTTTTGCACTGATTTGAACAATAAAGTATTCAATTCTTCACTAATTACATTACATCCAAAGAGTATATATTCTATAGAGATGGGAACAATGTTATTAAAATAGTTAAACAGAAAAGTTCTATCGTGTTGATAAAGTGGACATTCAAGAAAAAAATGAATAGCATCCTCAAATAAATGACCACATACACAATGTGGATCATTCTTCAAATTTACTCTATATAAATCGGCATATATAGAGCAGAATCTGGCAGGTCAGTACTTTAAGATTATATTTTTGTGTTAACTTGAGAGATCTTAGCAGAATCTGGCAGGTCAGTGCTTTAAGATTATATTTTTGTGTTAACTTGAGAGATCTTAGCAGAATCTGGCAGGTCAGTGCTTTAAGATTATATTTTTGTGTTAACTTGAGAGATCTTAGCAGAATCTGGCAGGTCAGTACTTTAAGATTATATTTGTTGTGTGATAGTACTCAAATTTTATTTTCTTGCTAATTTTTTCGCCCATGGAGTCTTCAGAAATGTTAGTCTTTTGAGAGAGATTACACTTTAAATATCTTGATTTTTACCATCAAATTAATGTCAAATAAACATTGTTCAGAATGTAGTCTAAAAGTGCATGATTTTCATAACTGCTTTTGATTTTCAGGGAATTTTGAACATTACAAGTGATATCCTAAAAGGAAGTGGAGATATGATGTCGCTATGGAAACATGAATGCTACAGAGTTATTGTTGACAGATTTGTAGATCTTCCAGATAAAGATTGGTTTGAAAAAACAATGAAACAGGTGAGAGAAAAAAAAGGAAGATGAAAATCATCTATAAGAATAAATATAGATTCTCCTTATGCTACCAGTGGATTACGATAATTTTCCAATCTAACTTTAGAATATGAATATTTAACTATTGAGGGGAGGGGAGTTATGGTGCTTAAAGCCATTTTCAACAATATAGCAGTTATATCGTGGCGGCTTTTAACTATTGAGTGTGGAGAGATATTGTAATTCACTGATAGCAGACGAAGAATCTGTTTCTCCCAAGAACAAAACAATAAAAATATGTTTGCCGAAAATAGTTAATTTTCATCATTAATGATCGTCGAAAGGAAATTGGTGGAAATTCTCATGCAGAAATTTAATCATCCTGGTGAAAAATATTACAAAATGTTAACCAACTGATTAAACACGCTTATAATAGGAGAAAAAGTCTTATTGTTCATGATTGCAAGAAAAGATTTTTCATTAATTTGTAAAAGTCAATTCATGGCTTTGAGTTAGAGACTATGTCAAAATATTGTGTGGTACTGATTTAGAAATTTAGTTAAATTATATAAGATGGTGTTATCATGTTCAAATAAAACTGACTGCCACGATATAGCTGAAATATTGTTGAAAGTGGCGCTGTACACCATAAACCTATCAAGTGAAGTTATGATTCAATTTTACCATCAGCAAGAAACATTCTATTTATTGAACTATTTAGATGAGTTAATTGCCCTTGGTTTGTAATTTAACATTATATTTATTGAACTATTTATATGAGTTAATTGCCCTTGGTTTGTAATTTAACATTCTATTTATTGAACTATTTAGATGAGTTATTGCCCTTGGTTTGTAAGTTTTTGATATTGTTAATTTACAGGTGGCAGAAGAAGAATGTGGTTCTGCTGTTGTCAATGAGATGGCTCCTGAACCATACTTTGTAGATTTCTTACGTGAACCTCCAGAACCAACAGGTATTTATACTTGGTGTAACCATAGGAACATCTCACATCTGCAAATAATGGCACTCTTTTAATATATCATATTGTTCTGTTAAAAATGATTATGCTAACATATAGATTTGTGGGAATATTTTTTGGGGGGGGGGGGGGTGCATAATATGACAATAATTTTTATCCTGTTCTTTTGTACTTTTTTTTTTTTTTGTTATAAATGTTCTTATATAATTATTTCTTCTTTCCATCCCTATGCTTTCAATAGCTGGTAAGTAAATGATTAGTAGAATGAATAACAATGTCTAATGTGAAATATTTAAATGACTGCATAATGAATACACATTGACTGTAGGGTGAACTTTGACCCTTTATAGGATGTGTAATATTAAATTTTGTAGAGAAACTGTTTGGTATTGAATATTCATTTCTTTAGGAGGGAGAGGCACATACTGTTCAGTATTAGAGATGTACCTTGACATTGTTAAACTGTTTAGCTACCTTGACCTTTGTGGTATAAACTGTTTAGTATGGGAACTACCTTGACCTTTGTGGTATATGTTTTAGTATTCAATATGTGGCATGCCCTTGACCTTGGTGGTAGATGAACAGAAACTGGTCAATCTTGATCTTTGTTATACCCCCGCTCGACGAGAGTTGTGGGGTATATAGGGATCCTCATGTCCGTTTGTCCGTCCATCACACACACTTTTGGTTTCTGGATAATAATTAAAGTACCGCTAAACCAAATCTTTTCAAACTTTCACACATTGCTGTGAACCATAAAATACAGGTTAAGTTTGATTACGGTGTATTTCACATTTACTGTTCATGAGTTATGGCCCTTTTTCTCTTAGAACATAGGGACCTTTTAGGTTTCCGGATGATATTTAAAGTATGACTCAACCAAATCTTTTCAAACTTTAACACAATGCTGTGGACCATTAAATAAAGGTTAAGTTTGATTACGGTGTATTTCACATTTACTGTTTCTGAGTTATGGCCCTTTTTCTCTTAGAAAATAGGGACTTTTTAGGTTTCCGAATGATATTTAAAGTACCGCTCAACCAAATCTTTTCAAACTTTAACACAATGCTGTATACCATAAAATACAGGTTAAGTTTGATTATGGTGTATTTCACATTTACCATTCATAAGTAATTATTACACCAGTTCACTTTTCTCAGCATTCCTTCATTACAAGTGTGTTTCCATCATATGTCTTATAATCAGTGTTTTGATGTAAATAGTGAAAGAAAAAAGGAAAGGATTACTGGTAATCTGATTTAAATTAATTTGGCAAGCAATAAACAGTTTACTACATTGTCAATTACAAGAATTTATAAATTTTTGATGGCCATGAAATGAATGGGTTGTAAGATAAATCACAACATGTTTTGTTTCATTCCTTTCATTGCCTCATTCAAAATTTGGAATGCGGGGATATATGTGATCGCCAGATCAACTTTCTCTAGTTTAATATTGGAAATGCATTGCTTTGTCGTATTACTTTGATAAAATCTGAATTTATGAAACGTGTTTCAATCTCTATGCTTTCAAAAGGTGGTAAGTAAATATATAATAACCAAAAAAAGGAAATTAATACAAAAAAAAAATTTAAGATATCGTCTTTTTCAATATGATGTCAATTGAAAAATGTGTTTTATGAATGTAGAATATATGAATTCATCTATTTTTCTTTTTAAGTTTCTGTAAAATAAGTATGTTGATATTTCATTATTGAATTTTTTTTCTCCAAAATATTGGTATATATACCAATGTGGCTTTTCATGTTGTGCCAATTATATTGAAATATTAGCTGCATTTATTCTGTATAATCTCACTTCAAGATGCATATCTACTATAATCTCACTTCAAGCTAAAATATCTACTTAGTCTTCAAATCTATGATATTACAAAACTAATATCTGAGATTTCTTTCTTTCTTTCTGTCTGTTAAGAAAGAAAATCTAAGGGCAATTCAAGTGGTTTGTATACTATTGTTTTTTCTATTACAAATTATCAGTAAGTTTGTTTTGTTCTCACATTGTCACAGTACACTTTGTTTACGTTACCAGTGTAAAAGCACCAGTTCTGATATATATGGTAGCTGTTTTGTATCTAATTTCCATGGAGATATTAAAATAATTTCTGTTGTATATGATTTTGAGGTAGTTGGATGTGTCGGTACTTTTGAACGAATTTCAGTGATATCTTTTCTAAGAGTTGAATACTATAGGACGAACATAAAACAATGAAAATTTATTTTTTAACACTCTTGCAAACCCTTTACATGGTATTTGTTCAGTTCAATTTGTCTATAAATAGCACAACAATTTATTTTGTTGTTCAAGTGGAATGACTAGTGTTTCACTCACATTTCTTTTGTATAAAGTGGAATGACTAGTGTTTCACTCACATTTCTTTCATATAAAGTGGAATGACTAGTGTTTCACTCACATTTTAGAACCCTTTCACTTCATGTAGTGATCTTGTTTCAATCTGTTTATTTTTAGATTCCAAGATTATATTATTTCTATCATCCCTATATTTCTAAATTCTTGTCATTCCTTGTGGGGTAGCATTTACAAAAAGAAGGAAACTTAATAATTGCTGGGGTTTTTCTTTTAATTTAGAAAATACTTAATTTCCAATTTTGTGAACTTTTCATTCTGATTATGTCATCTTTATATACTGACATATCTAATATCTGTGATAAAAATTATTGAAATTTCTGCTTTAAACAAAAAAGTCAGTGGATAGTATGTATGACTGTGTAAACATGTATTTCTTCTGCCTAATATTTGTACCTTTGAATAATTTATTATCCATATTTCTTCTTTGAGGAACAAATATTCTATACTGTTTATTCCATTGTGATAGATACATGTATAATGTAATATTTGTTACAGTCCAAACAAATGCTATGGTGGTAATTCTATCTCATCACAAATGGTTATTGTGTTAAGTGACATTTTTGTCATAAAAGGTTTATAATTTATGATGGGGGGCCCATCGTGGTCGTGATCATATGGTAGTTGGATTTTGAATTTAAAATTTATTACTACCTATGTAATCAGTGCCTATCACTACTAACATTGTGAGTTCACGTCTATTAAGTCAAACCTGCCCATGGGGTCACCTCTATTAAGTCAAACCTGCCCATGGGGTCACCTCTTTTATTAAGCAGTCACCTTTATTAAGAGATCACCTTTTTCTTGTCCTGTCAGTGTCATAGAACATTCCATATGAATTAAACCTCTTTTAAGAGGTCACCTGTCTTATACGACCACTTTCTCTTTGTCTCAAAGGTGACCTCTTAATATAAGTTTGACTGTATTTTAGTTAATTTTTCTCGTAAATGCGTCGTAATATAAAATGTTAAATATGTATTGTTTAGGGGAGGAGGCAGAAGATGCTGATATGGAAGCACCAAAGATCTATGAACCAATCCCATCCCTTGAGCACCTGGCTGAAAGACTTCAATCATATATGGAACAGTACAATGAGACAATCAGAGGGGCTAAGATGGACATGGTGTTCTTTAAGGTATTGTTGTTAATATACCACATGTTTCTATTGATAAAGGGCCTCGATAGTTAAGTGGTTAAGGTCAATGATTTCTGACCATAAGTCAAAAACCGTAGGTGTTAAGGCTTCCAGAAGCATACTCAATAGAAATATTAAAATGAATCGTTTTATTAAGCATCTAATGGCCATTTTGAAACTGAAATGTATATGATGTGTTCTAAACTTTTGTGAAGATACATACAAATAAATTTATGAAATAAGTGCACCAGTGAGACTGGTTGGCTTGGAATCAGGATAATGTGTCCGAGTGGGGTGACATGTTTTTCTGTGGGCTGTTTTTAAAATAACTTGTTCTCGTCATGATATAGCTGAAAAATTGCTGAATAGGTGTTAAACAACAATCACTCACTCACTCATATATGAAATTGATGTCAAAGAATAAAGTCAAACAAATCAATTATTTGTTGTTCATCTGTTTGTTTGTTTGTTTGTTTGATGGTGTTTAATGCCACTTTCAACAATATTTCAATTATATCGTGGCGGTCAGTTTTGTTGTTCATCTGGCCGTCCTTGTTAGGGCTTTAATAAGATTACCTTAGACAAGTTATTATATATTTTGTAGCTGTATATAGTACCAGGCATGTTGTTCCTTATATATTTCTGTACATCAGAAAGTCTATTAATAAAACTGATGTGTTTGCTTCTGTTTTAGGATGCCATGACAAATTTGGTAAAGATTTCCCGTGTAATCAGAACTCCTAGAGGTCATTCCTTATTGGTCGGTGTAGGTGGCTCAGGAAAGCAGAGTTTGACTCGACTGTCATCATTCATAGCTGGCTACAAGACTTTCCAGATTACTTTAACTAGGTATTTACATATGTATATGTACCTGGTATATATAAAAAATTGTTTATGTTATTAGTATTACATTTGATGATTCTTTACAGTACATTTTTATACTGTAATTATTGACTATGCAGAGCGTTATGTTGGTGTGACAAGTCTACTAATTTTCTTGTTGATTATATTTAGATCTTGTAGCAACATGTCGGCTTCATCACGTATACACTGACAGGCAAGATGTCTTCATGAAGTGTAGCTCAGACTACTGATGCCTTAAACTATTTGGGGGGGTTGATTTCATAAGACTATTTGGACATTTCCAAATTGATTCTAAAAATATACGGTTCTATGCATTTTTATAGGAGTTATTTCCCCTTAATGCAAGCAATGAAGCTGAAAAATTGCTCCATTGATGTTAAACAATAGTCACTCACGTAAAGAAAAAAGTTTGAAGATACCAAAAGTGATAATCAAAAGCTGGAAATGGAAGATTAGCAGACAATACTGTTACCAAAAGAAAGAGGACAACAAATAATCTACAAAGCAATACACAGAAAACTAAAGATTGAGTGACACGAATCTCACTAAAAAAAAGTGCTACAGAAGTGTAAGCATTTGCTGCTCCACTAGCGACACCTGTCATGCTACTCTTGTTACAAACCTAGTGTGTATTTTGCTACCATTGATTTTAATGTAGTTCACATATTTTGTATGTTTTATGAGAATTTGCTGTTAACAGAAGTTATTTTTAACTTTTTGTCTCTTTCAAGTGTAAAGTAAGTGCTCTATACATGTTTGCTGTCCGTTAGTTTTCTCACATATTGTTAGTGATATTGTTACTGATGTTTTTGTCAAATTTTTTTTCATCTCACAAAAGCAAGTAAGTTGAATAAACAGGAAACCATATATATAAACCCATGTATATACTTCTGTATGTTTTAGTGTACAGTTATTGTTGTTTTTATATGTATATTTATATTATTTTTGTCTCCTGTGACCAAAGTCCATGACATGGGGATCACATTTTTGTCTCTCCTGTGACCAAAATCCATGAAATGGGGAACACATTTTTGTCTCCTGTAACTGAAGTCCATGACATAGGGAACACATTTTTGTCTCTCATGTGACCAAAGTCTGTGATATGGGGGAACACATTTTTGTCTCTCCTGTGACCAAAGTCTGTGACATGGGGGTCACATTTTTGTCTCTCCTGTGACCAAAGTTTATGACTTGGGGGATCACATTTTTGTCTCTCCTGTAACTGAAGTCCATGACATGGAATAAGAACACATTTTTGTTTTTCCTGACCAAAGTCAAAGAGATGGAGGACCATATTCATTGTCTCGACAAAGACCAAAACATGAGGATCATCTTTTTCATTTGTATTGTCAAATTTGGTTGTTATTTTTGTTATTGATGTAAAGCTTATTATTTAAATATGAAAACCTCTCTTATTTATGAAAGAATCTTCATGAATCTGGGTATGCAGCTTCTTCATGGTGAAAATATTATTCCAGGATAAAAATTGTGAGAATATCAATTTTCTCAAGTTTTGAACTTTTTTCAAATAAATTTTTACATGTACTTTTAGAAATATGAATAACTTCATCAAATCTTTATAGAATTATAGAAAACTTTCGATGTCAGAATAAATGATGAAAATATATTTCTTGTATACAAATTTTGAAAAATTATATTCATTTTTTCACCCATGTGTATGTAATTGTTTACTTAATTTCGTATATTTTCAAATTGTTTCAGATATATTTCTTTACGATTTTGCTTTTTATACCTTATGCTTTGCTAATCATAAAGACCAAAAGTTTTTTAAGCCTTAAATTTCTTCCATATTTGTTGAGTCTTATTTAATAAAGTGGGTTTCTCTGGGTACTCCGGTTTCCTCCACCAATAATACTGACAGCCATGAAATAACTGAAATATTGTTGAAAGCAGCGTTAAACACTATAACCCTAACACTATTTAATAAATTACCTAAATCAGTTTAAATATTAGCAGGTGAGACCCATAATTACAGAGATTTTGTTTGCATTTAACCTTTGAACCGTAATGAGAGCGGGAGGTTTGGCGCCTTAAAATCTGATTCAACCCACCATTTCTTTAGAAATGCCTGTACCAAGTCAGGGTCATTACGGTTTTCACAGTTTTCCGGTTGTTGACTGATTTTGTCTGTTTATATAATTATGAGTTTTGACTTTCCCTTTGTAAGATTGTTCGGAGTTCGGTAATTTTGTTATTACCTTTACATACATGTAGCATACTGCATGTATGTTTATAGAAATAATATGTGATTTCAAAAGCAGTTGTAGTGCATTATTCTAGGATTACACATATTATGTATATTAAAATACTGCAGGGTTTTTGTTTCACATTTGTCTTATGAAGATCAGTTAGAATGTATGTAATAAATAAGTGGAATGTTTTATATATATATGTATATATATACATTGTATATCACTTGTGCATGAACATTGTGAAATTGTTGTCATCAAGAAGATTTTTTTTCCAAAGTTTGTCATTTTTTTTACCAGAATACAATCATCTTTGATTTTAATCCTGGCATATATGTTTTACGAATATTTGTCTATATTGATAGATAGAATATTATGAAGTTTATTGTAAAAATATATAACAGTGAATTTTTTTCCCAGCCATTTTAATACTGCTAAAGTTGGTGTTAAACACCAATCAATCAATCAATCAATCCAGCCATTTTAGCCAATGATACTATATAGAGATTTTATAAAAATCATATTTTCAAGAGTAATTTTTTTATATCTTACAGAGCTATACATAGTCGGGGAATAATAAATAAAAATGTTTTTAACTTTTCTTTTGCAGATCTTACAATGCTGCCAACTTACTTGAAGATTTGAAGTTCTTGTATCGAACAGCTGGTCAACAAGGCAATGGAATAACTTTCATATTTACTGACCAGGAAATAAAAGATGAAGGATTCTTAGAATACATGAACAACATCCTGTCCTCTGGTGAAGTAAGTAATTTCTTAAGAAATGGGGGTCGTCGTGGCCATGATTGTATGGTAGTTGGATTTACAACTACCTGTGCAAGTAGTGCCTATCACCACTAAGGTTGTAAGTTCGAATCTGGATCAGGGAGAGGTGTACTCGATACAGCATTATGTGATAAAGTTTGTCAGTGACTTTCGACAGGTCAGTGGTTTTCTCCGGGTACTCCGGTTTCCTCCACCAATAAAACTTATCACCATGATATTACTGAAATATTATTGAAAGCGGCATTAAACACCATATACCAACCCACCAAATCTAAAAAAAATTATTGTATTTGAAAATCAAAAGATATCTAATAAATAATGGAAGTTTAAACAGTGATGGTCAACAATTCAACCAATATCAACAAAACAGACAGCCACCTCTCGCCCCAAACCATTGAACACACAAAAAAACTTTCATGACTTTTGAAATCCAAGTCCAGGCTGGGAACAGGGATAAAAATGTGGAAGTGTTAAACCAGTTAATGGGTAGTTCTAATAATAAAACCCTAAATGCTCGCTTACTCGCAAGGGTTATAACAGGATGCCATAACACGTAATGGAGCAGCCGCCAAGATTTTTATCACCTACCAGTATTTTAGAATGTAATTCCCACAAAATAAAAATCCATGTTTACTAAACTCTCTGAACATTTTGAATTTCGTCATTTCCGGCCTCACTATTTGGATGTCGATACCATATTTGGCGATTAAGGCGTGAATGTTTACATCAGCCGTCGTAAGCATCGTAGTAAGAAATACCATATTTAGAAAAGCTCCGCCTTCCGTAGTTTCCGGTTATGACAAACGATCGATAAATTTTAACAAGGTTGTTGCTACCTTTGAAAAGCATATATTTCTCAGCCAAACCGATTTAACAAGGACTGGGATCATCAGTAATAGTTATAATGAAATGTTTGAAGTGTAAATAGTGAGTTTTTATGTTTCAACTGCAACTTTTTTTTTTGCTCCATTGTGACGAATGGGACCGCGTTGTAGCTCTGCCGAGACACAAGTTTGTCACAGGAGCTACATTATTGCCGCTAGTTAATGGGATACCAACCCTCTTTTTGATAATTGGATCTCTAACAACAATATGGATATAAACGACAATAGAAAACTTGAAAATCTGTTTCAAACAAATGTCATTTAAACAATTTGAACTTTATACCATTGATATTTGATAGTCATGTGATCATTTAAGGAAACTGAAAGACCATTGAAAAAAATGAAAAGCAAATAAGGGAAAATAAGACAGGTACTTACCTACAATTGTTAAATCAATTATATACATTAAAAATAAGAATTCATGTATATAAAAGTCAGCTGTGATAATTTTTGCATAATAAATAGGTGGTTATTAATTATTGAATACAGGTTTCACAGTTACAATTATAAGTTACTAATTTTAGTTCTTAAATTTCTTTTCTATAGGTTTCAGGATTGTTTGCCAGAGATGAGATGGATGAAATTCTACAGGAATTAATTGGACCAATGAAAAAAGATTTCCCACGTAAACCACCAACCAATGAAAATCTATATGAGTATTATCTAAACCGCTGCAGACAGAATCTTCATGTTGTTCTCTGTTTCTCACCTGTAAGTTTATATAACTTTAATTGGGAGGAGAAAATTCAAAGATAATAACGGGACATTAATATGAGTAGTCAACGGCAACAAGTTTACATGGACAAGTTCACCAGGGTTAAAGGTCAAAATGTGCACATAGAAACTGTGTGTATATTCAATGAGAGATACCTGGAGAAAATTCAAAGATAATAATGGGACATTAACTTGAGTAGTCAATGGCAAACGTTTACATGGACAAGTTTACCAGGGATTGAGGTCAAAATGTACACAAAGAAACTTTGTGTATGTTGTGCATGTTCAATGGGAGATAACTGGTATTTTTTTCAGATTTTTTTTCAAACAGTTATATTAACATTTAGAAGAAACCATATTAACTTAGCATGGGTGAAATCTTGAAGCAATATTAGAAATTATTTTAATGTATCACAGGCTGATTTGTTCTGGATGTTTTTATTATTTTAATCTTTCACAGGTTGGAGAGAAATTCAGAAGCAGATCACTGAAGTTCCCTGGACTGATTTCCGGTTGTACGATGAACTGGTTCCAGAGATGGCCAAAGGATGCTTTGATTGCTGTATCTAACCATTTCTTGGCCACATATGATATTACCTGTACACCAGCTGTTAAACAATCTGTTGTCAGTACAATGGGTGTCTTCCAGGTAATAAGGACTACATTTGATATTGTACTCTCACATTAAAATTGAAATTCTTCCTACTTTTACCAGTATGACCTTCTCTTCAGGTTGGGGTTATGGTGTTTAATGCCACTTTCAACAATATTTCAGTTATATCGTTGCAGTTGTTTTGGTGGAGGAAACCGGAGTGTCCGGAGAAAACCACTGACCTGCCACAAGTCACTGACAAACTTCATATTGTCAGTACCTTTCTAACTGGACTTCAAGCAAAAAGAAAATACCATGTTTAATTTTTGTTCTGTTTAAAGTTATGGAATTAAATAATGACCCTTGCATCACAAAGTCTATGGTATGTTAGGAAGAGAGTTCAGAAATTGAATCGTGCCACGATATAGCTGAAATAATGCTAATGATGGTGTTAAACACCAATCAATCAATCAGAAATTGACTCATGACCACCATTATTTCTTTCATGTTTTTGCTGAGCACATAATAGACTCAAACTCAATAATGGTTGTCTAGGCAACATACCCATGATATATAGAATCCCTTGCTATGGCAGCATAGATATTTTAATGGAATAGCCTATATTTTTAATTCATTAACATTGAAACAGATTTTAAAGCAATTGTTTTGAGAGAGAAAATGAAAACAATGTTATAATATATTTTCCTTATTTATGCTTCAAAAAGGATGTAAGTTTATAAGATGTTTCTGTAAATGTGTCAAATTTGGATTGTTGCATAGTTGGCATCAATATAGAATGTACACATATTGTCACAGACTATCAAATATTTGTTATAAGGTGTATTTGATTCGTTCTACACAACCAATGGACCCCTCCTTTTGGATGGAATGTACCCAGCAGCGAAGAAATTAGGACCTATTTCTATGCCTCGTGTCCTGCAACCTTAATGTAAATAATGAATTATGCCATCAAAGATGCATTTAAATTTTGAAAATTATGTGTGTATTTTGAATTAAAATCATAGTTAAATAAAAACATCAGGTATGCTGAATGTCAAAAGATTTGAAAGCCAAATCATTTAAAAGTCTTTGGGAGCCAGAAACCAAAGGTCCTAAATAGGATATCCGAAATCGGCTAATGTTGCCTATACCGGTAGGAAGAGTTATGCACAATAGTCATAAGTGTATAGCACAAAATTGTATTCACCTAATCTTTATACAGTCAATGGATAAACTGGTTGTAGGATTAAATATTGTATAGTTTATATGTATGTCTGTCACATGACTTGCATGTGGTTAAATTGAATTGAAACTGGTTTTATAGATCACATTTACATGATGTCTGTCACCAATCTGATATGTATTTTATTGTCTAATATTTATTGTAATGGCACAAACAAACACTTTAGAACTGTTCATACACTGTAATTTACTTGGAATAAAGTAAAATAAATAAACAAAAAATGTTCATACACTTGGAAAATATCTTAGTGACAGACTGACATCATTTTCATATGACTTACAATATATATTTTATTGAATGATTTTGGTGTTAAAACGAAAATGTTCAGAAAGTAGTGATTTACTTAGTTAATACTTTAGCTATAGTTTGATAGCATTTTCTTATTGTTTACACTATTATTTTCTATTTTTACTTTATTTATTTTTTTGTGTTGATTTTATTATTTTTTGTTTCAATTTAATTATAATCAAACCTGCCTTAAAGGCACCTCTATATAATATATCACTGTCTATAAAGGACAGTGTACATGTATATTTTTCCTGTAAATGAATAATGTTTATAACTTATATAGGGCAACTGCTCATAAAGGGCACATTTAAAAATTATTTTATGACACATATTGACTTGAATTTTAGGACATGGTAGCCGAGTATTGTATAGATTACTTCCAGAGGTATAGGAGGCAGACGTATGTCACACCAAAGTCTTACTTATCCTTCATTGCTGGCTACAAGACAATTTATACAGAAAAGAAAGGAGAAATTGGAATCCTAGCCCAAAGAATGAATACAGGTATAGTCTGATAATATTATGTATTCAAGTGCTATTTTAACCAATTATCGCTGCCATTTTTTAAATTTAAGTATCATGGTACCGTTGGACCCCACAGGGCTTTCAAGATTTTTCAAGTGTACTAGTACTTCACTATCTACAGGCAGTACTTTTTATTAAAATTTGAGCATTTTTTATGGATATCACATACAACACTTTAATATCAGGAGGTACCAAAGACAATTTTTAACACGTAAAAGTACCTGGTATCGCCCCTTATTGAAAGGCTTGACCCCCAGTATATATTTTACTATTTGTTTTGTAAATTTCTTATGGTTGCCTTGTTACTCGAAACATATCGAGTCAGAGCCCATTGTAATCCACCGTTGTTCACATTTTCATTGCCTTCTAGAGAACTTTTCAGCTAAAAAGAACCGAATTTTAATAAAAAAAAAAAAAAAATATGAATGTAAATGCACATGAGAGACTATTCTACATGATACTTCGGGTAAAGAACTGCACTTTTATTGCTGTTCTGCATTTTACACTCACAATAGGGTCTTCAACAATGAGCAAAACTCACACCCCAATTTTGTCAAGGATAGTGAAATTCGGTCTTGTATAACACATGGGGAGGGGCATAAAAGAGGTTAAAAAAAATCATTTAAAGTCTTCTGTAATTTACAGTTTTAAGTTAATATAAAATTTGATCACCCCACAATATAGCTGAAATACTGCTAAAGTTGGCATTAAACACCAATAAATCAATCAATCAATGTTATATGTACAGGTTTGAAGAAACTTGTGGAAGCCACAGAATCTGTAAATGAATTATCAAAGGAGTTAGCTGTCAAGGAGAAAGAATTGGCTGTTGCTTCTAAAAAGGCTGATGCTGTACTGAAAGAAGTTACAGAAAAGGCTAATGCAGCAGAAAAAGTGAAATCTAATGTACAAGTTGTCAAGGACAAAGCTCAGGCTATTGTAGATGCCATCTCTGTAGACAAAGCTAAGGCAGAGGAGAAGTTAGAAGCTGCTAGACCTGCCTTAGAGAAGGCCGAAAATGCTTTACAGACCATTAAACCAGCTCATATTTCTACAGGTAAAATGAATATAGTAAACCAGCTCATATTTCTACAGATAAAATAAATCTATTCTGTCATATATTTTTTTTAATTATTCATATGCCCATTTTCAATCCCTGTATTGTCCTGTTTTGGTACTTTTATAACTGATTGAAACGTCTGGGTATATAGGGACCCTGGGGGCAGTCGTGTTCGTGATCATATGGTAGTTGATTTACAACTACCTATGCAGTAGGGTGCTTATCACCGCTAATGTGTGAGTTCAAATCCCATTCATGGCGAGATGTACTTAATACAACATTAATGTGATAAAGTTTGTCAGTGACTTGCGGCAGGTCAGTGGTTTTCTCTGGATACTCCGGTTTCCTCCACCAATAAAACTGACCTCCACGATATAGCTGAAATATTGTTGAAAGTGGCATTAAACACCTTAAAACAAAACAAAACCAAATCAATTCCTGCATTGTCGTGTTTGGTAATTTTATAACTGATTGAAACATCGGTGTATATAGGGATCATCATGTCTGTTCGTTTGTTACATTCTCTGCCACATCGTAGTTTGTAGATGAATAATAAATACTGCTGCACCAAATGCTCAGTAATTTTACCTGTTTATGACATTAACTTAAGCAACAATCAATCATATAATTTATATATGTTTCTTTATTCTTTATGCAATGATACATATTTTGTTTTTCAGTGAGAAAATTAGCCAAGCCACCACATTTAATTATGAGAATTATGGACTGTGTGTTAATTCTGTTCCAACGTAAATTGGGGTCTGTTGAACAAGACCCAGAAAGACCATGTGTGAAACCATCATGGAGTGATTCTCTCAAGTTAATGGGAGGCAGTGGTTTCCTTAATGGTTTACTTCACTTTCCTAAGGTGTGTATTCATATTAGTTCTTAAGTTTTCTTTCAATTTTTAAGAGTACAGCGAAACCTGTCTTGAGAGGCCACCTTTCTTGAAAGACCATATTTGGGTGACACAAGGGGTGGTCACTTAAGACAGGTTACCGTATTTTACGGACTATAGGTCGATGGGGACGATAGGTCGAATTGCTGCTTTTCGGCTAAATTTTTGGGTAAATACTAAGATAGGTCGAGGATGCCGATGACAACTTGGGTAAGTATCGTCACATCAAACTTTTTGTGTTTTTTTTTTTACATCGGTAAACATTTGTCCTATAACGATGTTCTTCGGTAAGTATATGTAAGTATTAACTCAAGAATACTACTCTAATGTGTCATAAACGAAATAATTATGAAAATTAAATAAAATAAAATTTTGTTTTTAAATTTGTTTTTTATGGGGAGTCTGGTTTGTAAAGCCAGACATCGATGACATTCAAATCAGGCCATCTGTGGGTGTCACAATAGATGGTAAACGGATGTTCATACAATAAAATAATCAAGCTGTCAAAACAATGTATCACCTTGTGCAGTTTTATTGACATACCTTTAAACTGTGTTTAATTAGTAGTACACAAATTATGTGATCGTCTCGGTCCAGTAAATTTTCAATCAGCTGATCAGGATAATTAAGTGCCGACTGATGTTCACCTGTGTTGATTATCTCATGGTGATTATTTTATTTGTTCCTAATTGACCAATTCAAGTGTAGAACATTCTAGTTTAACGAAATCGATAATTATTTTCCAGTATATTTAGTATAAAAAGCTTGTTCTCCACGTGTATTCAAATTATTGTGAGATGTAATGCAACCGCCATTTTTTACTAAAACCCCGTGCGCATGCTTGTGGTAGATGGAAAACCTATATAGCTATATTTAGATATTTTGTGACAATAATTTTATATTGTAAAACGATCCACCCTGTGATTTTTTTTCAGCAACATACATTTTTTATAGTATATATTTTATTATACAATTCAATATTGAACTGATTTTCGCTAACACTTCAATCATTGAATATTATTGATTTTTTTCGGATGTTGAACATTTTTTCCCCGGAATTGCACCCCTTGTTAGTATACTTTTATTCCCCAAGAACATCGATGATTTCAGTCTTCTTATTCAGAAAAAAAACCTACAGCAAATTCAAGGTATACTGTAAACAAAATCGTCATTTTTATCGAGATTTTTTTTTAGGGATTCCAGATTTTTTTAACTTCATCCTTGTATAGGTCGATGTGGACGATAGGTCGAAGCCAGCGTGTTGAGGAAAAAAAATATCGACCTATCGTCCGTAAAATACGGTATACTGCAAGTGCAAAAAATTTCTGTAGTGTTAATCTAAAAATTTAATATGACGTCATATTGTTTCACAATTAACATTTTCAAACATCTACTGTGAAAACATTATTAATCGCAGGGTTCTAATTTTTATGGATTTCGTGGTTCACTTAAACCACAAAAATTAAAATCGAACGGAATACAATCTTCCCATTAATTATAACGTTTGAAACCACAAATTCAAGAACCCAGGGATCAATGCATTTTGTAGAAACCACGAAAAATCAATAGGTTATCTCACATTGTAAATGTTAGTAAATTTCCCTCAAAAAAAGGATCTACATAAGATTAAGAAAATATGAAGAAAGGACACAAATGACTTATCAACAATGAAATTCAGACCTAGGATAGATAATCTTTTGTACACTTTGTGAAAAGGAAAGTAAAAAAGCATGTGGTTTTCTCAGAGTACTTTGGTTGCATCTACCACTAAAACTAACCACCAAGATAGAACAGAAACATTGTTGAGATTGTCGTTAAGCACATATTATCCTAGTCCTATGAAGGGTTCTTGTGGTTGTGATCGTATGTTAGTTGGATTTACAACTACCTGTGCAATCAGCGCCAATCGCCACTAAAGTTGTGAGTTCAAACCCCGCTGATGGCGAGGTATATTCGATACAACATTATATGATAAAGTTTGTGAGTGACTTGCAACAGATCATGGTTTTCTCCGGGTACTCTGGTTTCCTCAAGCAATAAAAGTGACTACCACAATATAACAGAAATATTGATGAGATTGTCGTTAAGCACGTTATCCTAATCCTATATTATGCTTCTTCTGTAGGATTCTATTAATGAAGAAACAGTTGAATTGTTGACACCTTACTTATCAATGGATGACTATAATCTGGAGAGTGCACAGAAAGTGTGTGGTGATGTTGCTGGTCTAGCAGCCTGGACTGAAGCTATGGCTTTCTTCTACACCATCAACAAAGAAGTATTGCCACTTAAGGCTAACTTGGCTATACAAGAGGCTAAACTTGGTGCTGCCATGAGTGACTTGAACAGGGCTCAAGCTCAGCTAGATGAGAAGGAAAAAGAACTTGCAGAAGTAATGGCTATCTTTGATGCTGCCATGAAGGAAAAACAGGTAAGATATATTTCTTTAGTCCATAAACACCATCTCATGAAAATTGTAACCATTATTATAATTAAATTACAATATAACCATGGGCCGTCATGATGGTATGGTAGTTGGGTTTATAACTACCTAAGCAATCAGTTCCTATCACCACTAATGTTGTGAGTTTGAATCCCGCTCAGGCGAGGTGTACTTGGTACAACATTATGTGATAAAGTTGGTCTGTGGTTTTCTCCATGTACTCTGATTTCCTACACCAATAAAACTGACCACCACGATATAACTAAAATATTGTTGAAAGTGGCATTAAATGCCATAAACCCAAACCTATAAATTGATAGGGATAAATAATCTGTTAAATGTAACTAATTTTTTGTTATTATATAGCTGATTGCATTATAAGTGTACTGGATTGTGATGGAAATAAATGTTAGAGAATACTGATGGGGCAATCAAAAATGGACAATCCAAAGAAACCCGCAACATAGGACACACAAAACGAAGACAAACAAAAAAACACAACATAATATGTGTAGGACACCACTATATGCAAGCAAGCACATATAACGTAAATAAGACATGAGCCCTTATACAAACAACTGGAGGTAAAGACGACCCGAACATCGTTCTTATGTGGAAATCATAGCGGACATCACAACCAGGGCGTCTTAACAGCATTATAGGCCCCCGGGCAAAGCAGTGCACAGGGAGCCCAACCTACACAACCACTCTCATGAATAAAAATATAAATGGTCGATATAATTAAACATATATTTATTGTATTGGTACTTCCAACAAAATCAGTGTTTACACATTAAAAAAAATGCTGTACACTACATTCATAGATTTGCATGGGGCCCCTGTGCTCATGGGGCCCCCGGGCAACTGTCCAGTGTGCCCATGCGTTAAGACAGCACTGATCACAACATGGAACTCGGTAAATAAAGACACATAATAGGACTACACGAAAAACTAAAGAGAAACATGCAAAATGGATACCACTAACACATATACATGACTGCTCATTGATGTAAAAATTAGTTATTTTACACTAGAAGTAGTTATTATTTTAAAAGGAAATATTCTCATCTTTTAGACATTAATGGATGATGCTGAGGCCTGCAGAAGGAAGATGATCAATGCTACTGCTCTAATTGAGGGTCTGTCAGGAGAAAGGATTAGATGGACTGAAGCAAGCAAAGGCTTTGAGGCACAAATTCACAGACTCGTAGGAGATGTACTATTGTGTACTGGATTCCTGTCTTACACTGGACCTTTTAACCAGGAATTCCGTAACCTTGTGTTGAAAGGCTGGAAGAAGGAAATGATAACCAATAAAATCCCATTTAGTGATGCAAGTATTTTTTATAATAATTTTTTTCTCATTTTCTGTTGAATTAGTTTACATTATATTTTGCTTGTTCACCCACAAATTATTTTTTTATTTACATTTTTTTATATTCCAAAAAAAAGAACATACTTTAGATTCTTGAATAGCTTTCGCTGTTGATCTTTAAATGAAAAAAATTCTGTGATTTCTGTATTGACTTGTCCTTGAATAAGGCCTGACAGCTGAAATGTTGGGTACATAGCAATTATGTCAAACATTTATTATACAATTCACTAATGATTTGTTCAAATAAATGGTAATAATATTTCATTTTGTAGGACATTAATGTTGTCTCTATGTTGGTTGATAACACCACTGTCGGTGAATGGAACTTGGAAGGTTTACCAAATGATGAGCTGTCTATCCAGAACGGTCTGATTGTTACCAAGGCTGCTCGCTTCCCATTGCTAATAGATCCTCAGGGTCAGGGTAAATTCTGGATCAAAAGTAGAGAAAAGAACAATGAAATGCAGCTAACATCATTGAACCACAAATACTTTAGAGCTCACCTAGAAGATTCTCTTTCCCTCGGAAGACCATTGTTGATTGAAGACGTAGGAGAAGACTTAGATCCGGCATTGGATAACGTACTGGAGAAGAACTTCATCAAATCAGGGTCTACATTTAAGGTGCGTATACTAATATTCATTGCAGTATATGATGCCCAGATCTTTTCCGAATATCAATAACTCAAAATCTCAAGCATTATTTTCTGTTATCTGTTGTAAACTTTATTTACCAAAAAAAAAATTATTTTTACATCTTTAAGGGTTAAATCTGAGCTAAGATTTTAATGACTGGTCATTTCATGATACATGTATTGTAAAAAAATAATTCATTGTTTGATACTTGTACTTATACAGTCCTCGAAATGAAAATTTGAATTTACTGGTTCGAATCAAATCCTTGAATTTAAGTTGTATTTTTATATAGATCTTTAAAAAAAAACAAAGATTTACCCATCTTGGGTCAGAGGACGGGTGCTCATCGTGAGGACTGCTTATATTCTAATATTTGTCTTTAAATTTAGCAGTGTAAAAATTTCAGAATTCTGTTCAATAACGATTTTTATCAGTGTTCTCTATTACACAGGTCAAAGTAGGAGACAAGGAAGTTGATGTTATGAAAGGATTTCGTCTGTATATTACAACAAAACTGGCTAATCCAACTTATACTCCAGAAATATCTGCCAGAACATCCATTGTTGATTTCACAGTAACAATGAAGGGTCTAGAAGATCAGTTGTTGGGTATTGTCATCCTGACAGAGAAACAGGTACAAAAATTATTCTTTTTTCAAATGATTTGGTGATTCTTTTTATATCGCCCGCAACGAAGTTGTAGGAGGGTATACTGGTTTCACCATGTCTGTCCGTCTGTAGAAAAATCCTATGTCGTACGATAACTTGAGTTGTGTTTCTTAGAATCTTTTAAAATTTTATCAGCTGTTTACTGGTGAAGAGAGGAGGATCCCTTTCATTTTTGACGATTTTCACTTTTGCCGTTCCAGAGTTATTGGACTTTATATGACGGAAAATAGGATTTTTACCCTATGTCGTATGATAACTTGAGTATTGTTTCTCAGAATGTTTTGAAATTTTATCAGCAGCTAACCGGTGAAGGGAGGAGGATCCCTTTCATTTTTGATGATTTTCACTTTTGCCGTTCCAGAGTTATTGGACTTGATATGACGGAAAATAGGATTGTTACCCTATGTCGTATGATAACTTGAGTAGTGTTTCTCAGAATGTTTTGAAATTTTATCAGCAGCTTACCGTTGAAGAGAGGAAGGTCCCTTTCATTTTTGGTCAGAACAATCAGTAATGTTTTGGTTATGGAAATAGGTTGGACAGATGTGGGGAGCGGGGGGTATATCTTAGTGAGATGTGCTCACAGTAATACTAGTTTTGGTTTTTTTTCTCATATTTTTAAGCTTTAATGCTATGGATTGCTTCCCCTATAGATATAGTAAAATATTTTTTAAAAACTTCCGTAATAGTTACAAAATACAATAGGAAATTGTAGGAACAGGCGACAGACAAAACAATTTTTGAAATTTTTTAAGGAATTTAATTTATATACTACACTATAGATCAATGAGATCCTTTTTATTTGTATAATATAATTTGATTCTTATTTTACACAAATGTGTCTTATTTCTGAGGGTCTTCTAGTTATGCATTATGTGATTAAGTTTGTCAGTGACTTACGGCAGATCTGTTGTTTTTTCCGGGTACTCCTGTTTCTTCCACCAATAAAACTGACCGCCACAATATAACTTAAATATTGTTGAAAGTGGCATTAAACACCACAACCCTAACCCTCAAGATTATTATTATTATTATTGTTATTAATTATTATTAATGATAATAGGAATTGGAGCAAGAAAGAACAACATTATTAGAGGAGGTAACAGGGAACAAGAGAAAGATGAAGGAACTGGAGGATAACCTCCTGTATAGGTTGACCTCTACAGAGGGGTCATTGGTAGAAGATGAGTCCCTGATTGAGGTACTGAGAGTCACCAAGACAACTGCAGAGGAAGTCAGTGAAAAACTGAAAATTGCTGCTGAAACTGAGATTAAGATTAACTCTGCTCGTGAGGAGTTCCGTCCAGGTATATTTAATTAGTTAATTAGTTGATACCTTGCAATAAGAAAAGTAGTTTTTTTGTTTCAAGAAAATAGAAATTTGCTCTATATTTTTCAGCCTTAAAAGCATAATTGATCTCTTAATGAACAATCATTTTGAGTATTTTGTTACAATTGTTTCTTTAAAAGCTATATGTCTTTTTACAAGCAATTTTCAAGTTTTGAATGATTTTTCAAACAAGTGTCCAGGTACAATTTACAATTTAAATTGAATGTTTAATTTTATTTTAAGATTGTATTACATGATGTTTTTTCCCTTTTCAGTGGCCTCCAGAGGAAGTATCCTATATTTGGTCATTGTTGAGTTATAAAATTGTATTACATTAAGTTTTTTCCCTTTTCAGTGGCCTCCAGAGGTAGCATCCTATATTTTGTCATTGTTGAGATGAGCATGGTAAATACCATGTATCAAACAGCCTTGAAACAATTCTTAGAAATATTTGACATTTCCATGGCAAAGTCTCAGAAATCACCGATCACAACCAAGAGAATCAACAACATCATTGACTATCTGACTTTCGCTGTCTTTAGCTATTCGGCTAGGGGATTGTATGAAGAAGATAAATTCTTGTTTACAACACTGCTGACATGTAAAATTGAAATGGCCAATGGAAGGATTCGTGGTGAAGAATTTCAAGTATTTATTAAGGGTAAGTCATAGAATTTCAAGTATTTATTAAGGGTAAGTCATAGAATTTCAAGTATTTATTAAGGGTAAGTCATAGAATTTCAAGTATTAATTAAGGGTAAGTCATAGAATTTCAAGTATTTATTAAGGGTAAGTCATAGAATTTCAAGTATTTATTAAGGGTATGTCATAGAATTTCTGGAATTGTATTTCAGTCCTCGAAATGAACATTTGAATTTACTGGTCCGTATCTAATTCTTGAATTTATTTTATATATCTAAATAAAAACTGAAAAATTTAGTGGTCCAAAGGTGCTCATCGTGAGGACCTATATTTTAATATTTTAATAGTCCAATTTCCATATAATAATGTCTTCCAATATGCTATTTTTGTCTTTTGTCATATCTATGGTTCAGTGTGATATAAATCATTTCGTTAAATAGTTTTCTAAGCTCTTTCAAAGTTAATTACCTTTGTATATCATTATTTATGTCCTTTAACGGACCTGGTCCGTAGCTCTGTGGTCACAAAAAAACTGAAAAAGACCATAAGAGCTATGATGCCACAGCTAAAGGGTTAGCAATTCATTTATAAATGGTGTAAAGAACAAAAATAATGTGATTAGTACTTGATCTGGTGGTTTTTCATTGATAGGTGGTGCTGCCTTAGACTTGAATGCTGTAGAACCAAAGCCTAAGAAGTGGATCACAGACATGACATGGTTGAACTTGGTAGAACTCAGTAAGCTACCACAGTTTACACAGATACTTACACAAGTGGCCAGGAACGACAAGGTCAGTTTTCTAACCATTTTGAGTATTGATTCCATTTTTCATGTTAATGAGCATATTGTCTCTATTAATTTTGGATTGAAACAATTTATTATACAGTCCAACCTGTCTTACATGACCTTGACCTTCAAAGGGAACATTGAAAAAGGGTCACATGAGACAGGTGGTCACTAAATACACATGTACAGGTTTAATTGATATGAAATGCACTGTGAAGGGAAATTAAAATAATGTCACATAATACAAGTTATTGCTTAATAGAGGTGGTCACTAAAGCAGGTTTGACTGTAACTTAATAGAGATGGTCACTAAAGCAGGTTTAACTGTAACTTAATAGAGGTGGTCACTAAAGTAGGTTTTACTGTAGCTTGATAGAGGTGGTCATTAAAACAGGTTTGACTGTAACTTAATAGAGGTGGTCACTAAAGCAGGTTTAACTGTAACTTAATAGAGGTGGTCACTAAAGCAGGTTTAACTCTAACTTAATAGAGGTGGTCACTAAAGTAGGTTTGACTGTAACTTATTAGAGGTGATCACTAAAGCAGGTTTTACTGTAACTTAATAGAGGTGGTCACTAAAGCAGGATTGACTGTAACTTAATAGAGGTGGTCATTAAAGTAGGTTTAACTGTACTAAATAGAGATGGTCATTAAAGCAGGTTTAACTGTAACTTAATAGAGTGGTCACTAAAGCAGGTTTAACTGTAACTTAATAGAGGTGATCACTAAAGCAGGTGTAATTGTAGCTTAATAGAGGTGGTCACTAAAGCAGGTTTGACTGTAACTTAATAGAGGTGGTCACTAAAACAGGTTTAACTGTAACTTAATAGAGGTGGTCATTAAAGCAGGTTTGACTGTAACTTAATAGAGGTGATCACTAAAGCAGGTTTTACTGTAGCTTAATAGAGGTGGTCACTAAAGCAGGTTTATCTGTAACTTAATAGAGGTGGTCATTAAAGCAGGTTTAACTGTATTTGATTTAGAATGTTGAATTTAAATCTAACAATATTGGTAATATTTATCTATTCATGAACAATGCAGCTCTCTTTCAGACTTGCTGCGATACTAGTGATAATGTCTGTCTCAACCTTCAAAGCTGACGTTATTCTATATATATTTCCATGGCTAGTTTTTGATAGTGTTTATTGTGTATGTTTTACAGGCCTGGAAAGCATGGTTTGATGAAGATGCCCCAGAAGAAGTAACACTTCCTGATGGTTACACGACCACGTTAGACACTTGGCGTAAACTCTTACTTATTAGATGTTGGTGTCCAGATCGTACTATACCTATGGCAAGAAAATATGTAGCAGAGGCTATGGGAGTTAGGGTATGTTATGAAGTCTATATTAAAGCTTATTGACCAGTCATTTATATGGAAGGTTTTCAGTCAGTACTGAAACTGGTGGGGCTGTCATTTTCATATGGTAGATGGATTTATAACTACCTATGCAATCAGTGCCTATCACCACTACCTTTGTGAGGTTAAATCCTGCTCAGGCAAGGTGTACTCGATACAGCATTAGCTTGTCAGTGACTTGCAGTTTTCTCCGGGTACTCCGGTTTCCTCCACCAATAAAACTGACCGACACAACATATTGAAAGTGGCATTAAACACCATAACCCTAACCCTGAAACTGGTTTCCATTATATTGCTGTATGTATTGCTAAGTAATGGTTATACATATAGATCTGTACTATGATTAAAAAAACTTATTATGCTTACAAATAATTGCATTATTCTTTGGGTTTTCTGTGAAATTATTTTAGCAATACATGTACTTAAGAATTTAATGATAATGGATTTGGGTATATTTTAGTAAAGAATACTCTGGGTATCGGATCGAGAAATTTTGTTGTCTCTCTACAGGTCTTTTTCACAAATACCCTTCCAAAAGCATGATATATCTGTTCATTGGTAGAGTAGCAACAGTAGATGGTATAATTTTAATGTTTTTTTTTAGTTTGCTGAAGGAGTTATCTTAAATATGGATGAAATGTGGGCTGAATCAAACACACGTGTGCCACTGGTCTGTTTCCTCTCCATGGGTTCAGATCCAACAGAAAACATCATGTTGTTGGCCAAGAAGAATAATTTCACTTGTGGTGCCATCTCTATGGGTCAAGGACAAGATGTCCATGCCAGAAGACTGTTGAATGTGTCTATGCAGGAAGGAAAATGGGTTCTGTTACAGAATTGTCATTTAGGTCTAGACTTTATGGATGAATTATTAGACTTGGTAAGATTTTTCAATCATTCTTTAGGGGTCGACGTGGCCGTGATCGTATAGTAGTTGGATTCACAACTACCTATGCAATCAGTGCCGATCACCACTGACGTTGTGAGTTCGAATCTCGATCAGGGCGAGTTATACAAGATTATGTGATAAAGTTTGTCAGTGACTTTTGACAGGTTGGTGGTTTTCTCCGGGTCCTCCGGTTTCCTCCACCAATAAAACTGACCACCACGATATAACTGAAATAGTGCTGAAAGTGGTGTTAAGCACCATCAAACAAACAAAAACAAACATCAATCATTTTAAAAAATAGCATCGGTGGTGTAATTGTTGGCATGCTCGCCTGGAGTGCGGTAGATCGTGGGTTCGAGTCCCTATAAAATTGGTATTTGCTGCTTCTTCCCTAAGCGTGCAGCGTTAGTTAGTAAGAGCAAAGATTGGTTGGCTTGGAATCAGGATAATGTGTCCAAGTGGAATGACACATCTACCCACAAAGTGTTGTTTCAGTGAGCTAGCACTATAAAGATCGAAGTAAGCGTGTTTGTCTAGTACAAAGCGACATCTCGACATCATCAAATTTAACTTGTTCTCACCATGATATACTAGTTGCTGAAAAATTGCACATTTGTCATCAAAAAAACGATCACTCACTCAATGCATTTAATAATTACTGTTAGTTATCTAAAAAAAAATATTTTTGCTATATATGGATAAAATTACTTAACTGGTATTTTGTAATCTCTTGTTTTCCGATTTTTTTTTCTTGGAGAAATTGACAAGTATTAATAAAGTATATACAGAAATAAATTCCTGTGTTACATGTTCAATGTAAAAACTTAGTGTATATATAATTTTATTTGTTCTAGATTCTGATGTCTGAGAATGTAAATGAGGGATTCAGGCTGTGGATAACTCTTGAGCCACACCCCAAGTTTCCTATCAACATGTTACAAACCTCCATCAAGTTTACCAATGAACCTCCTCAAGGAGTCAAGGCTGGGTTGAAGAGGACATATAATTTAATTTCACAGGTATGCGATATACTAGTGTTTGATTGTCCAGATGATTTTTTTTTTGGAAAAAGAGGGGGAGTGTGGTAAGAATGACTACAAATTAAAGAGTGTGATATACTAGTGTTTGATTGTACAGATGATTTTTTTGGAGGGGAAAAGAGGGGGAATGTGGTATGAAAGGCTAAGAATGACTACAAATTAAAGAGTGTGATATACTAGTGTTTGATTGTACAGATGATTTTTTTTGGGGGGGAAAAGAGGGGGAGTGTGGTATGAAAGGCTAAAAATAAAAGAGTTATATACTACTGAAAATGACTGATATAATAGAGTTATTTATTATAATACAAATGCAGTGACTTTATTCTAATTGCAAATTACTTATCTGACACATGCACTGCTTTAAATGGTTACCGTTTGATTTTAAACTACACTGGATTTTGTATCAATTATGAAAAAGGTTAATCAGTGATGATCAACAAAATGGACAATCATCTTTCACCTCAAACCATTGAACACAAAAAAAAACCCCACAACATATGACATTTGAAATCCAGATCCTGGAACAAAAAACCACCTCTCACCTCAATCCATTGAACATAAAAAAAAGACCACAATATATGGCATTGAAAATTCGGGTCCTGAAATGGAACAACCACAAAAATGTAATTAAATGTCATTTAAACTGATAATAATTTATTCTTGTAGGAACAACTTGATTACTCCAACTTCCCTCAGTGGAAACCAATGTTATATGGCGTAGCCTTCCTTCACACTACAGTACAAGAAAGACGTAAATTTGGACCCATTGGTTGGAACATTCCATATGAGTTTAACCAGGGAGACTTGAATGCTACAGTTCAGTTTATACAGAACCATCTGGATGATATTGATCCTAAGAAGGTTTGTTCACATTATTTGTATAGACCCTTTCACAATAACTGTGATCCTGCATTCATCCGGGACATTTGTGAGTGGTTATAATACCTTTTCTCGTAAAAAGACATCGTATAACAATTAAATGTGTTTATGTTGTCACGATTTTTCTGCGAAATCATCATTTTTCTACTCGCAAATGTAGAACTGCAGTTATCATGAAAAGTCAATTTTATTGATACATCATAGTCTCATTTGGAACTGCTCCGACAGTGCAGGATTTTTGATTTTTGATTTTATTATCCCCTTGCAAATGAAGTTGCGAAGGGATATGGTAACGCTACTGTCCGTCCTTCCTTCCTTCCATCCGTCCGTCCTTCCGTAACATCCTTGTAAACAATCTAGAATCAACATCCTTCAATGGATTTTGACCACACTTGGTACATACTTAGTCCTTAGGAGAATCTGGAACCCTATTGATTTTCAAGGTCAAAGGTCAAGGTCACCAGGTCACATTTTTAGGCGAGGGGATATGCCACGCTTTGCGTTGCCCTTGTTATAATAAAATTTTAAGAATTATTTGGCTTTCATTGGATATCTACATTTTTATTATAACAATTCCAAATCAAAATAATTTTTTAACCGTTTGAAAACATTTCAAATAAAGATTTGACAAAAAGCTAATTTTCAGTGAGAATGAAAAAGTTCTACTAATTTTCAGTGAAAATGAAAAAGTTCTACAAATTTTCTCATGCTAGATAGATTAACACACTTGTGAAATTAAATTAATGTAATAAGTTTAAAGGATGAAAGTAGGTCAGTGGTCTATAGATCTAGCAAAAATATTTGGGCCTATAATGCCTTATTTCAGATTGTGATAATCTGGTTTGGCCTAGAACACCCATCTATTAGATTGTAATATACATTAAAACCTGTCTTATGTAACCTTCCAAGGCAACATTGAAATAGGATCACATAATACAGGTGATCGCTACATACAGGGTCAATTAATATCAAGTACACTGGGAAGGGAAACCAAAACTAAGGTCACAGAATACAAGTCATTGCTTAATAGAGATGGTCACTAAAGCAGGTTTGACTGTACATGTATATGGTTTGGGATTAGATCATCATCATTTTTTTTGCAGCATCATCAGAAAAATACCTATGTCAATACATTGTAACATCACAATAAATAAAAGTTTTTAATAAACTCATAATTTATATTATTTTTGTTATATTCAAACTGTTTTTCTTTCAAAAAAGACTACTCAGATATATTCAGGCTATTTTAGGATACAGGTAGGTCATAATGGTTCTGTGTCATGTTAAACATACTGGCATGTTCCGCTGCTGGAATGACAGTGTCAAACTGTAATCATGTTTATGTAATGTTTTACACGTTACAATGCTGGAATGACAGTGTCAGGCTGTAATCATGTTTATGTCAGCTATGTCAAGCTGTAATCATATTTATGTCACCACAACCATAGAAAGCACGAGAAGACTGTCTAAGTTGTTAAACTTGTGTCTTATTGTATACATTATTGTACAGTATATAGGAAGACTGTCTAAGTTGTTAAACTTGTGTCTTATTGTATACATTATTGTACAGTATATAGGAAGACTGTCTAAGTTGTTAAACTTGTGTCTTATTGTATACATTATTGTACAGTATATAGGAAGACTGTCTAAGTTGTTAAACTTGTGTCTTATTGTATACATTATTGTACAGTATATAGGAAGACTGTCTAAGTTGTTAAACTTGTGTCTTATTGTAAACATTATTGTACAGTATATAGGAAGACTGTCTAAGTTGTTAAACTTGTGTCTTATTGTATACATTATTGTACAGTATATAGGAAGACTGTCTAAGTTGTTAAACTTGTGTCTTATTGTATACATTATTGTACAGTATATAGGAAGACTGTCTAAGTTGTTAAACTTGTGTCTTATTGTATACATTATTGTACAGTATATAGGAAGACTGTCTAAGTTGTTAAACTTGTGTCTTATTGTATACATTATTGTACAGTATATAGGAAGACTGTCTAAGTTGTTAAACTTGTGTCTTATTGTATACATTATTGTACAGTATATAGGAAGACTGTCTAAGTTGTTAAACTTGTGTCTTATTGTATACATTATTGTACAGTATATAGGAAGACTGTCTAAGTTGTTAAACTTGTGTCTTATTGTATACATTATTGTACAGTATATAGGAAGACTGTCTAAGTTGTTAAACTTGTGTCTTATTGTATACATTATTGTACAGTATATAGGAAGACTGTCTAAGTTGTTAAACTTGTGTCTTATTGTATACATTATTGTACAGTATATAGGAAGACTGTCTTAAGTTGTTAAACTTGTGTCTTATTGTATACATTATTGTACAGTATATAGGAAGACTGTCTAAGTTGTTAAACTTGTGTCTTATTGTATACATTATTGTACAGTATATAGGAAGACTGTCTAAGTTGTTAAACTTGTGTCTTATTGTATACATTATTGTACAGTATATAGGAAGACTGTCTAAGTTGTTAAACTTGTGTCTTATTGTATACATTATTGTACAGTATATAGGAAGACTGTCTAAGTTGTTAAACTTGTGTCTTATTGTATACATTATTGTACAGTATATAGGAAGACTGTCTAAGTTGTTAAACTTGTGTCTTATTGTATACATTATTGTACAGTATATAGGAAGACTGTCTAAGTTGTTAAACTTGTGTCTTATTGTATACATTATTGTACAGTATATAGGAAGACTGTCTAAGTTGTTAAACTTGTGTCTTATTGTATACATTATTGTACAGTATATAGGAAGACTGTCTAAGTTGTTAAACTTGTGTCTTATTGTATACATTATTGTACAGTATATAGGAAGACTGTCTAAATTGTTAAACTTGTGTCTTATTGTATACATTATTGTACAGTATATAGAAATCAACAACACTATGTTTGTATCACAATTGTAGCTTGATTATAGATATTATCACACATGTAAAGATCAAAGGGAAAAAATTAACGTGGATAAATATGTATATAATGTTATGTTCAGTGTTATATGTCAAGATAACTCGTTTTAATAAATAAAATCAATGTATGCACATTCTATAGTGATTCACTTCATGTTGTAAATCTGTATTATATTTTATGTTTATAGGTAAAATATACTTTAAACATATCTAGATTTCTTAATCTTAAAAATTGACGACAATAAAAAAAAAACATAAATTAAAAAAAAAAACAATTTAGTGTTTTTTAGATAACTTGTATTCTTCAATGTTACTTTTAGATTGGTTTCAAAGGTAATTTTTGTCATATAAAGATTATATTTATGTAAATATATTTGGCTTTGATGTTTTTATTAAAAATTTATATAATCACATTTTTGTGTAAGCAATTGTTGGCACCCGTCATTTCTCAAATGAATCTCAGTATTAGGTCAGAGTTTCTCCCTGAACTAACCAGCCTCCATTTGAGTAAAACCTCTGACTTTTGACTTGAGTTTCTTTCAAGAAATCCAGGCCTTGTAAAATATCAAGCGTTTTAATAAAATTATTCCAGCATTATTCAGGATTTAGTTACCGTGAAGAACATTAGAATTTGTATTCCGTTGTTTAAGAGAACAGTGATGTATGATAAATAACGTTTTAAATGAAATGAGGGATATTTGCTAGAATTTTTTTCTTATATTATCAGGGAGTGTCCTGGAACACCGTGAGATACATGATTGGTGAGGTACAGTACGGAGGACGTGTCACAGACGACTATGACAAACGTTTATTGAATACCTATTGTAAAGTATGGTTTGGAGAAAACATGTTTACAGATTCCTTCCAGTTTTACACAGGTAATAATCATTTGTATGCAAATTGTTTGCTTTTTTATGTCCCCGCTGCTATCCATCGGGAGGTGATTAACTTTTATCCATGGCCGGCCGCTCATATTACATTTGGTTTCCCCTCAATAACTTGAGTTCCCCTTTAGCAAATCATT
Organism: Bathymodiolus brooksi; assembly: GCA_963680875.1. Classification (NCBI taxonomy): domain Eukaryota; kingdom Metazoa; phylum Mollusca; class Bivalvia; order Mytilida; family Modiolidae; genus Bathymodiolus; species Bathymodiolus brooksi. The sequence goes on along the minus strand of OY804581.1, from coordinate 43,107,914 downwards.
AGAAATTTACACACAAGGTCAGGGACCATAAAAAGAAGGACAACTTCAATATCGGATTTTACCACCTTTTCCACTTTAGATGTATGCTCCTTGATTTGCCAATACCTGTTTAATTTAGCTTGAAGCTGGGACATTTGTTGTTCTTATTTCAAACAGATATGTTATCTTAAAGTTTGTTTAAAGTCTGAAATTTGAAATAAATAAATTCTAAAGTTAATTTTACTCTTTTGTACTCTTTACTTATTTTGTGTTTCAATATCTGTTAAACCAGAAAATAATAATAAGAAGGAGACCCCCATTGTTTACTAAATATTGTTTTCCAACATTGATATATTGCTGATCTTTATAGGATACAAGATTCCCAAGTGTAAGAACATCGACGAGTACAGAAACAATATTGAACAATTACCACTCCAAGATACACCAGAATGCTTTGGCTTACATTCTAATGCTGATATAACGTAAGTAGATAGACTCGTTACTTTAAGACTCGTTACTGATCCCTAAAAGTCTTGGGGCTGTCGTCGTCATGATCGTATGGTAGTTGGATTTAAGACTACCTATGCAATCAGTGCCTATCACCACTAACGTTGTCAGTTCGAATCCCACTCAGGAGAGGTGTTCTCGATACAACATTATGTGGTAAAGTTTGTCAGTGAATTGCGGCAGGACTGTGGTTTTCTAAAGGTACTCAGGTTTCCTCCACTAATAAAGCTGACCGCCACGATATAGCTGAAATATTGTTGAAAAAAACACCATACCCTAGCCCTAAGCTAACCTAAAAGTCTTATTTATAGAATATTGCAGTGTTCATTTTAAAGTAACAGAATGAAGAGGATAATTAAAATTTGGAAATAAATTTGTTATTTTTACAACAATATTTTTTTCATAAAAATAACAACTTTTTATCCAAAAAAAAGGGATAATATGAAGCAGCCGGCCACGATACTGGTATTACCAGTATTGTAATATTTACAATACTGGTATTACCAGTTTTATAATATTTACAATACTGGAAATACCAGTATTGTAAATATTACAATACTGGTAATACCAGTATTGTAACACTGTACAATACTAGAAATACCAGTATTGTAATGTTACAATACCGGATAATATCCAGTATCGTATATATACGATACTGGATGTACCAGTATCGTGCATTTACAAAACTGGAATACCAGAATCATTGATCTATACACAATACCGGAAGCTCCAGTATTCTTCATCCAAGAATACTGGTAATACTAGTATTGTAAAACACACGATACTGGAAGCTCCAGTATTCTTCATCCAGCAATACTAGTATTGTAAAACACACAATACTGGAAGCTCCAGTATACTTCATCCAGCAATACTGGTAATACTAGTATTGTAAAACACACAATACTGGAAGCTCTAGTATCCTGAATTCACCAGTATATATCAAACTCTAAGGGACCATACAAAATATTTTGACATTACAGGACTTTTGCCTCTTATGTTATGTCCGTCCTCTCATAACAGACACACAGACAGGACAAAACAAAACAATATACAAGTACATTCTGCAACTTCGTACCTAATCTTCCAGTATCTGCAATACTGGTATAACCAATATTTTCTAGAATTTTCCAGTATCTGCAATACTGTATAACCAGTATTTTCTAGAATCTTCCAGTATCTGCAATACTGGTATAACCAGTATTTCCTAGAATCTTCCGGTATCTGCAATACTCATATTTTGGTAATGACCAATATCTTCTAGTATTGCAGATACTGGAAAATTCTAGAAGATACTGGGATACTAGTATTTACCAGTATCTGTACCAGTATTGTAGATACTGGAAGATTCTGGTAATACCAGTATTGCGGCCGGCTGCTTCATATTATCCAAAAAAAGTACACATTTTACCAAATTTAAGATTATAAAAATTATATATTTTGATGCCTTGCTGTCACAAGGCTTTTGTAAAATTTGGAAATTTTAATTTTGATTATACGATGAAATACTTTAGTTGTAATACAAAAATAGAAAAACCTCTTTTATGAATAATGATGGCAATTACCATTGTATAAGTTTGATGGTGTGTCAAACTTTGAACTTTTTGCGAAAGTTTTGAAATTTTACATGATTAGACCTAGATGAGAAAATACAGAGTAATTGTTCCTTCAAACCTATCACCAAGGGTATTCTTTTAATGACTTCATGTAATTGTTATTAATCCAACTTGAATTACGTAGAGAAACACAAGAAACACAGTTTATAGGTGAAACAAACTTTAGGTAGTACAGTGAAACCTTTCCAAGTCGTTGCTGCAGGTCGGTGGTTATCTCCAGGTACTCCAGTTTCCTCCACTTATAAAACTGATTACGACGATAGAACTGAAATATTGTTGAAAGTGGCGTTAAACACCATAGCCCTAACCCCTGTCTAAACCGAACTCAGAATAAACTGGAATCTTGTATAAGCTGAAATTTAAATAAAGTCCCAATGAAGAAAATGTTTATTTATTAATTTAACCTGTATAAAACCAACACCTGTCTATTCCAAAGACAAAAGTTGGTTCTAATGAGGTTCAGTTTAAACAGGTTTCACTGTATACAAGAAACTGTAATCTTTTTTTTTATTTTGTTAGATACCAGACCAACACAGCAAATACCATGTTAGCCACAATAGTAAACATCCAACCTAAAGATTCTAGTGGTGGTGGAGGAGAGACTAGAGAAATGATTGTCTACAGACTAGCTGATGATATGTTAGAGAAATTACCAGACGATTATATTCCTTATGAGGTATAAACATTTTCATTTATGAAATGGAAACCCATATATTTTTCAGGAAGCCCAGAATTTTATTGGATCCATATTTTTTAGATGGGGGATTCCACTCCATTCAATTTCATGTTCAGTTCAATGAAAACAACATATTTTTGTCCCATAAAGTGTACAATATTTTTATGTTGTTAAAACTTGTGGGTTTTTTAATTGCTATATAATTGTCCACTGATTTTTCACAAGGTTCAATCGTTATTCTTTTGAATAAAATTAATGTTAACCAATAAAAACTTATTATAAGAGACTACATCAAGGCTGCTTCCACCAAAAATCCCCCATCTTATCAGTCCTGATTTCTGATGTACTGAGATATCAAAATACTACTAAATTGTGCCCCTCAAGAGAGACCCCCCCCCCCTTATAAGGCCACTTTGTCATTACAGAAGATATGACCTTATAAGGGCTGGACTACTGTACTACTTTAACAATAGCTCTTTCAATGTATTTTAATGTATTGTAGGTAAAAGACAGACTTAAAAAGATGGGCATCCTCCAGCCAATGAACATCTTCCTGCGACAGGAAATAGATAGAATGCAGAAGGTCATCACGTTAGTACGCCAAACACTTAAAGACCTTAAACTAGCTATTGATGGTACCATCATCATGAGTGAGGATCTACGTGATGCTCTTGATAACATGTTTGATGCTCGTGTTCCTAATAAATGGAAGAAGATCTCATGGGAGTCTGCCACGCTTGGTTTCTGGTTTACAGACTTACTAGAGAGGAATGTACAGTTCCGTACCTGGTTGTTAGATGGAAGACCTCACTCCTTCTGGATGACAGGATTCTTCAACCCACAGGTATGTTTTTATAGAATCTCCATCTTGAATATGAACCCCATTGAAAATAGAGGTTCCAGCATACAAAATATTCAGTTTTTCTCTGTAATGAAGATGCATTTTTGGAATAGTCAAACCTGCCCATGCAGTCACCTCTATTAAGCAGTCACTTGTATTAAAAGCTTACCTTTATCTTATCCTGTCATTTAAAATTTCATATGAATATTACCTCCTTTAAGAGGTTACCTGTCTTACAAGGCCACTTTTTCTATGTTCCAAATGTGACCTCTTAATACAGGTTTGACTGTACTTCCATTGAATTTTTCCTTAAATGTTACTGATAAAGAACCATCTTAGGAAGAAATTTTATTCTATTTTTAAATTAGTCAAATCTGTCTAAACCGTACCCTAATTAAACTGAAATCGTGTATAAACCAAACAATAAATAAAATCTGAATGCAGGAAATATTTGTATTTTACGTTTAAAAGGCTTTACTGTATTTAAATTCATAGTAATATTTGAAATGAATTTAATAAAACTTTTGGATATCAAAACCAAATTAGCTTGATTCCAGGCAGATATAAGTCATAGTACTTGTTTTTTAATTCTGTTTGACCAATTTGTTGTTTGCTTGATGTATTATGGATACGATGATGATCTTGCATTAAGTTTGTATGAATGCAATTTTTTTAACCATAATTATATATATCACGATATAGAATCACAAGCAAATATTTGTTTATTATTTTAGGGATTCTTAACAGCCATGAGACAAGAGATTACCAGAGCACATAAAGGTTGGGCATTGGACAATGTCATCTTGGACAATGAGATTACGAGGATGATGAAAGAAGATTTACATGGACCACCAAATGAAGGTAAATTACCTGGTTATCACAATAGTTTGAAGATTCAAAAGGGGTAATTAGAATTCATAAATCAAAGAAGGACAGACAACACAATGGCCAAAAGAAAAAGGACAAACAACGATCTACAAAACACACACATAAAACTAAAGATCAAGTAACACGAACCCCACTAAAAAGGGGGGAGAACTCAAGTGCTCTGGAAGGGTAAGCAGTTCCTGCTCCACTAGTGGCACCCATCGTGTTAATCTAGTAACTAGATGAATATTTTAAGCCTATCACAAAAAGAAAAATCAATTTATTCCAAAAATCAAGATACAGAAAAATGATATCGTTAGTGACAATATTTTAGTGCTATTTTTTTTTCATAACAGAACCCAAAGGGTGATGTGATTTATTGTCATCTGTTGGTGTCCATAATTGTCATATACATTTAACATTTCAATTTTCTTCTGCAACTAGACTTTTAAGTTGATGTAAATCAAACCTGTATTAAGAGGTCATAAGTAACCATATAAGACAGGTGTCCTCTTAAAAGATGTTCAAGTCATATGAAATTTTCTATGAAAGGACAAGAAAAAGGGGACCTTTCAATACAGGTGACTACTTAATATAGGTCACTGCATGGGCAGGTTTGACTCTATATAAGATTTTATGAGAAAAAAAAGATCAAAAGCATTAACTCATATACTACAATTTTGATTGAAACCACAAGATCCAAAAATACAGAGTGAAACTAGCTGAAACAAAGTCAGGATAATGTGTCAGAATGAAAAGACATGTCTAAATGTGGAGTATAATTTCAGTGAATTAGCATTATAAAAATCCACCTAGCAAAGTTTTTCTAGTACATCATCATATCATCAAATTGAGCTAAAAGATATTTGCGTTTTCAGAATATTTTATGGTCCTGGTAAAGCTGGCTTTCTTGACTTGTGAAGACATACTAAAAGCATCTTATGAGGTTTTTTTATGTCCTAATTTCAAGTGATTTATATTGTGTGATTTTTTACTTGCAGGTGTTTATATATATGGATTGTTCCTGGATGGTGCAGGATGGGATAAGAGAAATTGTAAATTGATTGAGCCGACGCCAAAAGTATTGTACACATCAATACCCGTAGCTCACGTCTTCGCTACAAACCTTGAGAAGGGTAGCAAGGCAAGCAGCATGTACGAATGTCCCGTCTACAAGAAACCTAGACGTACTGACTTGACCTACATCTTCCCACTGTTCTTGAAGACGTCCAAACCTCCAGATCACTGGACCCTACGTGGTGTCGGTTTACTCTGCGACACAAAATAAACGACAAACTCAAGAACTACTTTTCTCGTATAAAATGGACATTTGTGTTAATATACCTTTTTCGAGACTTTGTTTGCAAATTTCTTTGCATATTTTATGTTTTGATACAGAACAATGCTTGCTTAAGTAATAAGACTACATGTTATTCAGATTTGTGGTGTACATTGTTAAACAATATGATATAACCCATAGCATCATATATTTCAATGTTTTTGATTTTAAGTGAAAAGTAACCGTAACAAAAACATTACATAAAATATTTCATTTAAAATTGTAGTGTTTTCTATAATATTTGTAAAATACAAATTTTCATTTTTTTATTTTCCAATGTGATTTTTTTTTCTGAAATAAATCCATCCAGCTGTTTATGGTTTAATAATCAGTATTTAATAACTTTTTCTTTTTATATGGAATGTGTTTTTACATAACTCTTGTAGGTATTCTTCTTAATCTGTCAGTCCGTCCGTCCCAATATGCAATTTCCGTGCATAATATTTGTTATGTAGTATACAAATATTGACTTTATGTGGTGCAAAAAAAATTTATTTGAGGAAAACCGCTGGTAGCCATTGGCTGTCGGCAATCCTCGTTAAATAAATAAAGAATAAAATTAAATTTATTTTAAGCAGAGAATTTAATCCGTCCATAGGATATTTGATACCAGTATATGTTGATTGTATTTAACTAATCAGTATTTGATAGTGTGTTCTATTGTTATTTATATTGTGTGATATAATTTATTATATATTATATTATTATAAAACATTTATATTATTTTATATTGTTTCACTTTACCATTGTTGTTCTAATAACATTGAAGTACAGAGTATCTTATATCTTTGTTTGAAAACCAACAATAAAATGTTCTGCAAGGTTTTAATTTCTTTTTTTCGTGACTGGAAATGCAGAAAATTTAGAACTAGAGGCTCACATGAGCCTGTTAAAGAATCGCATCGCATCGGTGGTGTAATGGTTAGCGTGCTCGCCTCGGTTGTGGTAGATCGTGGGTTTGAGCCCCCGATCGGGTCACTCCAAGGACTAAGTTGATATTTGTTTCTTCTCCACTAAGCATGTAGCATTAAGGAGAAAAAGCAGATTGGTTGTCTCGGAATCAAGATAATGTGTCCAAATGGGGCGGCGTGTCTGTCTGCGGACTGTTGTTTCAGTGAGCTAGCAGTATAAAAATCCAACTAAGGGTATTGGTCTAGTACAAAGCAAACCTCATCATCTCATTGATAATTATATGATATAGCTGAAAAATTGCCGAGCTGATGTTAAACAACAATCACTCGCTGTTCCATTTTTACACTTGTCATAAGACAAAGCAAACAAAAAGGAAGCCAAATTTGTCAGAAAGGAACAAAATATGTTAAGGTTCATTATAACACTTGTCAAGGGTGTGTTCGACTTACAATTTGATAAAAGGAAAAACACAAATGTATCTAAGGCCTGTTTTTTTATTCTCAAACTTGTTTATGGTTGAAAACAACCTGAAACATGTTTAAATCATGAACCATAAACATGTTTAAGATAGATAAAAAAACGCAATGGTTGAAGAACAATATTTAAGAGAATTGATTATTTTTTAACAAATTAAAATTAATTCTTCATTAATAAATAAAACAATTCAACTCTTAAACACACAAACAAAACAAATACAACAATGCAGAATGTCAATAAACAACTTGGAAATGGGTTTATAATACACAGATGTTCCTATTACAAACATATACCGGTAATTAACGAGGCTCAAACATATTCAACCGTGCTTCGATCCCGGTTAAGATGTTCTTTAACCATTTAACCGCATGGTTAAAACCACACCGTAAAAATGTTTAAAACCAGGTTAATGGTAAAGAATTAAAAAACAGGCCTTTAAATGAACACAAAATGTTTTAAGCAAAAACAAAAAAACAACAGCACATAGTCAAAATATTTTACATGGGGATACTTTGTATAGCATTAAAAGAAACGAAATATAAAATGGGTTTTGCAGAATTGGCATTCGTCAAAGTCATCTTCGACAGAATGGTCATGATTTTTTATAGAATTTGTAATTTTTTCTTTATTTGCTGTGCAATTGGATTATTGCACTATTCAAAGGGTGTATGATCAAAAGTATGCACTCCCACTGTTTATTTAGTCATAAGTTGTTGGTTTTTTTTATGCTCAAATTTGTATCAGAAGTGGAAAAGTTGTCAAATGTATGCCATATTTACAATGTTTTCAAGTTCCGAGGTATATTTTCTACATTTCCAAGTTAAATAATGTTATATATATGCTGGGAGTCCCTAACCTACATCTTGTTGTGTTATTTATTTCTACAATTGTTGACTTAAAATAAAAGATCTGAATTCTATAAAAAAAAAAAAATGATGTTGCATCATGAAAAACTGGAAACTTTACACCTCAGTGTTTAGTAGTGTATGATGTTTATGTGGAAAAAAAACATCTTATATTTTTATCAGGTAACTCTTATTGTTTTTTATTCATTTTTGCTTTCATATAAAATAATGAACGACACTAAGAAATTTTGATAAAAACAAATTGGCATGTCGAGTGCACCCTTTGAATTTGAAAAGTGTATTAATGAACCTTAATGGAAGAAATAGTAGTTCGATGCTGGAAGTGTCTAGCCTATATCATTAACATCATGTTGTGCTATTTATTTTTACAATTTTATTATTTAAAACAAAAGATCTGAATTCTATAAAAAAAAACTAGAGGCTCAGGTGAGCCTGTATCGCTCACCTTACCTGACATAAATAAGCCCTCTTAAGAATGTCTGCATGTGGAATACATCTAAGTTTTACTATTCAAATCCCATAGGGTTTTACAATGTATGTTAAAACTATGTCTGCTCATGGCAGCCATCTTGGATGGAGGTCGTGGTCACCGGACACAATTTTGAAAGTATACTACCCAAGGACCATCCATGCCGTTTGCTTTAAATTGGCTGACTGGTTTCAGAGGAGAAGACTTTTAAACAATTTTCCCATAGGTCCTATGTTAAAACTATCCGCTGACGGTGGCCATTTTGGACCGAGATCGGGGTCTTGGCAGTTGACCACCTAAGGACCATCGATGACATGTTTGCTATATTGGCTTACTAGTTTCAGAGGAGAAGATTTTAAAACATTTTTTCCCCATAGGGTCCTATGTTAAAACTATGTCTGCTGAAGGCGGCCATCTTGGATGGAGGTCAGGGTCACTGGACACAATTTTGAAAATTGACCACTTAAGGACCATCCATGCCATGTTTGCTTTAAATTGGCTTACTGGTTTCAGAGGAGAAGATTTTTAAACATATTTCCCATAGGGTCCTATGTTAAAACTATGTCCGCTGATGGTGGCCATCTTGGACGGAGGTGTGGGTCACTGGATATAATTTTGAAAGTTGACCATTTAAGGACCATTCATGCCATGTTTGCTTTACTGGTTTCAGAGGGGAAAAAATGTAAACATTTTCCCCATAGGGTCCTATGTTAAAACTATGTCCGCTGACGGCGGCCATCTTGGATGGAGGTCGGGGTCACAGGACATCATTTTGAAAGTTGACCACCTAAGAACCATGCATACCATGTTTGCTTTAAACTGACTTACTGGTTTTAGAGGAGAAGACTTTTAAACATTTTTTCCATAGGGTCCTATGTTCAAACTAAGTCGAGTCATGGCGGCCATCTTGAATTTCCGATCGGCAAGCGATTCACAAGTTTAGTACAGGACCACCCAATGATCATTCCTGCAAAGTCACAATTCAATTGGCTTGGTGGTTTCTGACAAGAAGATTTTTACAATTTCAGCCAACGAGAACACATTATGGACCCTGGCAGCCATGTTGGATTTCAAATCAGCACCAAAAACACAAATCTGGTAGAGGACCATCCAATGAACATTTCTGGCAAGTTTGGTTCAATTCTGTTCAGTGGTTTCAGAGAAGAAGATTTAAATGTGAAAAAGCTAACGGACGGACGACGGACGCTTACCCATGACAAAAGCTCACATGGCCTATGGCCAGGTGAGGTAAAGAAATGTTGAATCATGAAAAACCTGAAATATTACAACCAATTGTTAGAAGTGTATGATTTCTGTGTAAAAACAGCATCTTATATAAATATCAAGTAACTTATTGTTTTTTATTTATTTTCGTCTACAAATAAAATATTGAAGGACACTAAGAAATTTTGATAAAACATATTGGTATATCGAGTGCATCCTTATACTTTGATAAGTGTTATAATGAACCTTGAAACGTGTTCGGGTATCTAGACAATAATAAATGTGTTATGCAAGGGTGATTGGGGTGTGCTCTATTTGATAAGTGAGCTGTTTGAAGTAATTCGAGCAATTGCAAGTATATAGAGAGTTAAAGTTATGATGTTTATTGCCACTTTCAACAATATTTCAGTTATATCGTGACAGAGGAAACCGGAACACCCGGAGAAAACTACCGACCCACCGTAAGTCGCTGACAAACTCTTTATCACATAATGTTGTATTGAGTACACCTCACGTTAGTGGTGATAGGCACTGGTTGCATAGGATGTTGTAAATCCAATTATCATACGATCACAACGGTTCCTTTATGTACATTGAGGCTTTTTTGCCAGTGTATAACAATCATTTATTACAAATGTATATTCTTGCAGATATGTTGCGAGTGGGTGGTTGCTGCATAACGCCAACTCAGCAATTTTTCAGCTATATCATGGGGAGAACAAGTTAATGTTCAATGAGATGATGACGAGGTTCTCTTTGTTCTAGACCAACACACTTAGTTAGATTTGTATAGTACTAACTCATTGAATAAAAAAAGTCCTCGGATAGACATGTCGCTCCACTCGGGACACATTATCCAGATTCCGAGCCAATCAGTCTATGCCCTTTCTCCTTAATCCTGCGTAATTAGCAGAGAAGTAACAAATACCAACTATATAGTCTTTGGTTTAACCCGATCGAGGCCCGAACCCACGATCTACCGCATTAACCATAACATCACCGATGAGGTTCAGATATGTTGTGTTCCGAACCCACGATCTACCGCATTAACCATACCATCACCGATGAGGTTCAGATATGTTGTGTTCCGAACCCACGATCTACCACATTAACCATAACATCACCGATGAGGTTCAGATATGTTGTGTTAAACGGCACAGAAATACAGGTGGCAGGTTAACATTGGATGGGAAGTTATACAAGGAAGAACATTTTCTTGCTGATATTATATATAGTTTAAAAACAAATATAACTAAGTACTTGGCACCGTCTGTGGGAGTGTTTCTGTTGTTTATTTGAAAAAATATTGTATTTCTCGTTTGAGTGAAACGAATTAGAACATAATTGGATAACAGAATGTAATCCTTGATATACCTCAATTATGAAAAGAAAGCTCAAACCACACTAACTTTTTTGACAAAATTTAGAAAAAGCTGAATTTTTAACACGGAAGCTCAAAATTATGGGTAAACCAAGAGGTATAATTAAGGATACTGTGTTATTTGGTCACTCTGTCATACGGGCAAAATCGATACCTCTTACAAACATAATACATGACCACTCACTTCCCTGTCTTTGCAATAAAAAGTGGCGGAGTTTGATATCTACGTTTTGATTAAACTAGTTTTATGTGCCCAATCTTCCACTCTTAGTGAAATGAGTCATATTCATGATATCTTTTTCTACTACGCAGTTTCCACAATAGTTTACAATATTCCTCACATATGTCAATCCAGCGACAGTAAAATGAGAAAGTAGAGTTTCAAAATCAGGAGAAATTGTGATCACTAGATCCGGCCGCAATACATCAGACTGGGTCCGGATACATCTGCTGGTGGACTGTTCCAGTAGTTATTACATAACTATTACATTACATACTCGTTGTGGATATTAAATTAGATATCTACGTTCTATCGTAACAGCAGTAACAAATAAAACGAGTTATTTTTGGTGGTATTGTGGCTATAGCCAATAACTATAAACCTCATTCTGTTTCCTGACTGACTATATAACTTGATTTGATTTGATTTGATTTGATTTTTCAGTGGTTATTAACGCCACTTTCAGCAATATTTCAACTATATCATGGCGACCAGTTTTAGTGGTGGAAGAAGCTGGAGTACCCGGAGAGAACCACCGACCATGGGCAAGCAACTGGTAATAGAGCATTATCACTTGCGGCTGCGTGTCGAGTGCACCCTTTTTTGTAATTTACAAAGCCGGGCGCGAACCCACGCCGTATTGGTGATACTATATAAATTGAATAAGTCATATTCGGTGATAAAAGATGAACAAGGAATGGATGGTATTTGTTAATAAAAGACGACCCTTATCCATAATCAGCTGTTGGCACCCTAGTTGAAAATGAATCTGTTTGAACTTCTGCGACGCTTCTTTTGTGGTTCCAAATATGAATCTTTTCAGAATAATGTACGTTGTTGTATTCACTTGTACATTTTGGTAATTTGCTTCCTCAAAGACAGTAATTATCTCCCTTATGCAAATGGTTTGTATCACAAGTAACCAGTAGATTTGAAAGTCAAGAAAATGTGATTTGTTTGATTTATTACCGAAAATAATATCGAAGGTATTATTTAGCCAAGTAACAGTAATGAGATTGACGATTTTCAACTTTCAACTGACAATACCCAAGAACGAATCCGGGTCGTTTCGCCCCGAATCCCGTTCGCCCCGTGAGTCGTTTCGTCCCTATTCCCGTTCGCCCCGATTCCCTTTCGCCCAGGGTCGTTTCGCCCTCATATATTAATAGTGCTTTAAAAAATGAAATATGAAAAATACCATTGCAAATATTCGTATTTTGGATGTTGTAAGGCTTGTTCATGGGTACTTTATTTTAATTAATTAGTAATCGACAGATCAAAGAATAAAAATAATTACAATTTTGTATTAATTTCTCTTTATTTTTTTTTTGCAGTTTAATTAGTATAAATAACAAGGATTTATATAGTATATAAATCCTTGGTAATAATTTACCAATAATTATTAAATATTATAATATAACATCATGATAATGTTTATCATATATTTTTATTATTTTGATTTTATTTTTATGTTATTGTTTTTTTTTGTATACACCTAATAAATAAATAATTACCAAAAAATTGTCAAAAAAGACTTCATCTATTATTATATAATAGCGATTAAGTGGGGCGAATCGACTATCACCTTCCGGGGCGAACAGGTAATCTGGGCGAAACGACCCGGTACCCCCAAGAACATTGAGAAAAGAAAATTGTTTATTCATTCATTTTCGATATCGCTTGTTACGTACAGCACCAGGTTACGAAATATGTTTATCCCTCGAATGACAGCTCTAAAAAAACAGATTTTTAGAGTTGTCAGTCGAGGGATAAAAATAATTCGTAACAAGCCCCTGTGGTCATGACATCACTCAGTGACAGGGTCATCGGTATCAAGTCTGATCACCCTCATTGAGGGCCTCAATGGCTCAGATAAATAAAATAGTAATACACTTTTGCACTGGTTCTGTTTCTTGTGTTTGTTGTTCACCTACTTTTGAATATTTATATATATCCTCAATGCATCTAACTTCGTCACCTTTGGGCTTTGTCTGCGTTTTTCACTTGTATGCTGGTGCCAGTGTGGCAGTGGCAGTTGTCGAGCATTCACAAAGATGGTTAGTTAGCAGACGTCAATTTTTCGAATACATGTCAAGACACCCCCACTACCAAAATGCCCACACTTTTTTCCCTAAATAAATAATTATTTGACCAAAACGCCCCCATATACATTTTGTATATCATTTAATTTTTGTGATTCAGATGTTTTTAAATGTCTTCCCGCTTTAAACACAATTACCGGAACACGTATGAATACAAGTTCATTGTCGTCTGTTGTAAGAAATATACCACACATGAAGTTACGATTATACACGAAACGTTCGATCTATCGACTGACCATTGCCCGGGGAAATAGACAGCTTCTGAACGTTAAACAAAATAGTCGGAAATAAAAAATACCTAGTATAAAAATTATAATTAGGTAATGAATATATTTACTACTAAAAACGAATCTTGAGTTTATTAAACAATATATTTTGGGGGCTTTTTGGAGAGAAAAAAACTGATGTTTGGCACTTTGGTAAAATAATTTGTATTCTGAAAAAAGTGGGGGTGTTTTGACCTGTTACCTAATTTTCAACACTGACAGTGATTTAAGTCTAGATGAGTTACTAGCTCCCTTTTTTCGACACTTTGATTGTGATTACTCTTTTATTGCCAAAAACATAAGTCATCAATTTTTTGTTTTTATTTTATCTTTACATTGAAGATTTAATCTATCATCACATGATTTTTGACTGAGGAAAATATTAGGCAACTACTGTTAAGATATTCGTTAAAATGTGTGTTCTTAAATATTGTCAACATTTTGTAATGTCAGCACGCTGTCTATATAAAAATAATTACAAAATCAAACAAATTGAAACAAAAGTATTGTACAAATATAGCCTTCCATTGAGGTCAATACATGGATTTATAAACCTAAAAATATATATCGACATCGGATGACGAAGTCTATAAATCAATGTATTGACCGAAATGGTAGGCTATAACTGTTTTATCATTTTCCAATATTATTATTTAAATATTAAAATTTTTAAATTAACTGAAATTTTTTTAATTTTTGGAAAATTTTGAAATCTTATAGAAATTTTGAACTTTAAATTTATTTTTTTGAAATTTTAGAATTTAGAATTTTTTTTCGATATTTTCAAATTTTATGAAAGTTTATGAATTTTTGGAAATTTGTTGAAATTTTGGTAAGCACATTGTTAAATCGTGTATAGCACGGATGTTTCTAAAAAATAAATTTGTATATTGCATGGATGTTACTATAACTAGTAATGTCCATGCTATACCACTTTTTATAGAATGTCATGTGACCCGTTTTCAGCCAATCAACGTTTCCAAATAATATACAAAAATAATCAAAAATAAATGAACACTGGTAAAAAACTATTTATATACTCGCATGTAAAATAACATAAAAAAATTATTAGTCAATCAAAAAAATAACATAAAACCCTGATTTTATATCAAAAATGAAAAAAAAAAAAAGTCTTTTTTTTTTTTAGACAAAACATCCATCTGCAAAAAATGTACAAGACAATTTATTATCATTTTCTGCCAAAATGATATTGTATAATAAATTAGAAACATTAGTCCATATTTAAACAAATGTCTTAATAGCTTTTGGCTTTAAAAACTTTTGGTAATACGTCACATCGTTAGAACATGTTCAAGGTGATGAAGTTTTATTCACATCTATTTCCACTTATGGTTTTGATCTAGTTTTCTTTATTTATCTTTT
This sequence comes from Bathymodiolus brooksi, assembly GCA_963680875.1. Classification (NCBI taxonomy): domain Eukaryota; kingdom Metazoa; phylum Mollusca; class Bivalvia; order Mytilida; family Modiolidae; genus Bathymodiolus; species Bathymodiolus brooksi. Next base: position 43,092,792 of record OY804581.1, on the reverse strand, counting down.
ACGATGCATTGAAATAATAACAATGCACCACAAATATGTCAGGAAAAAAACTTAAATGACATACGATAAATACAAAATTAATCAAACATTTATGATAATAGAAATTCTCCATGAAGCGTTAAGGCTATGAACTTTCATACATGAAGGATATAACGTGTGCATAAATTTATTTCCTATGAATTAGATTAATGAAATATAAATTGTGAAGAAAAACATTTAAAATATTAGCCAAACCTTTGACTTTTTTAAATTCATTAAACACATAATGCTGCAGATCTAGAGAATAAGGTGGTTGGTGATAACTGGGTCCCTGTCCATTGTCATGTATCACTACAAGAAATAATAAATTAAGGGTCACTTAGGTCAGGAAACCAGTCTACCAGTAAGAATATCCTCAAACTATTTAGAACATTATAAATTGTGTCATGTTTAGTTTAGATAGTTTAGAAAATTGCATTTTGAAAGATATATATTTAAAATATGCCTTATTTTGATTTCTTTTTAGGAGAAAACTGATAAATTTTAACAAAAGAAGGAATTGATTGGGTATGTACTTGTAGAATTTAACAAAATAGTTTAAAAGTTGAAAAGGGAGGAGATAAACATAAGACTTTAGTGAGCTAGTGCTATAAACATAAGACTTTAGTGAGCTATTGCTATAAACATAAGACTTTAGTGAGCTAGTGCTATAAACATAAGACTTTAGTGAGCTAGTGCTATAAACATAAGACTTTAGTGAGCTAGTGCTATAAACATAAGACTTTAGTGAGTTAGTGCTATAAACATAAGACTTTAGTGAGCTAGTGCTATAAACATAAGACTTTAGTGAGCTAGTGCTATAAACATAAGACTTTAGTGAGCTAGTGCTATTAACATAAGACTTTAGTGAGCTAGTGCTATAAACATAAGACTTTAGTGAGCTAGTGCTATAAACATAAGACTTTAGTGAACTAGTGCTATAAACATAAGACTTTAGTGAGTTAGTGCTATAAACATAAGACTTTAGTGAGCTAGTGCTATAAACATAAGACTTTAGTGAGCTAGTGCTATAAACATAAGACTTTAGTGAGCTAGTGCTATAAACATAAGACTTTAGTGAGCCAGTGCTATAAACATAAGACTTTAGTGAGCTAGGAGTATTATTTGATTTCTATGTATATTTATTATTGAAATTTGTGGTTCCTAAGCACTAGTACCTGGTAATATAATTATTATTAAACCTACGGTTCAATCATTTCCATGGTAACCTTATCTGACTTTGGTTATCTCAGTTAAGCCCTTTGGTTTTCTTGCTCCTAGATATATTTTAAAGATATTTGGCTTTCAAATCTTTTGATTTTGAGCATTAAGGTTATTCCAGAAATGTGCACGCTGAATTAGATATCAACGTTTTTACTACAATATAGTAGCCACTAGGTCCATCCAGCAACTATAGACACGGTACATTTTAATTTCTTATAGACTCTGCTTGACAACCTTATATTTTGGTACATGATGATAATGAAATATTAGTTTAAACCTAAGTTCTAGGAAAATTATAAAAAACACAATGTTTTTATTTTCTGGAGGGAAAAAAAGTCAGTTTCTTTTCAGTTCTGAAAACTGCATTGGTGGTTTAATGATTGGTGTGTTTGTCTCAAGTGTGGTTGATCTTGGGTTTAAGCCGCTGTCAGATCAAACCAAAGACTGAAAAATAAATAATAATAAAATAAAAAATTGTTGGTTTAATGATTGGTGTGTTTGTCTCAAGTGTGGTTGATCTTGGGTTTAAGCCGCTGTCAGATCAAACCAAAGACTGAAAAAAAAAAAAAAAAAAAAATAAAGAATTGTTGGTTTAATGATTGGTGTGGTTGATCTTGGGTTTAAGCCGCTGTCAGATCAAACCAAAGACTGAAAAAAAAAAAAAAATGGTGGTTTAATGATTGGTGTGCTTGTCTCAAGTGTGGTTGATCTTGGGTTCAAGCCGCTGTCAGATCAAACCAAAGACTGAAATTTTTGTAAAAACTCTTCTCCACCAAGCCTTATGGAGAAAGAACAAAAACTGGTTGGCTCGGAATTGAATTTCACTTTTAGATAGACGTTGCAGATCGAAGTTTGACATGGAAAAAGTCTTTCAGTGAGACGAAAATTCTGTCATTATAAAACAGTACCTATTTGTTACTTCTTTAGTTATGTATTTGGTGTTGTTGTACAAACTTTTTTACCGTAAATATTATTTTTTATTTGTGCAGTATCGTCATATTCTTTGGATATCCACCATCCTGTCAGATTGATTGTTGACTAGTTTCTAAACGATATATATGATATATATATAAACTGGTATATATTTGATATGGAAACATTATCAGGATGGTAGGAATTAATTATATTTTTAATTAGGAATTGTATATGAAAATAGTAAGAAGATCTGTAGGTGATTTAGTCACATATTTTGTGTTCTATTATTGATATACATTGTATATCTTGTCAGAAGTGATATTAATGTCAAGTTTTGAGACACATTAGTTTGGAATTCTCATTATGGAAATTATGGGTAGTTTACTGTCTGTAAAATAAATAGTTCTATGAGGTTAAAGACCCTATTACACGGTAAAACAAGTTGCATCACCCTTACCATATGTAACTATTGTTTCATGACATTTGTCTGTTTATCAGGTTGCATATTATTTCATGCAGCTCGCCATGTGCTTGTGTTTGATGATCTTGTTTTGAACTTCATGACCTCTCATTGGTCAGAGATAAAAAGTTGCATGAAACTTGCTGCACAGAATAGAAAATGTTCTAAATATCCAAATGTGTATATCGTTCAACTCTTGATAGTTGCATGGTACAGAACAATAACATTCTAAATGTGACCACGGTGAAGGCAAAATTGGAGATAACTCATGAAATCTATCATTAGTGCAATGTAGTGTATTTTGCACTGGTCATATATACATGGTATCATTTGGTTTATTTAACCCCCTTGCTTTTTTAGTGACATCATATTCTCTTTAATCATACACTGTTAAGTATTGAAGGGAAATATTTAGGAAACTGGGAGATGACAGTGGAATAATATTTTAAGGATTCAGAAATGTTTGGCAAATATCTATACTGATTTTTGATGATTTTAGAAAGACAGTCAGATACGTGTACATTTTGTAGCTAGTCAGGGGGGAATTGTTGGGGAATTCTGGGATCATATATATTACCCATGGATGGCAGTACAAGAAAATTAAATGATTCTAAATTTGATTTAATAAACATGTTATGCTTTCGACTTAGCCATGCTACTTTAAAAAGAAATTTAGCTGGAAAATTGGTGGGAAAATCTTAAATTTTTATTGGTTGATGAACACCCATTTTAGATGTGGACTTCGTAGTCTTTTATAATGTAAGGCAAGTGATAAAGAAATTGAGGATGGCCATGTGAAATGTGTAAAAATATTTATTGGGTGAGGTATAATAAAGTGTGTAGACTGTAGTTGTACCAAACTGATTATGTCAGAGGAGGTGGAGGTAGACATATTGTTGTTTTCCTGTCCCTCAGTCTGTCACAAAAATTTGTATGCCCCACTCCTACAATTTAAAAGGGAATTCCTTAAAACTTTACATACTTGTATATGTAGCATTTGGAGAATTGCATATTGATAGAGTATTTTGATGAGACAATTTTTGAAGGAGTTATTGCTTTTTTTGACTTATCGTAGAATATTACACCAAAAAGGGTGGGGAGGGGAAAAGACACCATTTTTTTCTGTCAAAAACAAACTTTAATTATTGTCACAATTCATTGTCATTGTTAAGACATGTAGATTAATTGAATGATACAACAACCTTATAAGAAGTTGATTGAGGAACAATTGATGGTGTAATTTTGATACAACATTTTGTGAGGAACAATTGATGGTGTAATTTTGATACAACATTTTGTGAGGAACAATTGATGGTGTAATTGTGATACAACATTTTGTGAGGAACAATTGATGGTGTAATTGTGATACAACATTTTGTGAGGAACAGTTGATGGTGTAATTGTGATACAACATTTTGTGAGGAACAATTGATGGTGAAATTGTGATACAACATTTTGTGAGGAACAATTGATGGTGTAATTTTGATACAACATTTTGTGAGGAACAATTGATGGTGTAATTTTGATACATCATTTTGTTAGGAACAATTGATGATGTAATTGTGATACAACATTTTGTGAGGAACAATTGATGGTGTAATTGTGATACAACATTTTGTGAGGAACAATTGATGGTGTAATTGTGATACAACATTTTGTGAGGAACAGTTGATGGTGTAATTGTGATACAACATTTTGTGAGGAACAATTGATGGTGTAATTATGATACAACATTTTGTGAGGAACAATTGATGGTGTAATTTTGATACACCATTTTGTGAGGAACAATTGATGGTGTAATTTTGATACAACATTTTGTGAGGAACAATTGATAGTGTAATTGTGATACAACATTTTGTGAGGAACAATTGATGGTGTAATTTTGATACAACATTTTGTGAGGAACAATTGATGGTGTAATTTTGATACAACATTTTGTGAGGAACAATTGATGGTGTAATTTTGATACATCATTTTGTGAGGAACAATTGATGATGTAATTGTGATACAACATTTTGTGAGGAACAATTGATGGTGTAATTGTGATACAACATTTTGTGAGGAACAATTGATGATGTAATTGTGATACAACATTTTGTGAGGAACAATTGATGGTGTAATTGTGATACAACATTTTGTGAGGAACAATTGATGGTGTAATTGTGATGCAACATTTTGTGAGGAACAATTGATGGTGTAATTGTGATACAACATTTTGTGAGGAACAATTGATGATGTAATTGTGATACAACATTTTGTGAGGAACAATTGATGGTGTGATTGTGATACAACATTTTGTGAGGAACAATTGATGATGTAATTGTGATACAACATTTTGTGAGGAACAATTGATGGTGTAATTGTGATACAACATTTGTGATAATGTTTGTCAGTGTTTTTTCCACCTGTAAACTTTCCATTAATTGTCCTTTATTTCCCCCTGAACCTTCCCCGTGAGCTCATTCACCTTAATCCTTCCTTACCCTAATTTTCCTCCTCATTCTTTTAGCTCTTCCCTTAAATCTTATCATACCCCTATGTCTACCCTTATTCAGGGAACCAGTTAAATACCTATAGGTGTTAATGAAGTTGGGAACAATTTGCAATGTGCCCTTATATACCATATCTATAAGAAAACTGGATTTCAATGAAAGAAATGTAATATAGGGTATTATAAAATTCATGATATTTGTATAGAAGAGGTAAACGTGGCAAAACATTTTAGCAAAGAAACTATGATTTAAATGTTGAATTACAACAAAAAATAGTTAAATATGTTTAGCTTGTTAATATAGATTTTATTCATATTTCAACTTTTGACAAAAAAGTCTTGAAAAAATGCTAAACTAGAATTTGTGAAATACTATTTCTAAATAAGGGTAGTAATTATTATTTTTAAACAGGTATGCCTGTACATTAAATGTCTTTGCTTTGCTGTAGGGCATGTGTACAGTTAATTAATTTATACTCACTTTGATAATTACTTAGATTCAATGCTAATCTTCTTACAATATAAAAAGGTAAATATATTGTAAACATTTCTGAAATAAGATGGAAACTATGGATGTGTTCAATTTGTGATTTCATGGATTGTTATACTTTTCTGGAATAGAGGAACATTTGAGTGGTGTAATATTTTTCTTGAATTAGAATTGGAAGTTATTTTGTCTGTTTTTTCCCTGATCAATACACTTGATATTATTGACAAGTTTGACACCACAAAAAAATGCATTCCTAACAAAATTAGGATTTGTTTATAGATCAGATGGATCAGAACAAGACCTGATTAAATTTAATTATTGCTGGATCTATTGTATGGCACACAAATTATAAGTTAAACATTATATATATATAATAAGTATGTGTAGGTAGTTAATTCCTGTTTAGAAAATGTGGGAGTTTATCAGCGGCATTAAACCTCCACAAAAGAGGAAGACGGATGAAGATCAAATTTCATACTGCTACAATTATTTAAGAAGCCTGTAATTCCTGAATAAATGAGTTTTTAAAATGAACACTTATTCATTCTTGTCTGAATGTTTTCATTTTTCGTTAGCATCAACTGAAAAAAACTAGACCTCTAAAAATGGGTAAGAGTTCCATATGGCACCCCCATCCAAAAATGGTCTATTTTGGCCATGTTGCTATACAGGTTAAATTAGCAATATAAAAGAATGTAATAGTGCCAATATTTAATACATATCATAAACATATAAAAATACCGTATGTTCGCATTTTAATCATCAAGTGGGTAGACTTTACAAATGTCATATAAGAAATGCTCAAACAAGTTATTTTTAGAATTATACTGCAGCTGTAGGTGATTTATCTCCCTTTCATTAAAGTTTTCAGATCATTATGGAATTTATTTTTGTGATTGCTGTTTCAATTTTAAATTAAGCAAATAAGTTAATTTTGTTCTGAAAGTCGTTCGGAAAGTAGGTCATGACAATGATCCTGAATTTTTAGCTCACCTTGCCAAAGGCAATGTGAGCTTTTGCCATCACTTGGCATCCGTCGTCCGTCATCAGTTAACTTTTCACATTTTAATCTTCTCTGAAACCCCTCAGCCAAAGGAAGTGTCCGGTCTAGACATTAACGTTTGTCCGATTGTCCGGCACCAGTGAAAACTGACGTCGGACAAGTAGATTTTGTATTAGGGAACGACCATTTAACTTGAAATGGGGGGGTTATGGTTTTTTCCTAAAAAAATATTCTGATTCCCAATGTTGCTGAAAAAAATATTCTGATTTTGATGGAGGAAAAAAAATATAATCTGATTCAGAGTTTTTGTCATATAACCTAATGTTAAATGTTGGAAAAAAAATTCGCGACAAAAAAAATAAATATTCTAACTCTTGTGTTGTCCGAAAAAAAAATTCTGAACGAAACAAAAAACCATAACCCCCCCTTCAAGTTAAATGGTCAGTCCCTTACGGTTGTCCGATGGGACAAGTGAAAAAATCAGAGATTCTCAAACGTGCCGGTACGACGGACAAATCTATTTCCACTGGTATAAAATACTGGGTTTGTTGTATAAAAGAGCCCTGTTTGATCTCCAATTTGTCCATAATTTACTTTGATTAAAACTAAAGTGAAACGCCAGGTAAAAACTATTTTATTGATTTATCGTTCCTCCATGCTTTGATGAAGTTCAAGGACATTGACAAAATTAAAGTCGCAATCTCAGAAACGCTTTAAGGAACGGAAATATCAATATGTGAAATATAAGAACAAGAATCACTCCGGAACGGACACGTAAAAATGATCGGATATCGATTTGGCGCCAAATTATACTTGTCTTTCGTGCAAAATACGATAGAGGACTTGATTTAGGCTTTTGGGAAATATTGAAACCTTTGAATTGGACAAATATTACAAGCTTTTTCCTGATCTGGTTGAAAAGATCCACTAAAATGTTTATTTCTCTGTGAATTTAAATAAAATACTTTGCTTTATTTATATCACAGGCACTTGTTTCTGGTAAAAAAAATATACCTAGATACTGGTATATATAGCATCTAGGTATATTTTTTTTTACCAGAAACAAGGATTTATATAACACAAATATGAGTTATTACAATTTGTGTGGTATTGGATCACAACACAGTAATATTTCAAAAGGAAAAGGGGGAGGGGTACATATAAAAATCACTGGTATGCAAGACTCCAATCAAGGTAGACAGAAATAAAAATGTGACATTGAATATATGTCCTTAAGGTAGTTATGAATAAAAAAAAACCCAGAACAAATCAGTTCAGGCACCTTTAACTATTTACTAAATTTGGGCAGGGTAACGTCAGAGGGGTCGCGAAACAATATTTCGATTAATCGAAATTGACTTGGCCCAGAAGTCTCCCCACTTATCTCTGTTGTCTCCCACTTCTCCCTGTGAGCTCTCTGAAAGAGAAGTCACTTCTCCCTCTAATTTGAAAGTAGTGGGAGCCCTGGATAATTATTCTCTAGTTTTTGTAATTTTTATTAATTTTTTCGGACAACTAAAAGATTGAGTCGGACAAGTACTTTTTTTAGTTAGTTGTCCGAAGGGACAAGTTGAAAAATATGTTAATGTAGAGGCCTGAGTGAAACTTGGTAGGAAGCATCTATGGAAGGTCCTCTCTAAAGATTGCTCATTTTCTTCCGATCCATTAACAAACATGGCCACCATAGGCAATTTTTGTTTCTGATTGGCCGATTTTTTTAAATCTTCTCCTTTGAAACTGCTTGGTCAAATGAACTGAAACTTGGTAGGAAGTATCTATGGAAGGTACTCTATAAATATTGCTCATTTCGTCCCGATCCATTAACAAACATAGTCGCCACAGGCAATTCTTGTTTCTGATTGGTTAATTTCTAAAAAAAAATCTTCTCCTCTGAAACCGCTTGGCCAAATGAATCGAAACTTGGTAGGAAGCATTCTTGGAAGGTTCTCTATAAAGATTGCTCATTTAGTTCCGATCCGTTAACAAACATGGCCGCCACAGACCATTCTTGTTTCTGATTGGTTGATTTCTAAAAAGCTGTCTCCTCTGAAACCGCTTTGCCAAATGAATCGAAACTCGGTAGGAGGCATCCTTGGAAGGTCTTCTATAAAGAATGCTCATTTCGTTCCGATCCGTTAACAAACATGACCGCCATAGGCAATTCTTGTTTCTGATTGGCCGATTTTTTTTAATCTTCTCCTCTGAACCACTTTGCCAAATGAACCGAAATCTGGTAGGAAGCATCTATGGCAGGTCCTCTATAAACTTTGCTCATTTCATCCCGATCCGTTAACAAACATGGCCACCACAGGCAATTCTTTTTTTCTGATTGGTTGATTTCTAAAGAATCTTCTCCTCTGTAACCGCCTGGCCAAATGAATCGAAATTTTGTAGGAAGCATTCTTGGAAGGTCCTCAATAAAGATTGCTAATTTATTTCCGATCCGTTATCAAACATGGCCACCACAGGCAATTCTTGTTTCTGATTGGTTGATTTCTAAACAAATCGTCTCCTCTAAAACCGCTTGGCCAAATGAATCGAAACTTGATAGGAAGCATCTATGGAAGGTCCTCTATAAAGATTGCTGATTTAGTTCCGATCCATTAACAAACATGGCCGCCACAGGCAATTCTTGTTTCTGATTGGTTGATTTCTAAAAAATCTTCTCTGAAACCGCTTTGCCAAATGAATCAAAACTTGGTAGGAAGCATCCTTGGAAGGTCATATATAAAGTTTGTGCATTTAGTTCCCATCCGTTAATAAACATGGCCGCCACAGGCCATTCTTGTTTCTGATTGGACGATTTCTAAAAATCTTCTTCTCTGTAACTGCTTAGCCAAATGAACCGAAACTTGGTGGGAAGCACCTATGGAAGGTTCTGTATTAAGTTTCCTCAAAGCAGAATGAAAGGTGAGCGACACAGGCTCGGCCCACTGAGCCTCTAGTCTTTATTGTTTTCTTTAACTTGTGTTAATTCACATCCATATCAATTAATTGTACATTGTAGAATTTTGAAATGAAATAATATACAATTATTGCACTTCATTGAGTGCGATATGATGTGTTGTGGAGCACTGAAAAGCAATATTGGCCGAAGTGTGTGGTCAATATTGCTTTTCAGTGCTCCATAACACATCATATTGCACAAAATGATGTGCTGTAATTGTTTTATTACATTTAACATTCCCAATTTTTTTTTGTGTACCTGGATAGATATTTTGGGATTGTTTGTTGTTTTTATTCATATTCAAAAACACGTGAGCTGATTCATTTAATATCATAGACACATGTACTAATTCAATGTGTACAAATTTATATTACTAATTCGATGTGCACAAATTTATATTTTCATTCTGCTTGCATTTGTAAAATTTATCTGCCACTTTCTGTTTGTGTTTGTGTGACGTCATTGCAATGGACGTAGAAAACGTTTGGCTAGTAAATTTTAAAATTTTGTCAGGATTTCGCCCACCGCTAAATGGATCATTCAATATGAAATTCTGTCGTGCAATATGACGATTTATCATAAAAAACAAATTTTATGGTTTTATAATACTGTATAAAACCATATATGTAATAAAATTTAAAATTGAATTATCTAACCTCAAACCTGTTATATCTGACGTTCCATGGGAACACTGAAATATCATCATATAAGACAGGTTAATTAATATAAAATTATCTGCAAAGGGAAATAGAAATTAAGGTAATTAATTCAAGTTATTGCTTATACCAGATTTCCTGTACCATTTAAGGAATGTATTTACCAATTGCTCAATGAATATTGACCAACTGGTATTTAAACTCCTAGAAGTCACATTGGTGTTGATCAGAAAAAGTTTAAAGTTTCTATTGTTGAGAAATCAAGTTCCTATTGTTAGGCAATCAGTGAACAATAGAAATTGTGTTTAAACTTTTTTCCTGATGACAACTTCCTCTCTGATGAAACTTCTTTGATTTTATTTCAAGTTGAACAATTTCTTCATTGGAATTCATTTCTTTCGTATAATTAGCATTATGCATATGAAAAATAATTATTCTTTTCTAATTTGATGAATAAATGAAATTACATTTATTCGCTGTTTGGTTTGTAAATTATAATTTGGTCAAATATAAAATAATGATAATAATCCTGAAAATTATTTATGAAAATCAGGTTTATTTATTTATTTATTTTTTTATAGACATTTCGTCTTGTATACTATATATTTTGGGATTCAAAATAAAAAAAAGTTACCCATTACCCTCCTATGTTATAAATATTTTTTCAAAATAGGAGTTTAATAGGTAACTTTTTTATTTTGAGTCCAAAAAATCTGTAAATATTTGCTCGAGTTTGTATATAGTATACAAGATGAAATATCTATAAAGAAAAAAAGGAAAAAATTAAATCCAATTTTTAATAAAAAAAAAATCCCCTATTTTCAGAGTCTCCAAATGGACTATAAACTACATGCATGTAAATGTCTGCATTATGGATACTGCATCTTCCCAAGTCGAAGTGTTTTCGATCTGCTTGTTCTCCCCACAAACAGATGGTGAACACAAGCAGATAAAAAACACTTGACTTGTGAAGATGTGATATAGTGGATCCTTGTGTGGACTATCAATTTCACCTTCATGCATCTTGTATATAATGTCAGGGATATAAACCTGGCAAAAATATGGAATTTGGTCATTGTTGGTACATGAAATCACTATTTTGCAATATTTTGCAAATTTGAATATTGTATACATACATGTACTATATCCATATCTAGATATTGTTATTGTGAAAATGAGTAATTCACAAAACATTATTTTCCATATCTGCATGAATTCCAAATATAAAAGAAGAAAAAAGGAAAAATATAAATGTTAAAAAAAATGTTTACCAGTTATCTAAATTAAAAACAATGGGAGTTATTTCTCAAATTAGGAAAAGATTATAATATGATATAAACCGTTATACAGTGCCTGTTATCAGGTATATGAAAGAAAGATAATCATTCTAATGAAGTAATTTTTCAATATGAAATAACATCAAAGAAGTTTCATCAGAGAGAAAGTTTTCATCAGGAAAGAAGTTTAAACACAGTTCCTATTGTTCATTGATTGCCCAACAATAGGAACTTGATTTCTTAACAATAGGAACTTTAAACTTTTTCTGACCAACACCAATGTGACTTCTAGGAGTTTAAATACCAGTAGCCCTTTTCACAAAAATTCGTAACTATAGTCCTAACTTTTTCACTTAAGATTATCTTACGACAATTCCTAAGTCCTTTTCACAAAGATTATCTTACGACAAATTTTAATCTTACGACTAAAATTACACTTACGATAAAAAATTCTTCCTTAGGTGTACTTGATACAAAATTATGTGATAAAGTTTGTCAGTGATTTGCGACAGGTCAATGGTTTTCTCCGAGTACTCCAGTTTTCTCCACGAATAAAACTGACCGATATATTGTTGAAAGGGGCGTTAAACACCATAAACTATCTTCCTTAGCAACCTAGTTTCATTTCCATAGCACAACAAAGCATTTTTTTTAATAGAATTATTCTATAAAATATCCCCGGCACTAATTTATAAGCAGTTTTTATGCTATGATGTGTTTGTATGTTTATATTGAATTTTTATCTAATACAAAACAATGTATATGAATCGGTCACCAATAACTGCACAAAATATGAACGGGTATGATTTTCGTATATAGGAACATTTCTAATGCATGTAAATTAAAATGATCTATAATAATTATCATTACTTGGAGTTGTGCGTCATCATCCACGCGTGGTTACTTTTGGTAGAAGTATTTTTTAAGGGAGTGCATCTGAAGTGTGAAAAAACCCCTATTCATATAATTCATTTTATCGGTTATTTGTCAGCAAAATATTTACCCCTTTTTTCCAATTAATCCCATCCCACATAAAATTAAACGCTTGTTCTTTTACTGATGAAAATTTATCCCGATTTTTCTGAGATAACCCAAATTAAGATGTGTTTATCATCTATCAATCATGAAGACGAATAAATATCCCTGTTATATATTAATGTTAATATAACAGAAGAATGTACACAAGTTTATGTATTGCCAGGTTGTCCGATGATCATCAAAGTTGTCAGAAATTAATAAATTATATTACTAATATAAAGGCAAAAATCAAAACGATATCATTGGATCCAGAAAATTCCAGTCCTAAAGCGGCTGTTCATACAAAACTTTTGTAAGCGAAGTAGATTCTAGAAGAAAATCCCGTATTCCTGTTTTTATCCAAAAAAAAAAAAAAATGAAAAAAAGAATTCTCCCCAAGTTTGCAAGTAGTCTTTTCGATTGTCGATCGTTCCCAATTTGAAATCTAAAATTAATGAGAATTATCCTGATTTTTTTGGTCATGTAAACGATACACTGCTGCATTGAAAAGGTAAATGTACGGAATGCATCGTTATAGACAGACTATGTTATTAGTCACGCCAGAAAAAGGAGTAAACAACAATGCTGTTTGTATTAAACCATATTCATTTCAATAAACATTTATCAATATGTTTAAATAGGTTTGTCATACGGTCAGAGAAAATGCGCTAACGATGAATTGCTCTCTTATTTTCAAGTCGAAGCGCCAATACATCGTCCATCTTTTTTTCACTTAAGATAAAAGATAAAGATAAGACCAAAATTTCTCTTACAATCAAAATTTTACACTTAGGACAGGGTAGTTTTACACGTAAAGTTAGGACTATTTTTACACTTAAGATTATCGTAAGTATTTTTGTGAAACTCTTTTTAATCTTAGTTTTACACTTACGACAATTTTTTATCGTAAGAATTTTTTTGAAAAGGGCTACAGTTGTTCAATATTCATTGAGCAATTGGTAAATACATTGTTAAATGGTACAGGAAATCGGTATAATAGAGGTGGCCACTAAAGCAGGTTTGATTTTATTTTATTGATTAATTTCCAGGTTTTATTTGTAAGTAACATGACTTTTTGTAGTTAATAAATGGGTGCTTTATTAACTTTATAGATATAGTCACTGTTTCCTAATCTTGATATTTCAGACAAAATTTAATAAACTAGGTGTGAAAAGTTATTGATCTAGAACTTTATTAAATTTTAGGTTCATGTACTAACAAACAATAAAATTGATAAGAATCACTTAATAACCTCATGTAATGTGTGTGTGTGTGGGGGGGGGGGGGGGTTACACATTTGAAATGACTGATTCCATTTGTGGAATAGAAAATAGAAATACAGTCAAACCTGTCCATGTGGTCACCTCTATTAAGCAGTCACCTTAATAACAAGGTAACATTTTTCTTGACCTGTCATAGAAATTTTCATATAAATTGAACCTCTTTTAAGAGGTCACCTGTCTTGAAAGACCACTTTTTCTTTGTCCCAAAGATGACCTCTTACAACAGTTTTGCCTGTATATGGTATATTTAAGAAATAAATCATGGAAGCCAGAATGTGTTGGGAGTTTTAGCATGGATTGGCGGATATTAGTATTTTATCCTGTGCCAGAAGCGAGGGATAAAATTTACTAATATATCTGCCAATCCATGTTAAAACTCAAAACACATTCTGGCTTCCATGATTTATTTCGATTCTGATATGTCTTAAGAGTACAAATACGGTAGTATACTTTGATTGGAAGACGGTCATGAATAAGATTATACCGAATGGATAACTCGTTCGTTTGTTAATGTTAACAAAGCGAAAGAAGGAGGTCATGTTAGAATAATTTGTATATACCATGTCTCATAATAAAAATTGATAAAATTCTGGTGATAATCTCACATAATGTGGGGATTTACCAATTTGAAATGATTGATGCGATTTGTGGAAAAGAAAATAGAAAATAATATGGTGTATTAGTTTGTAAATAATATCTCATAATAAAAATTAATAAGAATCTGTTGATAATCTCATGTAATTTGGGGGTTTATAAATTTGAAATGATTGATGGAATTTGTAGAATAGAAACTGGGAGACCTATGGTATATTAGTTTGTATATACAATAACTGATAATAAAGCACCTTCATCAGGGACAGAGTTGATAATTGAAATTATTTATTATTAATGATATTTTTCAAATTACATGATCCATATTGGGTTTAGGAAGTTGTATATAGTGTAGTGTGACTGTGTGGGAAAACTTTGATACAGGATATTAATCTTTTCACCAAAAAGGCAAATAGAAAAAAAACTGATTTGATCCTAAACGTTCATGCAAAACAAAAATGTAGCATTTTTCAACAGCTACATGTACATGTAGATTAGATAAATAGATATTACAATACAGTAGTCTCTCTTAAGGTTCTTCCCACCAAAATAAAGATCATCCCTCTTATCAGGCCAGATTTCAGATGTACTGAGATAGTAAAATACTACTAAACTGCTCCCCTTCAAGAGAGGGAACCCCTCTGATAAGGTCTCTTTGAGGGAACCCCTCTGATAAGGTCTCTTTGAGGGAACCCCTCTTATAAGGTCTCTTTGAGGGAACCCCTCTGATAAGGTCTCTTTGAGGGAACCCCTCTGATAAGGTCTCTTTGAGGGAACCCCTCTGATAAGGTCTCTTTGAGGGAACCCCTCTGATAAGGTCTCTTTGAGGGAACCCCTCTGATAAGGTCTCTTTGAGGGAACCCCTCTGATAAGGTCTCTTTGAGGGAACCCTCTGATAAGGTCTCTTTGAGGGAACCCCTCTGATAAGGTCTCTTTGAGGGAACCCCTCTGATAAGGTCTCTTTGAGGGAACCCCTCTGATAAGGTCTCTTTGAGGGAATCCCTCTGATAAGGTCTCTTTGAGGGAACCCCTCTGATAAGGTCTCTTTGAAGGAACCCCTCTGATAAGGTCTCTTTTTTATTACAGAAGGGCCTAAATATAAGAAGGGGACTACAAAATTAATTTTACAGTTGTTTTCCTCATAAAATGAAAGTGTTCAAGGTCAAAACATTGATCAATTCTTGAAAATATTACCATTTAAAGGTAAGGGGGAGTTGTGGTTGTGATCATATGGTAGTTGGATGTACAATTACCTATGTAATCAGTGCTTATCACCACTAAAGTTGTGATTTCGAATTCTGCTCATGACTAGGTGTACTTGATACAACATCGTGTGATAAAGTTTGTCAGTGACTTGTGAAAGGTCAGTGGTTTTCTCCGGTTTCCTCCATCAATAAAACTGACTGCCACGATATAACTGAAATATTGTTAAACACCATAACCCTAACCCCTGTTAAAGATAAAAATAATCTTCATTTAACAAGTGAGGTATATGTTTGTGAGCCATGGCTCACAGTACCTATCTTTTATTTTATTTTGATTAACGTTTTTTTGCATGAATCAAACAAATATAAGTATTACTTTCTTGCAACAACAAGCATGACTTAATCAGGGTTTAGTAGGAAAGGAATGGATGTAGAATCTTCTCATAGAAACCATACATCATCTAATCCACCATAATTGGTCTATGAATAATTTGACTACAACTCTATTCTGGAATGTATAACTATTTATCAATAAACCTTAACCTCAATAATCGATAGACTCACAAAGTGAGATTATCTTGTAGACTTTGCCTACACTGGTGTGATGCCTATTTTATAGAATCAAAATTGGAGATTTGTCTGTCTTTCATTAATCTTGGTATGATAAAGTTATGCATTCATATATGTGACCTCTTTGACATTGAGGGTTCAATGCTCGACCTTGACCTGATATTTCTGGTTCTATGACTTGTTAATTTTTTATGTTTAACAACAGTAATTTGATCTCTAGACTTATTCTACCATCAATTTTTCTACATGTTTTAAATTGAGTACATACATGTCAGATAGAAGTGCATGTCACCTGACCTTGACCTCATTTTAATCAACCTGGCAGGGAGAGTCAAAACATCTTCCTGTACTCAACCGCATTGGTGGTGTAATGGTTAGTGTGCTTGCCTCCAGTGTGGTAGATCGTGGGTTTCGAGCCCCGGTCAGGTCAAATTCAAGGACTATGAAATTGGTATTTGTTACTTCTCTGCTTAGCACGCAGCATTAAGGAGAAAGAGCAAAGACTGGTTAGCTCGGAATCAGGATAATGTGTCTGAGTGGTGCGACATGTCTATCCGTGCACTGTTGTATCAGTGAGCTAGCACTATAAAAATCCAACTCAGCATGTTTGTCTAGTACAATGAAAATTAACTTGTTCTCACCATGATATAGCTGAAAAATTGCTGAGTTGGCATTAAACAACAATCACTCACTCACTCTTCCTGTACCCATAAATTTGTTCTTTTATTGTGTTTATAGACCTGTCATTGTCTGAGCAAACTATTTTCTGATTTATTTATCTCAATCAATGAAAACTGAAGAATAAAATAAGAATTTATTTTATTTTCGATTTATTATACTTGTAAAACAAAAATATTCAATTAAAAATTGTTTTTATGATATTGGCTGCTATCATTCTGTTTGAATAATGCAAAGGGGAAGACAAATAAAATAAAAATAAAAAAACGGGAAAATCAATCATTGATATTAGCTGTGTAAATAAAACCTTCTATTGAATAATGCACTACAAATATTGAATAAGTGACGAGATAACACACTTCTGTATTATCGTTCACTATATTGAAAACTTCTAAATTGTGCCGATTATATAAAATGGATGGATATTATATCATGCTAATGTATTAACTTAGACAACGTGGTTCAAAAAATTGTGCCGATTATATAAAATGAATGGATGTTATATCATGCTAATGCTTTAATTTGGACAAACGTGGTTGAAAGTTCTAAACATGACGAATGTCAATAATATGATTTATAGAATTAGAATTCTATGTATACTGTTAGTTAATTTGAAAATGTTGAGAAAAACAAAGGATATTTGCTGATCAAGGTCTATATTGTTGAGAAAAACAAGGGATATTGCTGATATCAAGGTCTAAAAGAAATTCAATATCAGTATCTCTGTATTTACTGAAGCAGTAAGTTATACTCAATAGCTCTAAGAGATATTGACAAGGCAAAAAGCCTTACTACTGGTGTATGTATATATGTAATCTATTTATAAGTCGCACATTGCAGTGATGTTTATTTCTCTTGAAATCAAGTAGAGGGATAGTTTCTATATAACAGAATTAGGTGGTATTTTAATCTGGTCAATAATTTCCATGAAATGTCATTGATGAAATGAAATCTGACATTCCTAGGAGGCAATTAACATGATTACATTTGTACATTTGGAGGAGAAATATTTTATTGGATTTTCACATAGACATAAACATGGCAAAGTCACAATCTTCACATAAAATGTTTTTAACATGTTTTTATGGAAATTTTTGTGTAAAAATGTGAAAATACAAATGAAATTCCAGCAAAATAATGACAAGATATTATAGTTTGTGAGGAATATTGATTTTTAACTGAGTATAATTAAAGAAACAAGGCAATTAAATAAGCATCTTGTTGTATTACATGACAAATAACTGAGATCACAGAGGAGGATTATTTAATATCTACTGTTGCCCTTGGGCTTCCTGTGTTTGATTGATGTGGAATTAAAGATTAATAAATCTCAATTTATGCACATGCATATTGTTATGCACCTTCACCTCTAATGACATTGATTAGCTGTGCAACTAAGGAAGGACTCTGGACAGAATCTAGAAATATTATTAAATTATTCTATTATCAGTATATATTTATACCAGTAAATTTGTATGATCAAAGATATGGTGATCTAAATAGTGACTGTCAGATGAACAACAGGAATTTAGCATAAAGGATATATATATATATATATATATAATAACATCATGGGATGTACAAAGTAAGTATATAACAATGGTATTTTTTATAAAGGGTCGACTCATGCTAAGCAATGTCAGTGGTGCCACAAATATTTAAGAATTTTTTTTTGGGGAAATCTATCAGTTCCAAATTTACATTAAATTAATGGCATTAATATGCTTTTCAGAATTTAATCTAACAAGACTACCCAAAGATTGTAAAGTTTATAACAACACCAGTAAGAATTTAATTTAATTCTAGGGGCTGTCATGGTCGTGATCGTATGGTAGTTGGATTTACAGCTACCTACATGTATGCAATCAGTGCCTATCACCACTAACATTGTGAGTTTGAACCCCGCTCAGGCGAGGTGTACTCAATACAACATTATTAAGGTTTGTCAGTGACTTATGACAGGTCAGTGATTTTCTCCAGGTATTCCAGTTTCCTCCACCAATAAAACTGATCGCCACGATATAACTGAAATATTGTTGAAAGTGGCGTTAAACACCATAATCCTAACCCTATAGCAACACAAGTAAGAATTTAGTTTAATTCTAATGTTTTTTTTATATATGTTTATTTCTGGTAACCTTTCTTAATACAATGGTATACAGATAACTAATTAATTTACAACTATACATAATAAGAAAACAGCTATATATACAATATTTACAACATGAGAGAGTTACATTTTTCAGTCATGAGGGCAGACATTTTCATTAATATATCTTGTAATAAAGGTGCAAAGTTTTTTTGTTTTTTATCTTTTTTGTCAGATTCATCAAAGTACCAATTTTCAGAATATTATAATTTTTTTAAATATTTTTTATCTATGCAAGTCTTTCTTTTTTCATTGAAATAGTCGCATTTTAATAAACAATGGAACTCATTTCCAAGATCTGCTGTGTTACATAAATTACATTTTGTTTAAATGTTTAAAGAAAATTTCTTACTAGCATTAGGCAAGTATCTATTGTTAATTATGAAATACAGTAGTCCCCCTCTTAGAAGGTCATCCCTTCTCCAGTGAAAAAGTGGCTTTATAAGAGAGGTGGCCTCTCCTGACACTTTACTAGTATTCTACTTTCTAGGAACATCTGAAATCTGGGCTCATTGGTGAAAGGGGCCTTATAAGAGGTGGACTACTGTACCTGGTTAAAAATTTAATATGAAAGTTGGATTATTTGATTTTTTGTTTCGCCTGTGTTCGTAGGGCTGACATACATGTACATGTATGTGGATCACTTATTAATCCACATTTTGATGACCATGTCATCCACATTATTGTCCCACTATTGTTATTTAATCTACAACTCATCTGATACCACATTAATGGGAGTTAAGCCATTAAAACTATGTTGAATCCAAATGCAAATGGGTGGTGCTTATACCATGGTACAACATTACATACAGGACTGACTGATGTTTGAATTCTTCAGCTTAAAAATGTGCTTATCGAAAACCATGGTCTATTATCTGGATTTGATATTGTACCATACCATATTAACAAGCCATTAAAACTTTGTTGAATCCAAATTCAAATGGGTGTACTGAGCCAATTGGAACCAAACTTTGCAGGAATGATGTTTGCGAGGTCTTCTAAAGCAAAATTCTCATTATGTCTATTCAGAAAAAATCATGGTTACTATAGGGAAATTCTTGTTTCTGAATGGCTGAAACTTTTAGAATCTTTTCCTGAAAATACAACTCCAAGTGAATTGTAACATAGTACAAAATAATGTATGAAAGTCCAATCTACAGATTCCTCATTTAATCTTGTTCCAATGGAAAACATATTGGCAATGGACAATTCTTGTCTCAGAAACTACAAACTTTAACTTGATATTTTTTCTCTCATTATGTGATAAAGTTTGTGACAGGTCGGTAGTTTTCTCTGGGTATTCCAGTTTCCTCCACCAATGAAACTGATCGCCACGATATAACTGAAATATTGCTGAAAGTTGCGTTAAACACCATAAACCAACCATCCATCGCCATGTTTTTCACTGGAACAAGATTAAATGAGGAATCTTTGTAGATTGCCTGCGATGGGCAATTCTTCTCTCAGAATCTACAAACTTTTACTTGATTCTAAAAGATTAATGAACAACTAAGTGAGCGATTAAGTCTCAAGTGAGCCTCTTAGTTTACAATCCTTGGTTACTTGATTATTACATTGGGAAGAAAAAGCAGCTTGTATTTGATTTAATTTGAAATTCAATAGCACTTTAGAGTAAATAGATTTTATTTTGTAATGAAGTTATTCATGTTATTGTAGCATGACTAGAGCTCTTGCCTCCATGATCTGTCAATCTAGATTTCTAAAGCTTAATTCTCTCTGTATTTTATATTAGATAGATACTTGTAAAAGCTAATTCACCACTTACGACCTTGATTCTATGTTCAACCGTCATCTCATCAATTTCACATATTTTTTTACCAATTTTATATAAAAAAAATTCTTGATATAATCGAGTAATAATCTGCTTTATTATTTTTTGATATTATTTAAACATTCTTATTGGCCAAGAAATAGTCACATGGTCTTCCTTAAAAACATGTATTGACTTGAAAAATCACGTATTGACTTGGAAAAACACGTATTGACTTCGGGAAAACATTCGTTTATTTCCGTCATTGACGGAATTAGTCGAGTGCACTTTTTCCAAAATTTCTCAATTTTCAAAAAATTTCAAAATTTTCAAAAATTCCAAAATGATAAAATTTTCAAAAAGTTTAAAAAAAAAACAGTTTTCATAAAATTTCAAAATTTTAATATTTAAATAATAATATTGAAAAATGATAAAACAATTATAGCCTACTTTTTTCCAGTGTTACAAAAAATAATAAAGCAATTGTAGCCTTTTAATATCAGTCAATACATGGATTTATCGACCCGTTAAAAGTATATTTTGACCGAGTTCGTCCTCGGTCAATATACTTTTAACGGGTCGATAAATCCATGTATTGACCTCATCAAAAGGCTATAATTGTATAGTATATTATTATTCTCTGTGACAAACTCTTGTTAGACACTATTCTTATCCATTTTTCAGATCTTCAACTTTTGTAATTATTTTCTATGCTTAGTGTGGTTACCAAAACAATGTAATTTAGCAATTAGAAATGTTGTAACACGTTTCACGTAACGATTTCTAGGACTCACCTATAGACAAGTTGCAAGTTAATCCCTGGAAACCAACTTGGTTGGATTGGTTGGTTTTATGGTGTTTAATGCCACTTTCAACAATATTTCAGTTATATCGTGGCGGTCAGTTTTATTGGTGGAGGGACCGGGAGAAAACCAACGACCTGTCGCAAGTCACTAACAAACTTTATCACATAATGTTGTACACCTCGCCCTGAGCGGGAATGGAACACACAACATCAGTAGTGATAGGCACTGATTGCATAGGTAGTTGTAAATCCAACCACCATACGATCACGGCCACGGCGGCCCCAGGAAACCAACTTGGAAATAAATATTTATCTTCTTCTCAGAAACTGTTTCAACACCTGGTTAAGCATGGTTGCTACTAGCATAGTCCTCTAAAAAATTGAATTTTAGGTTCCAATCGATAAATCCAAGATGGCTGTCCCCACATTACATTTTTTGCATGTTTATCTCTTTGAATTCTGTGGAAAGTAGTGACTGCATTGATTTAACAGGAAATTAATATTTTCATGGAAATTTTGCTACAAAGTAGAAAAATATATTGAAAATTCGAAACAGTTTTGAATTTTTTAACTTTTGCATTAGCATATATAGATTAAGGTTTCTGAGTGATGAGGACTTAAGTTCTAGTGTACAAAGCCCATCGTCATCCTTCTGTAGACAGAATGGTTTCTGAGTGATGAGGACTTAAGTTCTAGTGTACAAAGCCCATCGTCATCCTTCTGTAGACAGAATGGTTTCTGAGTGATGAGGACTTAAGTTCTAGTGTACAAAGCCCATCATCATCCTTCTGTAGACAGAATGGTTTCTGAGTGATGAGGACTTAAGTTCTAGTGTACAAAGCCCATCGTCATCCTTCTGTAGACAGAATGGTTTCTGAGTGATGAGGACTTAAGTTCTAGTGTACAAAGCCCATCGTCATCCTTCTGTAGACAGAATGGTTTCTGAGTGATGAGGACTTAAGTTCTAGTGTACAAAGCCCATCGTCATCCTTCTGTAGACAGAATGGTTTCTGAGTGATGAGGACTTAAGTTCTAGTGTGCAAAGCCCATCGTCATCCTTCTGTAGACAGAATGGTTTCTGAGTGATGAGGACTTAAGTTCTAGTGTACAAAGCCCATCGTCATCCTTCTGTAGACAGAATGGTTTCTGAGTGATGAGGACTTAAGTTCTAGTGTACAAAGCCCATCGTCATCCTTCTGTAGACAGAATGATTTCTGAGTGATGAGGACTTAAGTTCTAGTGTACAAAGCCCATCGTCATCCTTCTGTAGACAGAATGGTTTCTGAGTGATGAGGACTTAAGTTCTAGTGTACAAAGCTCATTGTCATCCTTCTGTAGACAGAATGGTTTCTGAGTGATGAGGACTTAAGTTCTAGTGTACAAAGCCCATCATCATCCTTCTGTAGACAGAATGGTTTCTGAGTGATGAGGACTTAAGTTCTAGTGTACAAAGCCCATCGTCATCCTTCTGTAGACAGAATGATTTCTGAGTGATGAGGACTTAAGTTCTAGTGTACAAAGCCCATCGTCATCCTTCTGTAGACAGAATGGTTTCTGAGTGATGAGGACTTAAGTTCTAGTGTACAAAGCCCATCGTCATCCTTCTGTAGACAGAATGATTTCTGAGTGATGAGGACTTAAGTTCTAGTGTACAAAGCCCATCGTCATCCTTCTGTAGACAGAATGGTTTCTGAGTGATGAGGACTTAAGTTCTAGTGTACAAAGCTCATCGTCATCCTTCTGTAGACAGAATGGTTTCTGAGTGATGAGGACTTAAGTTCTAGTGTACAAAGCCCATCATCATCCTTCTGTAGACAGAATGGTTTCTGAGTGATGAGGACTTAAGTTCTAGTGTACAAAGCCCATCGTCATCCTTCTGTAGACAGAATGGTTTCTGAGTGATGAGGACTTAAGTTCTAGTGTACAAAGCCCATCGTCATCCTTCTGTAGACAGAATGGTTTCTGAGTGATGAGGACTTAAGTTCTAGTGTACAAAGCCCATCGTCATCCTTCTGTAGACAGAATGGTTTCTGAGTGATGAGGACTTAAGTTCTAGTGTACAAAGCCTTCTGAATTTTGAATGCAATGATCCTGGGCACTGAATAAAGGTTGTATTGATATGAGGTATTGTATTCTAACCCATTTCCAAGCAAGAGGTAATGCAATGTTTCAGTTCAGAATTGCATCAGCAATGTCTTGCCTTTGCCTTCGCCATTCAAGATAAATCAACATTGCAGTAGGACTGCTTATCCCTGCATGCTTTGATCTGAGACTTAAGGTATTGTGTAGGTATGAAGGCATTGTCCTGAGAAAATTATGAAATAAAATAAAAATACATTGTACAGACTAAAAGTCTACAACAATCAAAGACTTCAAAGAATCTATTATCTCTTACTAAGAATTCTGATATCACAACAACAGTAAAGTGATAGTAGGAATAATTCGTTAGATCTGGGAAGGAATATCATCCTACGTTAGATATAAAAGCTTTTTACGGCTAAGTAACAATTTTAGATCCCACTTTTACTGATAATGAATGGTTTTAAAAGACCCATTTTACAGTAACGGCAAAATGATGAATCCAATGGCATAGAAATTGGAATGATGGTTCCAGAATTGCAATTTAATGACCAAATTATATGAAATTGACTTTTATTTTGTCGTTAATGTACCATCTCTTCACATCACTTCAGGATTGGTTTTCGCGTGTTCTATCTGTGGAATGATTGTTTTCATTGTGCATGCATTTATTACATCATCTCAAAGTTTTCTTGATTAAAATATAAAAAAATAGGCATGTTTTGTTGTGTAGTTCTAAGATAGGAAACTGTATCAGTCGTGTAATGGTTAGCGACTGCTCACCTCGAGTGCGTTATAGCGTAGGTTCGAACCCTGGTGGAGTCCCAGAGTTCACGAAATTTGTCAGTCCTGTCAGACATGACCAGCAAAATTTGGTAAGATTTTGCTAAGGACTGACACGAGATTGGTATTTTGCAATAGAAAATTAATGAGGACCGACATTTTTTTCACTAAGACCACCAAATCCATATGCAATTTCGTGAACCATGGAGTCCCACTAAAGATTTAAAATTGGAATTTGGTGCTTCTAAGCATACAGCATTATGGAGAAAAAGCAAAGACTGGTCTGTTCAGAATCAGGCTAATGTGTCAGAGTATAGCAACATGCATAATTATGTCTCCACGTGGACTGTTGTTTCATTGTAAAAATCCAAGCCAAGTGTGTTGGTCTAGTACAAAGTGGATATCAATGAGTTGAGGTGAGAGGTGATTGTCCTAATTGTGGATATTGGTGGCATTGTTGTCTGTTGACCATCAGTGATAATCACTGTTTAAACTTTCTTGTCATAATCATCATCTTCTCACCAATGTGGAACTTGTTTCTACTGTGATATAGCTGAAATATTACTCACTTGGTATTAAACAACAATAATTCACTCCACGATAGGATCTCCATTATAATATATGTAGAAATTATTAATATTATTACCACACCTGGCCAAAGGCCATGTGAGCTTTTGCCATCACTTGGCGTCCGTCGTACGTCGTAAGCTTTCACATTTATATCTTCTCCTCTGAAACCCCTGAACCAAATTAAACCAAACCTGGCAGGGATGGTCCTTGGGAGGGTCCCTTTCACAATTATGTCTGACAGTCCCGCCCTCCATTCAAGATGACTGCTGTTACTAAAAATAGACATTTCTTCAATTGTCCATTGCTGCTTTATTATAAATCAAAATGAGCTTACATTTTAAATGCAGCTACATGGCAATGAGTAGATTAACATATATTCTGGGTTTTTCTGTGAAATTTTTCTTTCAACCGATTTATACCGATTATACAAATTAAACATATTTTGATAAAAGATCACATTTAAATCTTCTCCTCTAAAACCGCTGAACCAAATTAAAGCAAATTTGGCTGGGATGGTCCTTGGGTGGTCCCCTTTCAATATTGTGTCCGACAGCCCCGCCTTCCATTCAAAATTGCTGCTGTTACTAAAAATAGAAATTTCTTTAGTTGTCAATTTCCGCTTTATTACAAATCAAAATGAACTCAAATTTTAACTGCAGCTACATGGCAATGAGTAGTTTAACATATATTCTGGGTTTTTCTGTGACATTTTTTCAGCCAGTTTATTCCATTTAGGAACATTATGAGATAAAAATCACATCAAAATCTTTTGCTCAGAAATTTGAGTTGAAATGATCTTTGGGTGGCCCACTTTCAAAATTATGTGCAACACCCCCATTTTCTATCAACTTTAGATGTCAAATTGAAAACCAGGTGAGCGATTACAGGCTCATGGGAGCCTCTAGTTTTTTAATAATAAGTTTTTGCTACTGTTGAATCATGTTGCACTTGGCAATCTCTTTTTTTGTCCATTGAAAAAGATTTTACATTTGTTACAGCATATATGTAACCAGAACTTGACTTATGGAATATCCATTTGATAAAAAATGTTTGGTAGGAGAGTAGTATAGGAGGTAGAAAACTGATTTAGTTTATGGTGTTTGACGTCATTTTCAACAATATTTCAGTTATATGGTGGAGGTCAGTTTTATTGGTGGGGGAAACCGGAGTACTCTGAGAAAACCACCGACCTGTCGCAAGTCGCTGATAAACTTTATCACATAATATTGTATCGAGTACACCTCGCCATGAACGGGGTTTGAACTCACAACTTTAGTGGTGATATGCACTGCCTGCACAGGTAGTTGTAAATCCAACTACCATACGATCACGACCACTACAGCCTCTTTTCTGCTGCTGTCAAATCATGGCCTAGTTCTTTTTTTATCCATTGAAAAAGATTTTATATTTGTTACAGCATATAAGTAATCACAACTTGACTTATGGAATAACCTTTTGATAAAAAAGAAAAAAATAACATCTCTCTGATAAATGTTTGGTAGGAGAGTAGTATAGGGGGTAGAAAACTGACATTTCTGTCAACTGAAGAAAACTGATAATAAACAAAAACAAGGTTGATCTAACTTGAATAGAAGTATATATATGATGTTGACAGTTTGGAATTTATCTATAATAATATGAACTTTAAATCAATAAAATGTTGTTTATCATGTGAGAATCCCTGTCAGTCTGTCAACACTACTTCATCTCAAGGAAGTCTAATACAAGGATATGGATACCACATTTAATGAAACACTCCATGAGTATAAGTATAAGATGTATTTCAATGGCAGTGATATCTTGACATGACATTTCAATATAAATTCAGGGAAAAAATGTAATGGAAATGAGATTTTGTGGGTTGGATCTTATTATTTTTAGCTCACCTTGCCAAAGGCAATTTGAGCTTTTGCCATCACTTGTCGCCCGTTAACTTTTCACAATTTAATCTTCTCCTCTAAAACTGCTTAGCCAAATGAACTTGGTAAGAAGCATCTCTGGAAGGTCCTCTATGAAGATTGCTCATTTCGTCTCGATCCGTTAACAGACATGGCTGCCATAGGCAATTTTTGTTTATGGCTGGTCAATTAAAGAAAATCTTTTTCTAAAAACCATTTGGCCAAATTAATTGAAATGTGGTAGGAAGCACCTATGGAAGGTTCTGTATAAAGTTTCCTCAAGCCAGAATGACAGGTTAGCAAATTAGGTGCAGCCTGTCAGAAGTTCTGATTGATATAATAGATTTAGTGTTTATCCTACACTGGTACTTTAAGCAATTATTTCAGTTTTCTAATGGTGATCTGAATTAGGTTCAGCAATGGGAAGCTGGAGGGGGGTTATATTTTAACCAGATAAAATAATTTCTGATGAGTTCAATCCTAACCTCTGTATACAGCTCTTGTGTTGGTTATTTTTTGCGATCTTTAATTTTTTACTGTAAAGGAATTATCTACCCTTTTTTTCACTTACAGTTTTAGTCAAGCTTGCTCTAACCTTGAGCTCTGCCCCATCTATATCTTATTGGTGAATAAATAGTGATAGAATAGTTGTCTTTATTGATTGATATACCATGCTAATGCTTCCATTTTAGGTGGAATGATTTGTTTGTTATTTCCGCTACACGGAGATGTGATTATTGAAATATTTTCTGGATTTAAAGTTGTTATTCAATATTATAGCCTTTTTTTCAACAGAAACTATTGAACAATTTGAAGGCAATTTTGGCTGGAATGTTTTTGTATGAGTTTTTCAGGTACTTTTTAAAACATTTTGCATCCATGTTATGGTGCTGTCATCGTCATCGTTGTCATTGTCAGTCTGTACACAGAATGGTTTCTATGCGATAACTTTAGTTCTAGTTTTCTGTGGATCAGAAATGCAAGATGAGCTCCATGCCGCAATATGGTTTAACATTTGTTCTTTTTTAGAAAATGCTGATGGAAGCTAACTGTACAATGAAGCATCAGTGTATGGTCCTAAGCAAATTTATGTTTTATCTTATAGAACAGAATTACATGTAATTCAAATTCAAATTATTTTATATGTGGTCATGATCATATGGTAGTTAGATTTACAACTACCTGTACAATCAGTACCTATCACCACTAAAGTTGTGAGTTCGAACCCTGTTCATGGCAAGGTGTACTAGATAATACTACATGTATTATATATAAATAAATAAATAATAAATTTATGTGATAAAGTTTGTCAGTGACTTGCGACAGGTCGGTGGTTTTCTCCGGGTACTCCGGTTTCCTCCACAATATAACTGAAATATTGTTTAAAGCGGCATTAACCACTATAAACTATAACTATGAAATAGTACAGTCAAACCTGCCCATGTGGTTACCTGTATCTTCTTTTAAGAGGTCACCTGTCTTACAATGTATAAAGCCACTTTTTTCTTTATCCCAAAGGTGACCTCTTAATACAGGTTTGACTGTATAAAGCTTTTGAATATTGAGGATTAATAATAGATGAATGACATTGCTGGATATTGTCTTATGTACCCATCCTAGGCACAGATTTATAGGGGGCTTTCTGAGAGTGTGCCCCCCTCCAAACAAAATTGTTCAGTAATTAGAAGTTTGCTTGTGAATTTTGCATTTAAGGAACAAACCAGGGGAATTGGATGGGGAGGGGCACTGGGGATGGTGTAATGTTTTTTACCCAGAGCCAGAAATCTTTTTGACATGAAGAATCTGTAATTTTGTTTTCAAGTTTTACCAAAATTTCTCTTGAAAACTTCATAGATAGATTATTTATTTTTATAGGCCACTCACTCCCCCTTTTTCCAAAAAAAAAAGGTTTAATTTTAGATAATAAAATATTACGTTATGTATGCAGTTGACCTTAAATGTGAATTATTATATGAAATATCGAATAATTTGAATTATATAGATCATAGGTCAAACCCATTTTTCTATTTTCTTTAAACAGAAAGAGAATGTCAAGCTGTCATTGTTATTTTTACCAATAAAACATTCTCCCCCCCGTTCCTTCAACAGTTGTGCTGATGGTTCAATGGTTTAATATAGCTTATATGCTGACATAAAAGAATGCTATATTTCTTGGTGAAATAATCTTCTTTAGCTGCCTACAGATTATGTAGAAACAAAATCATGCCAACAGTCTTATAAGGAAGAGATCAAACAAGATTCAAGCCAAACAGAAAAGTATTGTGACAAACGGTTTGGTTATAGTTGTCGTTTTATGTTACGGAAACCTAATCAAAAGTATGGTCCAAATAAAACAGTTTATTACTTTTTATTTATCCATGGAAATTCCTGACATTTCTAGATCACTTGGAGAAATTATTGATCTGAAAGTGAAGAGATAAAACCATAGAAAATCAAAATATGAGTTCTTTGTTGTGACACTTACTGTGTTTCTATTAAGGTCAAGAATAATTGGATATTTTGCAAGTGTATTTATTATATACGGGTCTTGCCATATAAGTCATCTTATTTACTGTTGTGGGGAAAAAAAAAAGAAGAAAAATGAGAAATAAGTCTAGTCAAAGTCTAGTCGAATAGGACAAAATCAATGACAAAAGTTACATTAGTCCCCCTCTTGTAAGGCTACCCCTACTGCAATGAAAAAGTGGCCTCTCTTGAGGGAAAGAATTTAGTAATATTTTACTATCTCAGTGTATCTGACCTTATAAGAGGGGTGGTTTTTTTGTGTGAGTGACTAGAAGAGAGAGAGGGGGGGGGGGGGCTGCTGTATATGGTATCAATAATTATTGAAATAAATTATTATATAAAGATGGTAAAAATAAGTGAAAGGTTGCAAATACTTACGTGCAAATTTTCAGTGAAAATGTTTAAATTATGAGTGTTAAAATATGTTGCAGTTCCTCGGTTTAAATTATGAGTTTTGAAATCAATGTATATATGTTACAGTTCTTCGGTTTAAGCTTTGAGTTTTGAAATATATATTTTGCAGTTCCTCGTCGAGTGTGAAGGAAAAGAAACAGTCGCCATTGCACAGTAGTAATAGTTCATTAGATTTAAAAATGGCCGGCCAGAATCTTCTTCCAGCATTCCCTGCTGCAAATTCACCTCAAAGACTGCAAGTAACAGGCAGAGCAAAGGTTGCACTAAAACCTGGAAGGTCGTTGATGGACTGGATCCGTCTTGGACGTAGCAGTCAGGATTTAAATGGATTTAATGGCAAAATAATGGATATATCAGTAGAAGAATTGGCTAAGCATACCAAACAAGAAGATGCTTGGATTGCTATAAGAGGTAATACTTCTATTATTCAGTATTTATTTTAAATGCATTGTCCGTAACCCACGGCTGATCATGCTCTGATAATCTCCACTCATCCCCTGTGTGTCAACTGAATGAGAATTACTTGTAGTAATAAACTATTCTCGAGTCATTTTTGAACCATTTGATTGGTCCCGACCCACTGTTTTACAGCCAATCAAATCACAGTTTTAAAAAGAAAAGGATTTCGTTGCAAATTAAAATGGAAAGAGGAGATGAAGAGGTCACAATTACCATTGGATATCAACAATGAATGCTGTAAGATAGAATCTTTCATAATCAGTTCAATCCATCTGAAAATTTGAAAGTTATTATGTAGTTATGGAAACTACTAAACACAGTTATCAACAAACACAAAACAATGGTTTAATATGAGTGACGAATGGAGAGTATCAGAGCATGATCTACCGTAGGTTACCGATGATGTTATAAATGTTATGTGTAAAGTATTTATTTGAAATTGGAGTTCTCAATTATAAGAAACCAGTACTGTTGAGTTAGGTAATCCTTAAAAAGGTATACTGGTTTGCAAAAAATAAGCAGATAATCACTTCAGACAACATTGAACAATCTGAATGGGAGACATCGGTCTGAGTGCCCTAAAACAATTTTTGATAGGATTAGATTCAGGAGTTATTTAGCAGAGAAATGAGACCAGAAATCAATAAATCTATTTCCAGTATTCATTTTTTCTGTGAAACTTACATTATCAGGACATGTTTAAATGTAAAACTGACAGTCAAAAACTACTGTACTTATTTTTCGTTAGAACAAATAGCCAATGATGGAAAATTCTTATTAACCTGTCCGTTTTATATTTTTGAGCCAAGATATTTCGCTTTTAGAAAATTATTTTTGTCACTTGTAGTGAAGTTAAAGTAGATTCGAAATTTCCCACAACAATAAAATGGCCACAATTTGATTATTTGTATTCTGGCTGGACTAAAATGTCTATTATATTTCTCTATCTATCATAAACAAGTCTTGCAACACTCCCAATTGCTCAGTTCTATCATTTTAATTTATTGTCTGGCTTCAGTGGAGAAGATTGTTTGTTCTATCCCTGGTCAAGTCAAACCTGAAAGCCTATGTGTTTGTACAGTTTTTGTGTAGTCATACTATGTTATGAGTCTGTTGTGGTTGTCCTCTGTTCTGTAGAAGCAATGGATTCAAACTAAATACTATACATGTATTTTTTTTAATTTGTATTTGCTACTTCTCTGCTAAGCATGTTGTAATAATGAGTAAGATCAGGGAGTAAGTAATTGCTTTGGAGTCAGGATAATGTGTCTAGGTGTGACAAGTTGTCTACCTGCAAGCGAACACTACAAAGATCCATCTCAACCTGATTTTATCTTGTACAAAGTAGACATCCTCACTTCACTATCTCATCAAAAACTAACTTGTGCTGTCTGTGATATAATTAAATAATTGTAGGTTTTACTGAATTACAGTCTATTTACCTGTATGTATCATCAATACTTCTCTGGGAAAGAAAATAACTACCACTTAATTTACCTGTATTAATCATCAACACTTCTCTGGGAAAGAAAATAACTACCAATTAATTTACCTATATTAATCATCAACACTTCACTGGGAAAGAAAATAACTTCCACTTAATTTACTTGTATGTATCATCAATATTTCTCTGGAAAAGAAAATAACTACCACTTAATTTACCTGTATGTATCATCAATACTTCTCTGTGAAAGAAAATAACTACCACTTAATTTACCTGTATGTATCATCAATACTTCTCTGGAAAAGAAAATAACTACCACTTAATTTACCTGTATGTATCATCAATATTTCTCTGGAAAAGAAAATAACTACCACTTAATTTACCTGTATGTATCATCAATACTTCTCTGTGAAAGAAAATAACTACCACTTAATTTACCTGTATGTATCATCAATACTTCTCTGTGAAAGAAAATAACTACCACTTAATTTACCTGTATGTATCATCAATACTTCTCTGTGAAAGAAAATAACTACCACTTAATTTACCTGTATGTATCATCAATACTTCTCTGGAAAAGAAAATAACTACCACTTAATTTACCTGTATTGATCATCAACACTTCTCTTAATCGATGATATAGATAAAGATAAAGTCAATTCGTTTGTCAGTGAACTTTGTAATATTTTAATTGACAGTGCGAAAACAACCTTTGGAACTCACAAATATAAAACCAGACCTGATACATGTAATAAAAAACCTAAGGGAGATAAACCCTGGTTTAATTATGAGTGTAAAGTTGCTCAACAAAATTATCGTAAACTAAAACGGAAATTAAAAATAAAACGAACAGAAGCGTTGAAACAAGATGTCGCTGAAGCCGAGAAACGATACAAAAAGACGCTTGACAAACATAGTAAAATTTATCGTGCAGATATGCGTAAGAAGAAAAAAAAATTAAAAACATCAGACCCAAAAGAATACTGGAAACTGTTGAATAAGGGTAGGGATAGAAAACAACCCAACATCCCTTTGGGAGACTTATTCAAGTTTTTCAAAAACCTGAATAAAGCTCCCGATGAACTTCTTGTACAACAAGAGAATTTTGATACAGATCTCCTTGATAATGTTAATATTGGTCCCCTAAATGAAGAAATTAATTTCAGTATAACGCAAGAGGAAATACTTCGCTGTATTAAGAAGTTAAAAAATAATAAAGCTTGTGGAGAAGATTATGTTGTAAACGAATATATAAAATCTACATCAGAACTGTTTCTCCCTACTTATGAGAAGATATTTAATGCAATTTTTAACTCCGGTGTAATGCCTGACATTTGGCTTGTAGGTAATATAAAACCAATATACAAAAATAAAGGCAATCCACTTGATCCAAAAAACTTCCGCCCGATTACTATCCTTAGCTGCCTTGGTAAATTATTCACAGCTATATTAAATGAAAGACTATGTCGTTTCTCGGAAGAAGCTCTCTTGATGAACGAAAACCAATTTGGCTTCCGAAAATCTTACTCGACGACGGACAGTTTTTTCACATTATTTTCGTTTTTTGAGATCTTAAAAAGAAAAAAGAAAAAACTGTTTTGTGCCTTTGTCGACTTCGAAAAGGCTTTTGACACGGTATGGAGAGATGCATTATGGTACAAATTACTATTGAATCACATAAATGGCAAAATGTATACTATTATTCTAAATATGTACACAGATGTTAAATCATGTATAACCTATAATTATTGTAAATCTGATTATTTTAACTGTGATATGGGAGTGAGGCAAGGGGAAAATTTATCCCCTTTTCTATTTGCTATGTTCCTAAACGATCTACAAATGTTTTTTGAAAATGCAAGTCTTAATGATTAGTTTAGAAACAGTTTCAAACTGCATAGAAGATAAGTTGAATATTTATTTAAAGCTTTTTGCACTTTTATATGCTGACGATACTGTCCTACTGGCTGAAACCCACGATGATTTACAAAATATTTTGAATAAATTCGGTGAATATTGCAATACTTGGAGATTAAAAGCAAACACTGATAAAACTAAAGTTATAGTTTTTTCCAGGGGGAGACTATCAACCAATTTAAAATTTACATTGAACGGGTCTGAATTAGAAATTGTTAATGAATTTAATTATCTTGGAATATTGTTAAAAGGACAGGAAACTCATGGCGAGGTGTACTCGATACATTATTATGTGATAAAGTTTGTCAGTGGCTTGCGACAGGTTGGTGGTTTTTTCCGGGTCCTCCGGCTTCCTCCACCAATAAAACTGATAGCCACGCTGAAATGTTGTAAAATGCCATAATCCTAATCCTAACCCTTTAAATACAAAATAAATCCCTACATCATTAGATGCAAAATAAAACATACCGTAGTAGGATTTTCTAGATTTGACAACTTCTAGCAGACAATTTTTTCTTATATGCCACTAAATGTATAATGTTTTTTGGAGGTATGATGCAGATTGGGTCCCACTCCCATAAGATATGAATGTCACTTAATTTTAAGTACAGGTGAAACCTGTAGAATTGCTAGAAAAAAATGTAAAATGTATTTAACAATGAATGATAGGGGGTGATTTGGTGGTATTAATTCTATCAGAAAGTCTCTAATCACCCCCCCCCCCCCCCCCCCCCCCCCCCCCAAATCTACCAGTGTCTGACATCAACACTTCACTGGAGAGAATTCCTCACACCCCTTTCTACCTCACAGTATAAAACATCAAAACTTCACTGATTTACAATGTTCCCACATTGTCCTTTCTACCTATTGTTTAGATCGACACTTCACTGTAGTAAATCTTGCCATACATACTTGTAAGACATAATAGTGTCCTATGTTAAAGTGTCCCCTCGGACAATATTTTATAGAGATTGCGATATGAAATAGTGTCCAGTGCTATGAAATTGTGTTCTTGTATAGGGTTAGGGTAAGACATAATAATAGTGTCCTATATTAAAGTGTCCCCCCGGACAATATTTTATAGAGATTGCGATATGAAATAGTGTCTGCTGGACACTATAATATATGTAAAAGTGTCCGGCAGACACTTTGAACTAGAGGACACAATTAAATGCTACATACTCACCTTATATAAATGTATATAGGGAGCATCGTGGTTGCGATCGTATGGCGGGATGTACTCGATACAACATTATGTGATCAAGTTTGTCAATGACTTGTGACAGGTTGGTGGTTTTCTCCGGGTACTCTGTTTCCTCCACCAATAAAACTGACTGCCACGATATAACTGAAATATTGTTGAAAGTGGCGTTAAACACCATAAACCAAACCAAACCAACCTATAAAAATGTATCAGTTCACCAGAACTTTTAAAATCACTTCTAAATGAAAAGCAAGCTTCAAATATCATTAGCAATAGTGAAAGACTTCATCAGTAAAAGTTTAGTTACAGTTGAACTTCATTTGTAGAATCAAATTATACCATGTCATTAGTTTTCTACCACAAATAAATAAGATTAGGTTCCATTTCTACTCCCCCAAATCATCCTTGTTTTTATAGCATGTTGACAAATACTGTTAAAGGGGCTGTCATGGCCGTGATCGTATGGTAGTTAGATTTACAACTACCTATGCAATCAGTGCCTATCGCCGTTTGAATCTCGATCAGGGCGAGGTATAAAACATTATGTGATAAAATTTGTCAGTGACTTGTGACAGATCGGTGGTTTTTTCCAGGTCCTCCGGTTACCTCCACCAATAAAACTGACCACCACAATATAATTGAAATAATGTTGAAAGTGGCATTAAACACCATCAAACAAACAAAAAATACTGTTAAAGCTCTCATTATGGTACTTGTATGTAAATATAACATTTCTAGTTTGCATAGGGTTAGTCCAAGCTGAAGAACTTTTCACTTTTAAGGAGGGCTGCTGTTGATTCCGAAATGTACATGAATGATCATTTGATGGACATTTACAAAGTTTACATTTTTGGTGATGATTGGAAATTCAAGATTTCTGGATAAACTTTTAATATACATTCCTTAGAGGGACAAAATATTTGAAAAGTTGTGTTCTCTGACAACACCAAACAATTTGAAAGAAAATATGACTGAACCTCTGTAAAATTAACATTTTTAATTTTAGGCAGAAATCCAAGATGGATATATGACCCTTTAAAAAAAGTGAACAAAGGACTACCCAGAAACTGCAAACCTGATTGAAACCAAACTAAAAACTTAATTAAATAATTTTTTGTGCCAATCCATAAGATATTTGACAGAGGAAATTACGTGTATTGGAAAATGTATTTTTTTCTTTGAAACAGCAAACTTGATTGGGGGGGGGTTATGGTGTTTAACGTCACTTTCAACAATATTTCAGTTATATCGTGGCGGTCAAACTTGATTGAAGCCAAATGGTATATGATTGATCATTAGATTGTCCTTAACAAATGTATTGGTTTTTCCTTGCATCAAGAATCCAACTTGGCAAGATTGCCACCACAGTAGGACATAATTCAGTATGATCTTCTCTTAACTCACTCAACTATTTGAAAGCAGACTTTGTTGAAATTTTCCTTGTACGGTCCTTTACAAAGTTATATATTTTTGTTTAGATCTGAAAACCGTAGGAGATCATTTAACATAGGACCCTATAAATAGAATTGCTTTAAATCTTCTTCTCTAAAACTTTGAACCATTTGAAAGAAAATTAGATGACTCTGTACATTACATTTACATTTTTTGTGTAAACTGGAAAGCCAAGATGGCCATACCTGTAAAAAAAAAAGTTGAACAGAACAGAATGTGATATTGTGTTAAATTGTTTTCTTAGAAATTACAAATCTGATTGAACCCACAATATGTACATAAATGATCATTGAAAAAAGAAAATAATTAGTACTTGGCTTTCAAACCTTTTTCTATGAGCGTACCTGATGAAGGTTATTCTGAGCGTACCTGATGAAGGTTATTCTGAGCGTACCTGATGAAGGTTATTCTGAGCGTACCTGATGAAGGTTATTCTGAGCGTACCTGATGAAGGTTATTCTGAGCGTACCTGATGAAGGTTATTCTGAGCATACCTGATGAAGGTTATTCTGAGCATACCTGATGAAGGTTATTCTGAGCGTACCTGATGAAGGTTATTCTGAGCGTACCCGATGAAGGTTATTCTGAGCGTACCTGATGAAGGTTATTCTGTGCGTACCTGATGAAGGTTATTCTGAGCGTACCTGATGAAGGTTATTCTGAGCATACCTGATGAAGGTTATTCTGAGCATACCTGATGAAGGTTATTCTGAGCGTACCTGATGAAGGTTATTCTGAGCGTACCTGATGAAGGTTATTCCAGAAACACATTGTGTACACTAAATTAGATATCTACGTTATTATCACCACAGGAGGGCCTCTTGAATTTAAGAAGTTAAAGAAAATCTATTAGATATATGATCCAAATGTGATTTTTACTCCCACAAGAGAAAGCACATAATGAGATATGAGAGACTGTCTATCATGAGAAATGCTTCAAGCTCCCATTATTAATTTGCCATAATTACAGCAAGGGAATCAGTTAGCCCATAACTTTAACAGAATGGTGATTAAAGGAGACATGTCTAATGTTTTACGACTTCAATACAAAAATAAAATAGTAATTTTAGCTATTTTCTTCAGAATTGTATAGTCCTGCAATTTTACTGAATAACTTCGTTATATGATCATGAACTTCTCTCTCAGTCTTCGTTTTTAGATACATGTAGTATGAATTTCTCTCTTCTTTGTTTTTCTTCTGAAGATCAAGAAACAAACATCTGTTTTGTTAATATCATAACCATTACATTCTTCACAGCTGTTTTTGATGTTTTGACTAGAGGTAAAATTTTATATTATAAATCATTGAAAAGTTACATCAGTATGTATTGAGGAAGGTGAAGATGGAAAGTTTGTCTGTATTGGGACAATTGCCTAAAGAAGAGGAGTTGGGAGTGGGGAGGGTAAAGATGTATTTCTTATTCCAATGTATAGATTGTTCTCTAAGTTTATTTCATCAAATAGTTTATCCCCTCCCCCCACAAAAAAAAGAAGTCAAGTGAGCTTTTCCCAAATTTAGTGTCCAATGGAAGCTGTTATGGTTTCCTGAATTTAAAACATAATCAAATCAATTACTGATATTGCATTGTATTAAGAAAACCGCTTCATTATTGTAATGGTTAGCACAATTGCCTCGAGTGCGGTACACTTGCCACGAGTGCGGTAGATTGTGGGTTCGAGTCCTCTTGGGGTCAAATCAATTGGTATTTGATGCTTCTCCTCTAAGCAAACATCATGTTTAAAGAGTAAGGGCAAAGATTGGTTGACTCGGAATTGGGATAATGTGTCAAAATGGAGTGACATTTAACTCATGGACTTTTGTTTCATTGTCCCTCAATAAAAATCTAATTAAACAGGTTGGTTTAGTACAAAGCAGACTTCATCATCATCATCATCATCATCATCTCATCAATATGTAACTTGTTCTTGTCATGATAAAGCTGAAAAATTGCTCACTTGGTGTTAAGCAACAATCAATATCAGTAATATGCTAAAATATTCTCCTACAAGGCAACTAAGTAAATTTTAAACCATTTATTAACTACATGAGTGATTACAGGTGTCGGGAGAGTCTCAGTTCAAAAACTGGAGTTCACATCCTCATACCAAGGAATCCTTGGCTGATTCTCCTTTATCTCTTATACCATATTAAAAATTGCAGCCATCCAAAATCATTTATCCTTTGCGAGCATCTGGGATTCCTCACGGTCTGTATTGCTGTTCGTTCGTTTTGTGTCTTATGCTGATATTGCATGTGTCTCTATATTATCCATTCTTAATTGCCCCTTCGGTTTTCTCTAGCGTTTATTTAAAATATGTGGTTGGTTTTTAATATTTCATTATACAATAACCATATTGGGTTGTGATCTAGTAAAACATTTTTTAAATTACGGCAAGGAATAACTGTTTAACTAGAATCAGATGGAATTGTTGCTAATTTTGGATGTCTTTTCAATTCTGTAGACGATAACCAGTTTAAATGTTTATATCTTTATAAAGTACATTTTTCCTATTGATATTTGAGACGATTCCTGTCTTTATTATCCTAGACAGAAATTACTAATTGTTTTCCTTTCCCTACTACAGAATGTGATTGTGTTAAATTATGGAGAGTACAATGTCTGTAAATCATGTGTAATGCTGGATCATGTTATGTCTGGAAACATTGTATGGCTTCCTACCACTTTTATCACTTGAAGTAGTGTTCTACTAAACCTTCATTCATTGTAGCAGTAAATTAAGAGTGCAATGTCTGTTTAGTGTAATGCTGGATCATGTTATGTCTAGAAACATTGTATGGCATCCTACCATTTTAATCACTTGAAGTAGTGTTCTACTAAATCTTCATTCATTGTAGCAGTAAATTAAGAGTACAATGTCTGTAAATCATGTGTAATGCTGGATCATGTTATGTCTAGAAACATTGTATGGCATCCTACCATTTTTATCACTTGAAGTAGTGTTCTACTAAATCTTCATTCATTGTAGCAGTAAATTAAGAGTACAATATCTGTAAATGTGTAATGCTGGATCATGTTATGTCTAGAAACATTGTATGGCTTCCTAACACTTTTATCATCACTTGAATTAGTGTTCTACTAAATCTTCATTCATTGTAGCAGTGCTATATGTACTGGGTACAATTGATTTATTAGTTTTTCCATTTATTTATTAAAATGTTATAATGGGTAATTTTTGTAGTGCTAACAAAGCAGAACGGGGAGAATAAATGGAAAAAACATTTAAACAAATTTTCCATTTGCACTTTACATCACTGAAAGCAGTATGGCAGCTTAAATCACAATCAATACTGTTGATGGTGTTTATTGACTATGCTGTAAAACTTTCAGAAGACTTAGCTGTAGTAATTAACGAACAAAGAAAACATCATTTCTGTGTCACTTTTCATTAATGTTATTGCTGTTTTCACAGACAATTGGAATCAATTTCTTGGTTCTTCTAGGAATTGTTGTATTCAGTGATTTGGAGATGTCGAATCTATAAATCACCAAAACGTCAAATTCTATTATTTCCACATAAGTAAATCACAGAATTACTTTTAGATTAGTATAGTAATCTTTTTATGCTTTATGTTCCTATTGTTCTCCCAAGAAAATGGAAATTAAGCATTTAGTATGAAAACAAAATTACATCTATCTTTTTTTTCTACAAAATGGAAATTAAGCATTTAGTACCCATGAAAACAATTTACACATAGCTTTTTTTTCTATGAAAATGGAAATTAAGCATTTAATACCAAAAAAAGAATTAAACAGCCCTTTTTCCACAAAAAATGATAATTAAGGATTTAGTATAAAAAAAAAACCTTGCATGTTTTAAAATTACCATTAACATTTATTGTATTTTTATCTAGTTTTCCATATTATACCATTTGTATACCTGTATTCCATGTTAAAAACCTTATAAGAGGCAGGAACTGTGAACCATTCGTGAGCACCTGGGTTCACCCCCAGTTTTTGGTCGGGTTTGTGTTGCTCATCTTTTTAGTTTTCTTTGGTGTTTTTTTTTGTTTTTGTTTTTCTTTGTTCTGTGTCTTGTGTCTCCAATATTGCCAGTTTCTCTGGCTTGTTCATTCTTGATTGCCAGTTTCTCTGGCTTGTTCATTCTTGATTGCCCCTTCACCAGTTTCTCTGGCTTGTTCATTCTTGATTGCCAGTTTCTCTGGCTTGTTAATTCTTGATTGCCAGTTTCTCTGGCTTGTTCATTCTTGATTGCCCCTTCACCAGTTTCTCTGGCTTGTTCATTCTTGATTGCCAGTTTCTCTGGATTGTTTATTCTTGATTGCCAGTTTCTCTGGATTGTTCATTCTTGATTGCCAGTTTCTCTGGATTGTTCATTCTTGATTGCCAGTTTCTCTAGATTGTTCATTCTTGATTGCCAGTTTCTCTGGCTTGTTAATTCTTGATTGCCAGTTTCTCTGGCTTGTTCATTCTTGATTGCCCCTTCACCAGTTTCTCTGGCTTGTTCATTCTTGATTGCCAGTTTCTCTGGATTGTTTATTCTTGATTGCCAGTTTCTCTGGATTGTTCATTCTTGATTGCCAGTTTCTCTGGATTGTTCATTCTTGATTGCCAGTTTCTCTAGATTGTTCATTCTTGATTGCCAGTTTCTCTAGATTGTTCATTCTTGATTGCCAGTTTCTCTGGCTTGTTAATTCTTGATTGCCAGTTTCTCTGGCTTGTTCATTCTTGATTGCCCCTTCACCAGTTTCTCTGGCTTGTTCATTCTTGATTGCCAGTTTCTCTGGATTGTTCATTCTTGATTGCCAGTTTCTCTAGATTGTTTGTTCTTGATTGCCAGTTTCTCTAGATTGTTCATTCTTGATTGCCAGTTTCTCTGGCTTGTTCATTCTTGATTGCCAGTTTCTCTAGATTGTTCATTCTTGATTGCCAGTTTCTCTGGCTTGTTAATTCTTGATTGCCAGTTTCTCTGGCTTGTTCATTCTCGATTGCCCCTTCACCAGTTTCTCTGGCTTGTTCATTTTTGATTGCCAGTTTCTCTGGATTGTTTATTCTTGATTGCCAGTTTCTCTGGATTGTTCATTCTTGATTGCCAGTTTCTCTGGATTGTTCATTCTTGATTGCCAGTTTCTCTAGATTGTTCATTCTTGATTGCCAGTTTCTCTAGATTGTTCATTCTTGATTGCCAGTTTCTCTGGCTTGTTAATTCTTGATTGCCAGTTTCTCTGGCTTGTTCATTCTTGATTGCCCCTTCACCAGTTTCTCTGGCTTGTTCATTCTTGATTGCCAGTTTCTCTGGATTGTTCATTCTTGATTGCCAGTTTCTCTAGATTGTTCATTCTTGATTGCCAGTTTCTCTAGATTGTTCATTCTTGATTGCCAGTTTCTCTGGCTTGTTCATTCTTGATTGCCAGTTTCTCTAGATTGTTCATTCTTGATTGCCAGTTTCTCTGACTTGTTCATTCTTGATTGCCAGTTTCTCTGGCTTGTTCATTCTTGATTGCCAGTGCCAGTTTCTCTGGCTTGTTCATTCTTGATTGCCCCTTCAGTTTTCTCTAACGTTTGTTGCCCTTTTTGACATTGAAAGTTTTGTCAAAAAGTTTGTAGCCCAACTCCTCGTACATTTTAAATGGGAATTCATCAAAACTTTTTATTCTTGCTTATTACCATATGGAGATTTACGTATTATTATGGCAGTTTAATCTATCGATTTATTAAGGAGTTATTGCCCTTTTTAACTTTGAATGTTTTATCTTACACACAGTTCCTACATTTTGATCACCACCAGATCCACCAGTTTTTAGTTGTAAAAAATGAGAACGGAAAGACCATTCTGATTTTTAAGATTTTCTCTTGTATCATTATAGAGTTATTGGTAATGAATTAAGTAACTAACAGGGCGTAGTATGTTTTAATTTCCACTTTCATCTTTATTCTTATCTACTTGTATTTTAAAGGATAAAGTTTTCTTTGAACACGTAGCGAATATTGCAGAAATAACGACAACATCCATATTGATCTTTCAATTCCAACTTACGATTTGGTACAATCAATCGGCTTTTGTTTCGAACATCTAACACATAAGGAAATTGAAAGGATTACATCTTTAATTTGCCACCATAAAGTGAAATACTACATTCGATGAAAAACGCAAGATAAGGCATCTGCGTCACTTTCTTTCCAAATACGCTAGGGTATGTAACACATTAATCGTAAACACAATAAATCGAGGATTCTATCTTATATCATCGTTACAGCCTTTCTTCAATCTCGTTCGGTTTTATTGCCAACTTCCAATCAATTGTAGAAAACTTGATTAAAGTAGAATCGCTGACATCCTCCTTCTGTTGATCTGATTATATAGTGGTATAAATGATACGGATAAATACGGTCTTATAACGTTCGTAACAAAATTAGATACTGATAGATATCATCGCTATGCAGAGGTGGGGGGGGGGTGCATCAAGTAAATATCATCCTAGAACGTGAGCAGGACAAAT
The DNA here is from genome assembly GCA_963680875.1 of Bathymodiolus brooksi. Classification (NCBI taxonomy): domain Eukaryota; kingdom Metazoa; phylum Mollusca; class Bivalvia; order Mytilida; family Modiolidae; genus Bathymodiolus; species Bathymodiolus brooksi. Next base: position 43,050,015 of record OY804581.1, on the reverse strand, counting down.
TAAAGATTCCGATAAGATTTGTATTGCAATGCAGAGGTGTGGACATTCAGTAAATAACTTGAATTCCCCTTTAGCAAATCATTTGAAATTTATAAACAAGGTTAAGGACCTTAAAAGGAAGGCAGAGATCGATTTCTTACTTTACCACTTTTTTCGTTCTGGGGATTATGCCCCTGTTTACTTTAGCTGAAGGGGAGTATCTGTATCTGTGCTCTATGGACATATTCTTCTGTTTTATTCTGTTTTTTGCTTTGTTTTGAAATTTTACAACTTAAAAGTATAATCAAAGGTAAATTAAAAAAAAATACCCTATAAAGCAAATAAAAATCTGTCTCTGTATTGATTTCAAGTTACATTAGATGTGCATGTATTTTCATTAATATTAAAGAAGCAATCAGGATTGTTTTGCCGTAAGGGACAAATCGGTAGACAATGCCAAGTTCTATAAAAATGATTGGTTAATTAACTGTATTGTTGAGAACAAATGATTAGGTTTTTCTGTGTGTTTTTTTTACTACCACAAAAAACAGCATTAGTGTACGAGTTTGATGTTGTGTAATGACATCTGAAATTATTACCATGGTTACCAGTTATGTAATGATGAAGTGTAAATCCTTTTTAGCCCACTTGACACAAAGATTAATGTGAACTTTTGCCATCACTTGAATGTGACATGGGCTTCCAGTTGTATTCCAGCTGATTTCCTCTACTGGTTATGGTTTTTGAGTTAAACTGGATTGCTATAAAACTGGTGAAGCAGTAAGACTTGTCTACTTGCTGCTGTCGTATCATGCTGTGTCCAGTGTACTGGTGAAGCAGGAAGACTTGTCTACTCGCTGCTGTCGTATCATGCTGTGTCCAGTGTAGCCCTTTATTCTATTAGTCTTCTTTGTCAATATGCCAGTCCTCACAATGAACACTGGTCCTTTGGTCCAAAACCAGTAAAACTTTGTTCAGACCAGTAAATTTTTCAGTTTTTATATATATTTTAGAACTATATAAAAATAATTCAAGAATTTGATTTGGACCACTAATTTCAAATTTTCATTTCGAGGACTGGGATTATGCTGAATTGGATTTTTAAGCACATTGTACTAATGCTTACTGAAATAAAAGTCTAGAAGTAGACATTTGACCCCAAAGGTTCTAGTACATTATCTTGACTGAGCTAAGCATGATCTTACTATTTAATGATGTCGTGTGTGCATGTTTAGCAGAGAAGCAGCGAATGATGTGGTATGTGCGTGTTTAGTAGAGAAGTAGTGAATACTAATTACATAGTCTTTAGTTTGATCCTATGGTAAAATGAACTCGTGATCTACCACGTCAAGCCAAGTACCTAGAGGCAGTTGAAAATGTACAAAATGTCAAAATGAATGGTTTCTATATAAAGACATCAGAATCAATTACAGTATATTATTGGCTAGATAATTAGGCTTGAATGCAAGATATTGTTTGTGATATTACTAGTGAGGGCGTCTGGTCTTACGGACACATTGCAAGATTTCTTTTTCAATGAAAAATACATTTTGTTAGTAGATACATGATAGATGAAACCCTCTTGGGGGAAACGTCAGTGTAAAATCAATTGCTTTGGCAGTGATTTAAGTCATAGCTGAACAAAATTGAACCCTGTGATTATTAAAATACAATATTGTTGCGAGATATAGGAGATTTACTTGAACTGGCATTGTTCATTTTCATCAATATACGTCAAAATTGTTCCGACGATCTCAAAACTCTTTTGTGTTTTTAAATTGGATTTGTGAGAAAAACATGTCGTAAAAATATAGATATTGAATCTTAATCAAATGTTTGTTTACTTGATTTCTTGTTGTTGGTCAGACTTTGAAGCTGCCTCTGCGATCAGAATAGAGATTAGAACACAGTCATGTCTCTTAATTACCTCATAAAATCTCTAGGAATTATTTAGCCATTAGAAATAAGTCAAACATGAAGGTTTTTTGGTATCAATAAATCAGGATCATTCAAACTAGCAACATCTGATCAGCCTAATTGGTATGCATGTGTAATAACAAAACTTGATCACTTCAGTATTTTTAACATTTTATTATTATGAAACGGTAGAAAATTTTGCAAAATTCTCTTTGTGAGTCAATAAAAACAAATGAGCAATTTTTTTTGATGGAAAAGATCTAAATGGGGCCCACATTCCAAAATTTACATATTTTTTAAGGTATACACAATTTAGATTTTCCTTTTAATTTTAATATGTTTTTTCTTGACAAGGTTTTCAGGGTGTATTTCAGTTATTGTTTTTGAGTTGAAACTTAATTGCAGTAAAACTGGTGCAGGGGGAATCCCTTGTTGACTTACTGCAGTAAAACTGGTGCAGGAGGAAGCCCTTGTTGACTTACTGCAGTAAAACTGGTGCAGGAGGAAGCCCTTGTTGACTTACTGCAGTAAAACTGGTGCAGGAGGAAGCCCTTGTTGACTTACTGCAGTAAAACTGGTGGAGGAGGAAGCCCTTGTTGACTTACTGCAGTAAAACTGGTGCAGGAGGAAGCCCTTGTTGACTTACTGCAGTAAAACTGGTGCAGGAGGAAGCCCTTGTTGACTTACTGCAGTAAAACTGGTGTAGGAGGAAGCCCTTGTTGACTTACTGGAGTAAAACTGATGCAGGAGGAAGCCCTTGTTGACTTACTGCAGTAAAACAGGTGCAGGAGGAAGCCCTTGTTGACTTACTGCAGTAAAACTGGTGCAGGAGGAAGCCCTTGTTGACTTACTGCAGTAAAACAGGTGCAGGAGGAAGCCCTTGTTGACTTACTGCAGTAAAACTGGTGGAGGAGGAAGCCCTTGTTGACTTACTGCAGTAAAACTGGTGCAGGAGGAAGCCCTTGTTGACTTACTGCAGTAAAACTGGTGTAGGAGGAAGCCCTTGTTGACTTACTGCAGTAAAACTGATGCAGGAGGAAGCCCTTGTTGACTTACTGCAATCATATCTTGTTGTTTCCTGTGTTCTCCTTTTTTCCAGTTTTATCATATTAGGTTAAGAGGAAAATCCTATTCAGACCTGGGTTTCCAGAATAATCATCCTGGTGATATTTATTAGTGCCAAAAAAAACTTTTGGACCAAATTAATTTATTCCGTCTGTTTGAACAAATGAGAAATTAAACACTAAACTGATTATGTTACCTGTGAAATAAAAATGGCTCAAATGAAAGATTTACTTCTGAAAGATTTAAATTGGTGCAAATGAAATAGTTTTTTTTCCTTCAAATTGATGCAAACAAAGAAGTGCCCAATTGAACTGAATAAAATCATCTGTTAAATACACTCCTGACTCAGCTCAAGTTAACCTGACATTCAGGTGAACTATGGATTAACCAATGAGAAAGATGCAAGCAAAATCTTGCCAGTACAGTAGGTTCAGTTACTGACAGTAATAGAGAAACCCTGAGTTAATACAAAAGGTTGAATCTAATCCTGACAGATGTTCATCATAGAACATACCACATTTTAAAATATGATATTTATCACATTATCAAAACAATTTAAGTAAAACTTTTTTTGTTGATTTTTTTCCCAGAAATCAGTCTGATATAAAATTTTGTGAAAATTTGTTATTAAAACCATTTGTAAAATACATACTGTATGAATTTTAAGTTGAAGATTTCACATGCCAACACTGATTATTGTTAGTTTTTATTCCTTGTACTTTTTAATTTGTTTTATGTTTATAGTTATTGTAAGAATGTTTGTTATTGTAAGATTAGTCTGCACCTGTAATTGTTTTTCTTGTTGATAACTCTGCACCTGGGAAAAGAAATTCTATACACAAATAATGTCAGAATGACAAAGATGTTCAGGTGTTACATTTATCAACAAAAGTAAACAGTACCAATCAACTGCAGTTTATGAGCAAATTCACACTCATTTTAAGGTATGAGTTATGTACATTATTGAATACCCTACTGTTACAGTGAAATGTAGAATATCCTACTGTTACAGTGAAATGTAGAATACCCTACTGTGACAGTGAAATGTAGAATATCCTACTGTTACAGTGAAATGTAGAATACCCTACTGTTACAGTGAAATGTAGAATACCCTACTGTTACAGTGAAATGTAGAATACCCTACTGTTACAGTGAAATGTAGAATACCCTACTGTTACAGTGAAATGTAGAATACCCTACTGTTACAGTGAAATGTAGAATACCCTACTGTTACAGTGAAATGTAGAATACCCTACTGTTACAGTGAAATGTAGAATACCCTACTGTTACAGTGAAATGTAGAATATCCTACTGTTACAGTGAAATGTAGAATATCCTACTGTTACAGTGAAATGTAGAATACCCTACTGTTACAGTGAAATGTAGAATACCCTACTGTGACAGTGAAATGTAGAATATCCTACTGTTACAGTGAAATGTAGAATACCCTACTGTTACAGTGAAATGTAGAATACCCTACTGTTACAGTGAAATGTAGAATACCCTACTGTTACAGTGAAATGTAGAATACCCTACTGTTACAGTGAAATGTAGAATACCCTACTGTTACAGTGAAATGTAGAATACCCTACTGTTACAGTGAAATGTAGAATACCCTACTGTTACAGTGAAATGTAGAATACCCTACTGTTACAGTGAAATGTAGAATACCCTACTGTTACAGTGAAATGTAGAATACCCTACTGTTACAGTGAAATGTAGAATACCCTACTGTTACAGTGAAATGTAGAATACCCTACTGTTACAGTGAAATGTAGAATACCCTACTGTTACAGTGAAATGTAGAATACCCTACTGTTACAGTGAAATGTAGAATACACTACTGTTACAGTGAAATGTAGAATACCCTACTGTTACAGTGAAATGTAGAATACCCTACTGTTACAGTGAAATGTAGAATACCCTACTGTTACAGTGAAATGTAGAATATCCTACTGTTACAGTGAAATGTAGAATACCCTACTGTTACAGTGAAATGTAGAATGCCCTACTGTTACAGTGAAATGTAGAATGCCCTACTGTTACAGTGAAATGTAGAATATCCTACTGTTACAGTGAAATGTAGAATACCCTACTGTTACAGTGAAATGTAGAATACCCTACTGTTACAGTGAAATGTAGAATACCCTACTGTTACAGTGAAATGTAGAATACCCTACTGTTACAGTGAAATGTAGAATACCCTACTGTTACAGTGAAATGTAGAATGCCCTACTGTTACAGTGAAATGTAGAATACCCTACTGTTACAGTGAAATGTAGAATACCCTACTGTTACAGTGAAATGTAGAATACCCTACTGTTACAGTGAAATGTAGAATATCCTACTGTTACAGTGAAATGTAGAATACCCTACTGTTACAGTGAAATGTAGAATGCCCTACTGTTACAGTGAAATGTAGAATACCCTACTGTTACAGTGAAATGTAGAATACCCTACTGTTACAGTGAAATGTAGAATACCCTACTGTTACAGTGAAATGTAGAATACCCTACTGTTACAGTGAAATGTAGAACTTCAATCTCTATGTAAGTGTAATGTTGGAAAGTCTCTCATTTTCATTTACATCCATACCCTTTCTATTAATAGAACTAAGATTCTCCTCCCTCAGACATAGGTGACCTTAGCCGATTTTGGCTATCCTTTTTAGCCCCTTTGGTTTTATTGCTCCCAAAACTTTAAATTATTTGGCATTTTAATCTTTTGATTTTGAGTGTACCTGATGAAGGTGATTATAGAAACGTGTTTGATATCTACGTTTTTGTTTTTTTTACTACTAACTACTGTATTTACATTAAAATTAGTACCAGGCAGAAATGGTGAGCAGTGATTGGTTGACGGTGGCACATGAATCAAGTCAAGATTACCGGTACTTTTATAGACAGACTTGACAGTATCAATTACAAAACATTTGTTCTACCAAATCAAGTTATAGTATTGTCATTATATTTGTAGGTAAAGTTTACAATGTGACCCCCTACATGGAGTATCATCCTGGGGGTATAGAGGAGCTGATGAGGGGGGCAGGGCAAGATGGAACACTACTGTTTGATGAGGTAAGTCAATGTGACCCCCTACATGGAGTATCATCCTGGAGGTATAGAGGAGCTGATGAGGGGGGCAGGGCAGGATGGAACACTACTGTTTGATGAGGTAAGTCAATGTGAGCCCCTACATGGAGTATCATCCTGGGGGTATAGAGGAGCTGATGAGGGGGGCAGGGCAAGATGGAACACTACTGTTTGATGAGGTAAGTCAATGTGATCCCCTACATGGAGTATCATCCTGGAGGTATAGAGGAGCTGATGAGGGGGGCAGGGCAGGATGGAACACTACTGTTTGATGAGGTAAGTCAATGTGAGCCCCTACATGGAGTATCATCCTGGGGGTATAGAGGAGCTGATGAGGGGGGCAGGGCAGGATGGAACACTACTGTTTGATGAGGTAAGTCAATGTGAGCCCCTACATGGAGTATCATCCTAGGGGTATAGAGGAGCTGATGAGGGGGGGGGGGCAGGGCAGGATGGAACACTACTGTTTGATGAGGTAAGTCAATGTGACCCCCTACATGGAGTATCATCCTGGGGGTATAGAGGAGCTGATGAGGGGGGCATGGCAGGATGAAGCACTACTGTTTGATGAGGCAAGTCAATATGACCCCCTACATGGAGTATCATCCTGGGGGTATAGAGGAGCTGATGAGGGGGGCAGGGCAGGATGGAACACTACTGTTTGATGAGGTAAGTCAATGTGACCCCCTACATGGAGTATCATCCTGGGGGTATAGAGGAGCTGATTAGGGGGGCAGGGCAGGATGGAACACTACTGTTTGATGAGGTAAGTCAAAGTGACCCCCTACATGGAGTATCATCCTGGGGGTATAGATGAGCTGATGAGGGGGGCAGGACAGGATGGAACACTACTGTTTGATGAGGTAAGTCAAGGTAAGCCCCTACATGGAGTATCATCCTGGGGGTATAGAGGAGCTGATTAGGGGGGCAGGGCAGGATGGAACACTACTGTTTGATGAGGTAAGTCAATGTGACCCCCTACATGGAGTATTATCCTGGGGGTATAGATGAGCTGATGAGGGGGGCAGGACAGGATGGAACACTACTGTTTGATGAGGTAAGTCAATGTGACCCATAACATGAAGAAAAAACACTCAATGGAGGTAGGAGATACAGAGGAACTAATGAGGGTGGGCAGGTCAGGATGGAACATGGTTGTGACTATTTACATGGAGTTATTACCTATGATGTATAGAGAGAGAAACTAATGAGGGTGGGCAGGTCAGGATGGAACATAGTTGTGACTATCTACATGGAGTTATTACCTATGATGTATAGAGAGAGGAACTAATGAGGGTGGGCAGGTCAGGATGGAGCATAGTTGTGACTATCTACATGGAGTTATTACCTATGATGTATAGAGAGAGGAACTAATGAGGGTGGACAGGTCAGGATGGAGCATAGTTGTGACTATCTACATGGAGTTATTACCTATGATGTATAGAGAGAGGAACTAATGAGGGTGGACAGGTCAGGATGGAGCATAGTTGTAACTATCTACATGGAGTTATTACCTATGATGTATAGAGAGAGGAACTAATGAGGGTGGGCAGGTCAGGATGGAGCATAGTTGTGACTATCTACATGGAGTTATTACCTATGATGTATAGAGAGAGGAACTAATGAGGGTGGACAGGTCAGGATGGAGCATAGTTGTGACTATCTACATGGAGTTATTACCTATGATGTATAGAGAGAGGAACTAATGAGGGTGGGCAGGTCAGGATGGAGCATAGTTGTGACTATCTACATGGAGTTATTACCTATGATGTATAGAGAGAGGAACTAATGAGGGTGGACAGGTCAGGATGGAGCATAGTTGTGACTATCTACATGGAGTTATTACCTATGATGTATAGAGAGAGGAACTAATGAGGGTGGACAGGTCAGGATGGAGCATAGTTGTAACTATCTACATGGAGTTATTACCTATGATGTATAGAGAGAGGAACTAATGAGGGTGGGCAGGTCAGGATGGAGCATAGTTGTGACTATCTACATGGAGTTATTACCTATGATGTATAGAGAGAGGAACTAATGAGGGTGGACAGGTCAGGATGGAGCATAGTTGTGACTATCTACATGGAGTTATTACCTATGATGTATAGAGAGAGGAACTAATGAGGGTGGGCAGGTCAGGATGGAGCATAGTTGTGACTATCTACATGGAGTTATTACCTATGATGTATAGAGAGAGGAACTAATGAGGGTGGACAGGTCAGGATGGAGCATAGTTGTGACTATCTACATGGAGTTATTACCTATGATGTATAGAGAGAGGAACTAATGAGGGTGGACAGGTCAGGATGGAGCATAGTTGTAACTATCTACATGGAGTTATTACCTATGATGTATAGAGAGAGGAACTAATGAGGGTGGGCAGGTCAGGATGGAGCATAGTTGTGACTATCTACATGGAGTTATTACCTATGATGTATAGAGAGAGGAACTAATGAGGGTGGACAGGTCAGGATGGAGCATAGTTGTGACTATCTACATGGAGTTATTACCTATGATGTATAGAGAGAGGAACTAATGAGGGTGGGCAGGTCAGGATGGAGCATAGTTGTGACTATCTACATGGAGTTATTACCTATGATGTATAGAGAGAGGAACTAATGAGGGTGGACAGGTCAGGATGGAGCATAGTTGTGACTATCTACATGGAGTTATTACCTATGATGTATAGAGAGAGGAACTAATGAGGGTGGACAGGTCAAGATGGAGCATAGTTGTAACTATCTACATGGAGTTATTACCTATGATGTATAGAGAGAGGAACTAATGAGGGTGGGCAGGTCAGGATGGAGCATAGTTGTGACTATCTACATGGAGTTATTACCTATGATGTATAGAGAGAGGAACTAATGAGGGTGGACAGGTCAGGATGGAGCATAGTTGTGACTATCTACATGGAGTTATTACCTATGATGTATAGAGAGAGGAACTAATGAGGGTGGGCAGGTCAGGATGGAGCATAGTTGTGACTATCTACATGGAGTTATTACCTATGATGTATAGAGAGAGGAACTAATGAGGGTGGACAGGTCAGGATGGAGCATAGTTGTGACTATCTACATGGAGTTATTACCTATGATGTATAGAGAGAGGAACTAATGAGGGTGGGCAGGTCAGGATGGAGCATAGTTGTGACTATCTACATGGAATTATTACCTATGATGTATAGTGCAGTTTATGAGGGTCAAGGCAAATGTTGATTGATGTGATTGTTAAGATTGCTAGATAATGGAGGTAAAAAGAAGGAGGGATCTCCTCATGGTTTACGATAAATACTGGTTACTGATCACTGTTCACGTGAAATAAATTCTACTTATCAAATTTCATTCAAAATATAAAACCCATTGTAATTGATCAAGTATGTTTGACCTATAACATCCTCATTATGTCTTCTGTGTCAACAAGTTTTGATGGACCTGCCAAGTATGGATGCCTGTACTATTGACAACAACCGATTGTGAAAAAACACATCTCATCAAGAAGACCACATTAACAAAAAAAAGTGTGCAAAAACTTAAGATAATAGAAGAAGAAATTTCTTAAAATATAATTTTGAGTGAGAACGATTCATGGAGAATGCCCTACTTATGATTAACGATATAAAGAAAAACTGACAAAAATGAATCGTAGGAAATAAAAATCCACGATTATGGAGAACGAAAATAAGCCATCAGCCTTAGATGTGTTATCATGTACTGATTGTATCATTCTGGAAACTCCTTTTTACCTGGTTGATTTTCTTTAAATAAGGTATTGATCTTAAATCACATCATTAATTATCAGAGAATTTATGGATTTTACATAATACTTTTTAAAATCAAACGAGGGAAATATCTCGCAAACTATTAGTGTACAAGATCATTGATTAAGTCAGTTAATGAGTTACACAAGAGTCTTAAATATCTGATTAAATGTGCATTATCGATGCATGTTTTTTAAATACTGAATAAATCTGTCACGGAGATTGAAGGTCGAAATTTAATTTGCATTTTTCTTAATTAACTATCTGTTAATATTATAGAATACAGTCAAAACTACTTTAGGGATCACCTCTCTTAAGACTTTTATTACATGACCTTGATTTTAATATCCCTTCACAGTGCGTTACATATTAACCCGATTAAACCTGTATTAACAATTAGCAACCACCCAACTTATGTGACTCTATTGCAATATTCCCTCAAGGACTGTCAGTTGTAAATGCATGTACTTATTCTTATGAACACTGTTATGTTTATGAACAGTCTTGTATTTGTAAAGAACCACCATTGGTGGTGTAATGGTTAGCATGCTCACCTAGAGTGAAGAAAATTTTCAGTTTGATTTTTGTCGGGTCAAACCAAAGATTATCAAATTGGAATTTGTGCTACTTTTCTGCTAAGTCTGCAGAATTAAGGAGTAAACACAAAGACTTTGCTGGCTCAATTAGAGTCAGGATAATGTGTCTGTATGGACTGTAAATACCAGCTCCAGGGGCAGATCTGGGGGGGGCACTCGGCATGTGCCCCCCCCCCCCCCTAAAATTGGAAAAAATATGATGTTTTGGCATAAAATCGTGATTTTTCACACGAAATACTCCAAAAAAAAAATTAAGTGTGCCCCCCCCCCCCCCCCCCAACTTGAAATCCTGGATCTGCCCCTGAGCTCAACATCTTGGTCTCATACAAAGCATGTGGCTTCTACCTCGTAAGCTAGTAGTCAGTTAAATACCAACATTCATTGACTTTGCTATTGTACTGTCCATATTTATGTTGTTATTCATTTTTGTGATAGTAATTAGTAATAGTATGTGGTCTTTTTGAGTAGAAGTGAATATGCAGTATTGTTATTGTTTGTTTAGAATTGTATTGTAATTGTGCAGGTTATTCATCATTTATTTACATCAATATTGCTGTTGGAGATCCAATTATCGAAAGGGAAGGGTTGGTATCTCATTAATACTGGTACACAGCCACATTTATTTGTCTGTTCCAAGCCCAGACCTGGATTTTCAATGTCATATGTCTACTCTTTTTTTTTAAGTGGTGATTGATCATTTTGTTGATATTAGTGAAATTGTTTACCATGTCTGTTCATGCAGTGAAAACTTTCTTTTCATAATCATCATCATCTTATTTCAGAGGAAATTGTCATTTTTCATCTGATATTAAACAGTATGGATCAAATCAATCACGACCGTCTGCTATATTAGCACTATTTGTTATAGACAATTGCTGTCCTGATATATAATTTCCATTGGACGATTTATCATTGAGTTTATAAATGTCATGTATTTGATTGAAAATTGATAGAATATGGTGAGATGATTTTTTTTTTATTATCAAAAACATCCTTTATTGCTTTAATTTGAAAAAACAACATAATGAACGTCATATTTATAGAATATGACTTTTTGTTTTTTTGTTTTTGTTTTTATCAAAAACATCCATTAATTTAAAAACACAATTAATGTCATTTGTTAAGCATTTGCTAAGCAATGTAAAAATATCAAGAATAATGAATACATAAAAGAAAAGGAAAGAATGGCTCAAATTTTCAACCTAAATGGTCTTTATTTCAAGGGTAAAAAATAATTGAGAAAAACACACACCCGTTTAATTAATGATCATAATTTAAAAGTTTTAACTGAGATCAAACCAGTAAAGTCTTTCAGTCAATTCATTATAGATAAAAAAAAATGTATGTCTTTTAATATGGATAAAAATGATTTACAAAAACATGTTCATCATTACAAATTTACAAAATAGAATATCGTAAAACCTGCTTTAGTGACCACCTCTAGTAAGCAATAACTTATATTGTGTGATGAGTTTTCAATGTTCATTTTGAAGGTCAAAATGTACATTGAAAAATGGTCACATAGGACAGGTGGTTGCTTAATACAGGTTTAATTATTATGAATTACACTGTAAAGAGAAATAAAAAATTAAGGTTACACAAATAATTACTTAATAGAGGTGGTCACTAAAACAGGTTTAACTGTATTTGGAAGGTATACAGAATTTTTAGCTCACCTTGCCTTGCCATCACTTGTCGTCCATTAACTTTTCACATTTTAATCTTCTCCTCTGAAACCCCTCAGCCAAATGAACTGAAACTTGGTGGGAAGCATCCATGGAAGGTCCTCTATAAAGATTGCTCATTTCGTCCCAATCTGTTAACAAACATGGCCACCACAGGCCATTCTTGTTTCTGATTGGTTGATTTCTAAAAAATCTTCTCCTCTGAAACAGCTATCCCAAATGAACTGAAATTTGGTATAAAGATTGCTCATTTCGTCTCGATTCGTTACCAAACATGGCCACCACAGGCAATTCTTGTTTCTGATTGGTCGATTTCTAAAAATCTTCTTCCCTGAAACTGCTTAGCCAATTGAACCAAAACTTGGTATGAAGCATCTATGGAAGGTCCTCTATAAAGATTGCTCATTTCGTCCTGATCTATTAACAAACATGGCCGCCACAGGCAATTCTTGTTTCTGATTGGTTGATTTCTAAAAAATCTTCTCTGATGAAACCGCTTTCCCAAATTAACTGAAATTTGGTAGAAAGCATCTATGGAAGATCCTCTATAAAGAATGATCATTTTGTCCCGATTCATTCAAAAGCATGGCTGCCACAGACAATTCTTGTTTCTGATTGGTCAATTTCTAAAAATCTTCTCCTCTGAAACCACTTTACCAAATGAACTGAAACTTGGTAGAAAGCGACTATGGAAGGTCCTCTATAAAGATTGACCATTTCGTCCCGATTCATTGGCAAACATTGTCGCCACAGGAAATTCTTGTTTCTGATTGGTCGATTTCTAAAAATCTTTTTCCCTGAAACTTCTTAGCCAATTGAACCGAAACTTGGTAGGAAGCATCTATGGAAGGTCCTCTATAAAGATTGCTAATTTCATCCCGATCTGTTAACAAACATGGCTGCCATAGGCAATTCTTGTTTCTGGTTGGTTGATTTCTAAAAATCTTCTTTTCTGAAACTGCTTAGCCAAATGAACCGAAACTTGGTGGGAAGCACCTATGGAATATACTGCATTAAGTTTCCTCAAAGCAGAATGAAAGGTGAGAGCGACACAGGCTCAGCCCATTGAGCCTCTAGTTTTTTCTTTGAAATGATTGGAACAAGAGCTTCTGGTAGTTTTTCCAGCAAATTTCCTTTATCAGATATGCTTTTGGAGTTAAGCTTGATTGTAGTAAAGCTTGTGCATGAGGAAGACCTTGTCGACTTGCTGCGGTCATATCATGCTGCGCCCAGCTTTGTAAATTACAAAAAAGAGTACACTCGACTCGCAGCCGCAAGTGATAAAGTTGCTTGTCCATGGTCGGTGGTCCTCTCCGGGTACTCCGGCTTCTTCCACCACTAAAACTGGTTGCCATGATATACAGACAATGGACAAAAGTATTTGAATGCTTCCAATATTCCCTATATATTTCATATAAAACAGCAATTTTTCAAAAAAATATACTTAAGTTAATTTATGTCTTATTTTGATAATTATGATATCAATAAAAGCGGATTTGAATGTAGTTTTACTTTATAATTTCAAAATAATTTTCTATGATAAGCATTTTAAGAATACACAAGTTTAACACACGACTGAATTAATTTCTTTCGAAACACAATGCAATGATAGTACTTGTGTAGACAAATGATTTAAGTATGTGTTTAAATCATGGCAATTTGAAAAACATATTTCAAAAAGATATTTCAAAATTACTACTATAAACTACATATCTTTTTGCTTTTGTTGATTAAATAATTATTGAAATCGGACATGAATTGACTTCAAGATTATATTTTGAAAAACTGTAGTTTTATATGAAACATATAGGGAAAATGGGAAGTGTTCGAATACTTTTGTCCATTGTCTGTAGCTGAAATATTGCTGAAAGTGGCATTAAACACCAAAAATCAATCCACAAATCAATCAACCATTTAATATGTAATGGCAGGGTACATTGGAATGCTTTTATTGTGTTTAATTTTATATATATCATATGTATTGGAATATTCTACATTCTGATTCCTTTCAAATATTTTTTTGTTTTGTTTCAGGTTCACAAATGGGTTAATTTTGAGTCTATGTTAGAGAAGTGTTATATTGGTAAACTGAAAGTAATCACTCCAGTTCATAAAAGAGGTGATTATTAGTTTTTAATGTATAAATTTCTATGATAACCATGATTAGCATTAACAGTTAAACAGTGATGGTTGACAATCTAACCACAGCAAACCATGACACTTGATCACCAGAAACTATTAAATACCTGAGAGAAGATGATGACTTGGGCTGATAGAAATTGAAATCCTGGCTTCGGACAGTAAATAATCATTGTTTGCATTTTCCGTTAAAAAGTTAAATATTGGTTGTTATCTTACACCATGAAGTACTCCCCTGACTTTCTTGAATCTTCACAATTTATATATTGCTGATTAATGGAGACTCAGATGTTAACAGCAGCCCAATCACAGTTAATTGTGGCTCAATTTGTTATGGCAGCACACATTTTTATATCAATTTAGATGGTTACATCCTGTCTGGTATATTCACATATGTGGTACAATGTTTAATGGTTAGGGTGTTAACCTTGAGTGCTGTAGATTGGGTAAACTCACATATGTGTTACAATGTTTAATGGTTAGGGTGTTAACCTTGGGTGCTGTAGATTGGTAAACTCACATATGTGTTACAATGTTTAATGGTTAGGGTGTTAACCTTGAGTGCTGTAGATTGGTAAACTCACATATGTGTTACAATGTTTAATGGTTAGGGTGTTAACCTTGAGTGCTGTAGATTGGTAAACTCACATATGTGTTACAATGTTTAATGGTTAGGGTGTTAACCTTGAGTGCTGTAGATTGGTAAACTCACATATGTGGTACAATGTTTAATGGTTAGGGTGTTAACCTTGAGTGCTGTAGATTGGGTAAACTCACATATGTGTTACAATGTTTAATGGTTAGAGTGTTAACCTTGAGTGCTGTAGATTGGTAAACTCACATATGTGTTACAATGTTTAATGGTTAGGGTGTTAACCTTGAGTGCTGTAGATTGGTAAACTCACATATGTGTTACAATGTTTAATGGTTAGGGTGTTAACCTTGAGTGCTGTAGATTGGTAAACTCACATATGTGTTACAATGTTTAATGGTTAGGGTGTTAACCTTGAGTGCTGTAGATTGGTAAACTCACATATGTGGTACAATGTTTAATGGTTAGAGTGTTAACTTTGAGTGCTGTAGATTGGTAAACTCACATATGTGGTACAATGTTTAATGGTTAGGGTGTTAACCTTGAGTGCTGTAGATTGGTAAACTCACATATGTGTTACAATGTTTAATGGTTAGGGTGTTAACCTTGAGTGCTGTAGATTGGTAAACTCACATATATGTTACAATGTTTAATGGTTAGGGTGTTAACCTTGAGTGCTGTAGATTGGTAAACTCACATATGTGTTACAATGTTTAATGGTTAGGGTGTTAACCTTGGGTGCTGTAGATTGGTAAACTCATATATGTGTTACAATGTTTAATGGTTAGGGTGTTAACCTTGAGTGCTGTAGATTGGTAAACTCACATATGTGTTACAATGTTTAATGGTTAGGGTGTTAACCTTGAGTGCTGTAGATTGGTAAACTCACATATATGTTACAATGTTTAATGGTTAGGGTGTTAACCTTGAGTGCTGTAGATTGGTAAACTCACATATGTGTTACAATGTTTAATGGTTAGGGTGTTAACCTTGGGTGCTGTAGATTGGTAAACTCACATATGTGTTACAATGTTTAATGGTTAGAGTGTTAACCTTGAGTGCTGTAGATTGGTAAACTCACATATGTGTTACAATGTTTAATGGTTAGGGTGTTAACCTTGAGTGCTGTAGATTGGTAAACTCACATATGTGTTACAATGTTTAATGGTTAGGGTGTTAACCTTGAGTGCTGTAGATTGGTAAACTCACATATGTGTTACAATGTTTAATGCTTAGGGTGTTAACCTTGAGTGCTGTAGATTGGTAAACTCACATATGTGTTACAATGTTTAATGGTTAGGGTGTTAACCTTGAGTGCTGTAGATTGGTAAACTCACATATGTGTTACAATGTTTAATGGTTAGGGTGTTAACCTTGAGTGCTGTAGATTGGTAAACTCACATATGTGTTACAATGTTTAATGGTTAGGGTGTTAACCTTGAGTGCTGTTGATTGGTAAACTCACATATGTGTAACAATGTTTAATGGTTAGGGTGTTAACCTTGAGTGCTGTAGATTGGTAAACTCACATATGTGTTACAATGTTTAATGGTTAGGGTGTTAACCTTGAGTGCTGTAGATTGGTAAACTCACATATGTGTTACAATGTTTAATGGTTAGGGTGTTAACCTTGAGTGCTGTAGATTGGTAAACTCACATATGTGTTACAATGTTTAATGGTTAGGGTGTTAACCTTGAGTGCTGTAGATTGGTAAACTCACATATGTGTTACAATGTTTAATGGTTAGAGTGTTAACCTTGAGTGCTGTAGATTGGTAAACTCACATATGTGTTACAATGTTTAATGGTTAGGGTGTTAACCTTGAGTGCTGTAGATTGGTAAACTCACATATATGTTACAATGTTTAATGGTTAGGGTGTTAACCTTGGGTGCTGTAGATCCTGGGTTTGATCCGGGTCAGGTAAAGCAAAAGACTAAAAATAGTATTTGATGCTTCTCCACTAAGACCTCAGCATTAAGGAGAAAAAGAAAAGACTGGTTGGCTCAGAATCAGGATAATGTGTCAGAGTTGGAGTGACATATCTACCTGTTGTTTCAGTGATCTACCACTGTTAAAATCAAACTTAACATATTGGTCTAGTATAAAACAGATTCCAGTACCATCTTATCAAAAAGTATCTTGTTCTCACCATGATATGGCTGAAAAATTACTCACTCGCTACAAAACAACGGATTTTGCCATGACCACAATCACATGATATATAGATACACATTTACCTAAGTAATCAGTGTCTATTACAGTATGTAGGCCTCCTCTTATAACGCCAGTTTAGTTTCAAAATATTTTCAAAAAAGAGTTACTTTGTATCTTGTTTTGAGCTGTAAAATACACTGCATTTCTTTGAAAATTCTGTTTGAAGTTCTAGTGTAAAATTTGTTTTCAATAATAAAACTTTAAAAATTTTGTAATGGAATTTTTTCAGTTCAACTTCTAAAAGGTAAGAATTCAATGCCACTGCTTGTATTTTCGCTTAGCAAGGGTGTGATTGATTTAAGCTTCTGGGAAAAAAATTAATGGTAAAAATTTATAAATTTATGTATAATTGGAAAACAAAATTAAAATTCATTAAAAAAAAAAAATTGTTCACTAGCACTTCATCCATAATACCAAGCTGCTTTTGCATCTCATTATGTTTTTTGAAACAATCAAAGATTCCAAGCTTTGTAATTATGTTTTTTATTGTATATGCTTGTAGTGTTAGTATTATTATTCCCCTCCCCCTTTCTGAGGAATAGGTATTTTATTATATCTTATCCCCCTTCTGGGGGAGAGTAATTGTTTTTGTGCTGTCTGTTGCAAAAGTTTGTACATACCACTTAATCTAAATTTTAAATGGGAATTCTTCCTCTAAACTTTACATACTTGCTTATTATTATATGTGTATTTGCATATTGTTACTGCAATTGATCTGTAATTTATTAAGGAGTTATTTGCCTTTTTGACTAAGAATATTTCATCAAAAATTGTGTTGTCTGTTGATGCAGTCATCATTTGTATTTTGCTGTTATTGTCTTACATCTGTAGACACAATGATTGCTATGGAAGAACTACTTTTTTTCTACTTTACTCTGATTCTTCTAAGCATCTTACACAGTGATGCTTGGCACAGACTTAACATTGGAATTGATTTAGGGAATTCTAGCCTTACCTGTTTTCAAACAAGAGGCCCCAAGTGTTACTACTTTTCAGAGCAGTTTTAAATCATTGTTGGTTGACCCGTGTTCCATTTGAATTAATGAATTGAATTAAAGACCAAAGATACACTGACGGAGGAGGAAGCACTCGTTCCATTATGAAAATTTTGAAAATAAGCATATGCTTTGTTCTCTTTACAGTTTCTACACTAGAAGATTATTATTTTTGCATGATATTTGAGCATATTCCAAAAGTATGCTTTGTCTGCAGAACCCCCTCTTAAATATTTCAAGCTAGAAACTTTTTATTTTACAGGATATTTGAGCCAAAGGTATACATATTATCAGGATATTTATTTTCTTCAATTTTTCCACAAATTTTAGGGTTGTTGAACTTTTTTGTCAAAATTTGACATGTATGTGATTACTTAATGTGCCTAACCTCTCTTACAATTTTCAAGTTAGAAGATTTTTTATTTTACAGGATATTTATAAATATTCTAAATGCATATATATTATCAGGATTTTTCACAAATTAAAAAAAAAAATTAATACATTTGTAGTATTAGTAATTTAATTGTATAATTATGTCACTGTGACCTTATTTGATGACTTGATAGTGTGTTATATAAGAAACAGGGGAAGCACCTTATCTTTTATCAGGAGTTACAAATCAACCAGTTTTTATGTAAATCCCAACTTTTGATTTAATGGATGTTTTAGTCCAAACTGCAGTTTTTTTTGTTGAGAACCTTATACTGGGATCTTTTGTCAATGTTCTTTGTTTAATAATTTACATATTTCAACAGGAAAACAATGAATTTATAGAAGAAAATTGTATGTTGATTTTGATGCTTTGTTTATCTTGATTTGTTTAATCTATCCTTACATGTGAGAATCTTATTTTACAAGAATTAAAAATAAGTATTCTGAAAATAGTTCTAAATTATGAAATATGCTGTATTTTTCTTTACAAAATTGTGTTTTTTTTAGATGGTGGACCCTCACAACCAGTACCGAAAAAACTAACACATCTGAATGGTACGTGAAAGAATTTAATTATTTGTGTATATATGGTGTTACAGATACATATTAATCAAGTGAAGTAATTTTAAGTAACTGTATGAAATGATTTTGGTGTTAAAAGAAACTGAGTACTTTTTCATCTCTTTATACCGACATTAAGAGCACCATGAAATATCCAGTATGTGATTCTCATGTACCATTTGAGTTTGTCACACCTTACACATGATACTCGGCATTGCCTGTATTGCATAAAATACCAAAGTTTTGAAACAGCAAATATTACTGTGAATTCATTTAAAAAAATGTTTTCGTGGATACGTATATTCGTGGATCCCCTTCTATGGTCATTACATATATACCAGTATGTTGTAACAGATCCTCGTTGAATTCTTAACTTCGTGATTTGATACTACTCATGAAATCCACAAAAATTGGTGCACCACGAATAATGTTATGTTCAAAATAACTATTATACATGTATATGTGAAATTCTGATTTCCAGATCATAAACTACCTGTAGAATATAAGATTTTATTTGTGAATTAATTTTTAAAAAACTGATAAAAATCTACAGAACACATTGAAAATGCGTCAGGATTATTGGTGTTTCAGCTATATCATAAGTACCAGAATTATTTTGGAGGATATCCCGAACAGACATAATGAACTGACTGTTGAAAAACAAACTAATCAAAATAGATCTATTAAGTAAAACTTAAATCCAATAACATCAATGGAAATTGTTACTAAAATTTGTGAAGATCCTGATAGTAGAAAAATATATAATACAGATATTTTTGTATTAAAAAAAAATACCACACTGTCGGAACAGTTCTAAAATCCAATCGAAAAAATCGCAGTAACAGAGGTAAAATTGATACCCCTAGCACTTATATACATGACCACTCTCTTTCCTGGCTTGGTACAGGCAACATCAGTAAAAAGTAGCATCGTTAAACTAAAATCATAAAAGTCTACACCATCATAATACAAATGTACAACCCATTATAGTGTGTTTTTGTTTTAATTGATTTCAGGTCCATCATTAGCTGCACTGAAGCCTCCATCAGGACCACAACCACCAAGGTACGATATTATTAGCCTTACATAAAAAAGTCTTTACAGAATCACACGATTTATTGGAAATTCAACCGAAGGTCACGATAGTACTGTATCATATCAATTTAATTTACATTTAAATTAAATTTACTGATACAGAGCCGAGTAACGGGGATAATTTTCGATAATTCACTTGCTGCCATTGATTGGTTTAAGTCTAATGTGTGGCTTAATTGTTATTTTGATTAAAACTCACTTGAACTGACGACAGTAGTTAATAAAGTTTTGGTGAAGTTTGTGACAATTATGGTGTATAATCTGTGTGAAGACAACCATTTATTGCTGAAATGACGACATCTTAATACAAATGTACTTTTCCTTATTTTATGGGTTTGGTTTTTTTTTATATCTTAAAATCGGTCGATCTAAAATGACAGGTGTTGCGAATTAATTTAAATTTTTGGATACCAATTTCGTGAATTGTGGAAAAATTGTAATTTGGCAGATATGTAAATTCTTGAAACAGCTGCTATATTCAGTACATATAGATTTGGTGACTACTATTTATTGAATTCTGAATTTCGTGGTTTGGTACCATCCTCAAAATCCACAAAAATTAGTATTATGAGAATAATAATGAATACACAGGTATTTGAATTAAACAGGTAAAATATGCAAATGTTACATTTGTTGACAACTAACTTACTGTACATTTGATTTCTAGTTTAATCAGACTTTTAGTATAATTCTGGTTTTACAGAGGCAACAGAGAAAAAAATAGAATTTCGATGCCATATTGTTAATACACAGAAACCCTCAAATTAAAAATAAGGTATCTGATCTACAGTCATAAAACTTTTGAGTATGATTTTTGTAGTCATACTCAAAAAACAGCCAATCAGAACACTGTATTTAATGTATAAATTATTCTGATTGAATGATATTGAAACTCATGCTCAAAAGTTTTATCACTGTAAGGCCTGGCATACCCCTCTTTCTTGAGTATATGCTAAACAATGGTGTACAAAAATAACCATATGTGCCTCTACATTCATTATTTATTCTCAAACACAAAGTAAAAGATATTTTTTTTACCCTGTGTATTAAAGGTTCAATTTTCTTTTATTTCAATAGATAAACATGTTATCTAACCTGTCCCTCATGAATAGTTATATTTTTCCTGACCTTTTAATTAATAATGAATTGGTGTAATGGTTAGCATGCTCGCCTTGAGTGTGGTAGATCGTGGGTTCGAGCCCTAATTGGGTCAAACCAAAGACTGTAAAATTGGTATTTGTTGCTTCTCCGCTAAGCACACAGCATTAAGGAGAAAGAACAAAGACAGGTTGGCTCGGAATTGGGATAATGTGACCGAGTGGAGCGACATGTCTACCCGTGGACTACTGTTTTAGTGAGCTAGCACTATAAAAATCCAACTAAGCGTGTTGGTCTAGTACTAAGTGGACCTCATCATCATCTCATTGAAAATTAACTTGCTCTCACCATAATATAGCTGAACAATTGCTAAATTGACATTAAACAACAATCACTCACTAATAATTAATTGCATTGTACATAATTATGATAGAAAATTAATTATAATAATTGACTCATTTCAGATTTGATTGGTTTCAAAGTGTAACTTCTGTGACTCTAGTGGTATATACTAAGTGTAAACATATGAGAAGAGACTGTGTTATAATACAGAAATCTGAACTAACTTTATTATCTATGTTATATGTAGAGGATTATGTATATTTTATAAATATAGGTAAGTCTTAACGTAATTTTAAATATATGCCCATTATATACATAGTGTGTTGGTACAAGACTTTATATCAGGTCAAGCCTGTGGTGTTAGTCGCGATAACGATGATGTTAGTTCACGCAACATGTGAGACCTGATACAAAGTATTGTACCAAGTTTGCTTCTTTTTTTTTAAGGAGAAATATATCTGAATGACATGCTTAAACAGGTGTTCCTAGTGGAGCAGGAACTGCCTACTCTTCACCTGTTTTCACGCTTTGTCTTAGTAAGGTCCCTGTTGCTCAATCTTTTATTTTCTATGTACATTGTAGTTTTTTTTTTTCGACCATTGTTTGTCTTTTTGTTTCGGCCATTGTATTGTCTGCCCTTTGATTTACTGCTTCTGATTACCCATTTGGTAACTTCAAGTCATTCGAAAAAATTTCAAATTAAAGAATATGGAGACATTGAAAGATATTTATAATGAAAAGAAAGAATGATTAAACAATGATGGTCAACAATTAGAAAAATATCATCAAAGCGAACAGTCACCCTCACCTAAAATCATTGAACATAAAAAAGATCACGACATATGATGTTAGAAATCCATGTCTGTGCTTGGAACAGGCATAAAAATGTGGCCTGATTAATGACATCCCCTCTCCCATTCTGATAATTGGATCCCCAACGGCAATAGAGATATATGTTTCAATAAACAAACAATTAAAAACCTGAACATGTTCACTTTCACTCAAAAAGACCACGTACTTTCACAAAAATCAATGACAATATAAGCATGGACAGTACAATAACAGTGTCAATGAATGCTTGTAGTTAACTGACTACTAGCTAAGAAGGTATAATCTGTTGGTTAAAAGACCATTACTCTTAGGACAAATGATGTATGTTTGTCAATAATGACCAGTCATTATTAATTATTTATTATTTGATATTCATTTGCAACAAATTAAAATTAGGAAATATATACTATCGTTGATTTGTTTTGCGAGAAGGTTTTAGATTTATGGTGTTTAACGCCACTTACAACAATATTTCAGTTATTATCGTGGCGGTCAGTTTTATTGGTGGGGGAAACCGGCGTACCCGGAAAAAACTACCAACCTGTTGCAAGTCACTGACAAACTTTATCACATAATGTTGTATCAAGTACAACTCGCCATGAATAGGGTTCGAACTCACAACTTTAGTGGTGGTAGGCACTGATTGCACAGGTAGTTGTACATCCAACTACCATTCGATCACGGCCACGACGGCCCCTGTTTTGCGAGAATGAATTTCTCATAGTAATATCACATGGAAAGTGAAGCTGCGATGAGAAGTCCATTTGAGCAAAACATATAAACAAGGATTTGATAACGTGACGTCAGTGAAGGTATGTCACATTCGAAAATATATAAATCATTGATAAGATAAATTACCAACTACAAGTTTTAATGTTTTAGAAATTTTATAATAGGGGATGATAAAATGATTTAGTTTTACGTCTTAAGATAATGATTTCCTTCTGTAGCTAATGAAACACAATAAATATACTTCAGTATCCAAGAATATCAACACTAGATCCTGTAAAGATCCTGCAAAGATATTCTTTTTAAGAATATAACGATTATTTTTTTCCATTTACAGAATTAGAAAATAAAGTCAAAGATAATTATGATGGTAAGACAATTTGCCCCCGTTTCCCCATTTTTCCCCTGAAACAAAAGGATCATGTGAAGTATTGTCATCACTTTGTGTCCATCATTGTCTGTAAACTTCTCACATATTAACTTTTTTTTCTCAAAAAGCACTGAACCAGTCAGTATCAAAATAAATATGAAAGAAAGGATCATGTCAAATATATTGTCATCACTTTGTGTCCATTATCACCTTTAGATACACACATTTCAATTTTTTCAGTAAGCTAAATACATTTTCCTGTACATATATCTGCTTTCTCAGCAATTGTCTTCTGCAATTTATATAGCATCTGATCAAGAGTGACTCAAGTTGTCAACACTATAGCCTGAACTTCTAACTTCTGATTTTATCAAACTCTTTGCAACATTGTAATCCCCCTCTTATCGGGCCGTCCTTTCTGCAATGAAGAAGTGGTCTTATAAGAGGGGTGGTCTCTCTTGAGGGGGACAATTTATTTGTATTTTTATTAAATCAGTGCATCTGAAATATGGCCCAATAAGAGGGTGACCTTTAGTGGGTGGTGCCCAATAAGAAATCTTGAAATTTCGTTGAAATTTTAAAATTGAGATAATATCTGACTTATTCAACATATTGTCTGTCCCTTTATTTGGGAGTAGTGAGCTTCAACTGTTAATCTTTCAGTACAAAAAGATTATATTATAATATAAGTTTTTTTTTTAAACAGATGAATGACTGTTTTAATTTGACTTATTTATAGCCTCCATACATATGTGTGTCATGGGTTTTAAACAGACGAATGACTGTTTTAATTTGACTTAGTTATAGCCTCCATACATATGTGTGTCATGGGTTTTAAACAGATGAATGACTGTTTTAATTTGACTTATTTGTAGCCTCCATACATATGTGTGTCATGGGTTTTAAACAGATGAATGACTGTTTTAATTTGACTTATTGATAGCCTCCATACATATGTGTGTCATGGGTTTTACACAGATGAATGACTGTTTTAATTTGACTTATTGATAGCCTCCATACATATGTGTGTCATGGGTTTTAAACAGATGAATGACTGTTTTAATTTGACTTATTTATAGCCTCCATACATATGTGTGTCATGGGTTTTAAACAGATGAATGACTTTTAATTTGACTTATTGATAGCCTCCATACATATGTGTGTCATGGGTTTTAAACAGATGAATGACTGTTTTAATTTGACTTATTTATAGCCTCCATACATATGTGTGTCATGGGTTTTAAACAGATGAATGACTGTTTTAATTTGACTTATTTATAGCCTCCATACATATGTGTGTCATGGGTTTTAAACAGATGAATGACTGTTTTAATTTGACTTAGTTATAGCCTCCATACATATGTGTGTCATGGGTTTTAAACAGATGAATGACTGTTTTAATTTGACTTATTTATAGCCTCCATACATATGTGTGTCATGGGTTTTAAACAGATGAATGACTGTTTTAATTTGACTTATTGATAGCCTCCATACATATGTGTGTCATGGGTTTTACACAGATGAATGACTGTTTTAATTTGACTTATTTATAGCCTCCATACATATGTGTGTCATGGGTTTTAAACAGATGAATGACTGTTTTAATTTGACTTATTTATAGCCTCCATACATATGTGTGTCATGGGTTTTAAACAGATGAATGACTTTTAATTTGACTTATTGATAGCCTCCATACATATGTGTGTCATGGGTTTTAAACAGATGAATGACTGTTTTAATTTGACTTATTTATAGCCTCCATACATATGTGTGTCATGGGTTTTAAACAGACGAATGACTGTTTTAATTTGACTTAGTTATAGCCTCCATACATATGTGTGTCATGGGTTTTAAACAGATGAATGACTGTTTTAATTTGACTTATTTATAGCCTCCATACATATGTGTGTCATGGGTTTTAAACAGATGAATGACTGTTTTAATTTGACTTATTTATAGCCTCCATACATATGTGTGTCATGGGTTTTACACAGATGAATGACTGTTTTAATTTGACTTATTGATAGCCTCCATACATATGTGTGTCATGGGTTTTAAACAGATGAATGACTGTTTTAATTTGACTTATTTATAGCCTCCATACATATGTGTGTCATGGGTTTTAAACAGATGAATGACTTTTAATTTGACTTATTGATAGCCTCCATACATATGTGTGTCATGGGTTTTAAACAGATGAATGACTGTTTTAATTTGACTTATTTATAGCCTCCATACATATGTGTGTCATGGGTTTTAAACAGATGAATGACTGTTTTAATTTGACTTATTTATAGCCTCCATACATATGTGTGTCATGGGTTTTAAACAGATGAATGACTGTTTTAATTTGACTTAGTTATAGCCTCCATACATATGTGTGTCATGGGTTTTAAACAGATGAATGACTGTTTTAATTTGACTTATTTATAGCCTCCATACATATGTGTGTCATGGGTTTTAAACAGATGAATGACTGTTTTAATTTGACTTATTGATAGCCTCCATACATATGTGTGTCATGGGTTTTACACAGATGAATGACTGTTTTAATTTGACTTATTGATAGCCTCCATACATATGTGTGTCATGGGTTTTAAACAGATGAATGACTGTTTTAATTTGACTTATTTATAGCCTCCATACATATGTGTGTCATGGGTTTTAAACAGATGAATGACTTTTAATTTGACTTATTGATAGCCTCCATACATATGTGTGTCATGGGTTTTAAACAGATGAATGACTGTTTTAATTTGACTTATTTATAGCCTCCATACATATGTGTGTCATGGGTTTTAAACAGATGAATGACTGTTTTAATTTGACTTATTTATAGCCTCCATACATATGTGTGTCATGGGTTTTAAACAGATGAATGACTGTTTTAATTTGACTTATTTATAGCCTCCATACATATGTGTGTCATGGGTTTTAAACAGATGAATGACTGTTTTAATTTGACTTATTTATAGCCTCCATACATATGTGTGTCATGGGTTTTAAACAGATGAATGACTGTTTTAATTTGACTTATTGATAGCCTCCATACATATGTGTGTCATGGGTTTTAAACAGATGAATGACTGTTTTAATTTGACTTATTGATAGCCTCCATACATATGTGTGTCATGGGTTTTAAACAGATGAATGACTGTTTTAATTTGACTTATTGATAGCCTCCATACATATGTGTGTCATGGGTTTTAAACAAATGAATGACTGTTTTAATTTGACTTATTTATAGCCTCCATACATATGTGTGTCATGGGTTTTAAACAGATGAATGACTGTTTTAATTTGACTTATTTATAGCCTCCATACATATGTGTGTCATTGGTTTTAAACAGATGAATGACTGTTTTAATTTGACTTATTGATAGCCTCCATACATATGTGTGTCATGGGTTTTAAACAGATGAATGACTGTTTTAATTTGACTTATTTATAGCCTCCATACATATGTGTGTCATGGGTTTTAAACAGACGAATGACTGTTTTAATTTGACTTATTTATAGCCTCCATACATATGTGTGTCATGGGTTTTAAACAGATGAATGACTGTTTTAATTTGACTTATTGATAGCCTCCATACATATGTGTGTCATGGGTTTTAAACAGATGAATGACTCTTTTAATTTGACTTATTGATAGCCTCCATACATATGTGTGTCATGGGTTTTAAACAGATGAATGACTGTTTTAATTTGACTTATTGATAGCCTCCATACATATTGTGTCATGGGTTTTAAACAGATGAATGACTGTTTTAATTTGACTTATTGATAGCCTCCATACATATGTGTGTCATGGGTTTTAAACAGATGAATGACTGTTTTAATTTGACTTATTTATAGCCTCCATACATATGTGTGTCATGGGTATCAATTTTGTCTCTGTTTCTAAGATTTTCCTATTAGATTATGAAACTGTTCTGATTGTATGCTAATTTTTGTTTCTGATTGTATGCTAATTTCTGTTTCTGATTGTATGCTAATTTTTGTTTCTGATTGTATGCTAATTTTTGTTTCTGATTGTATGCTAATTTTTGTTTCTGATTGTATGCTAATTTTTGTTTCTGGTTGTATGCTAAGTTTTGTTTTTCATTTGATTGTAAGTTTTTCAGACAGATTTTAAACAGTTTAGCTCTACCTAAAATGAGGCTAATTTAATTGTACTACTTACTACTACTAGCAATAATATTAAAGTTGCTGTAAATTGATTTTGGCTATTCTGTTTGGTTTTCTTACTCCCTAAGACTTTTAACTTATTTGGTTTTCAAACATTTTGACTGTGAACGTACCTAATGAAGGTTTTTCCAGAAACATGTCATGTGCACTAACTTAATTATCTACGTTTTTATTTTTATAGCGCATATTTTGTTTTTATAATAGATGTTAGAAGTAGCAGACGTGATTCTTACTTTGCCATCTGCCGTAAGAACTAATTCTACTCAAATAAACGTAACACACTTATCAAATGATATAGTAGACACAATCAATGGAAATGTCTTTTGTAATCTTGTTAAGCTTAGAAATCAATACATTACAATCACGTACTTAAAAGTATTTATTTACAAATTTTGCGTTACTAAAATAGACGAAAATTAGATTGTGAACAAATCTTAAGTGCTTTGGAATGTAAAAAATATTTGTATAATGTCTTTTGGGACTAATCTATGAATTTAATTGAAGTCAAAGATAAATAAAAATATAAAAATACATGTATACGTTTGCTTTATTAATTTTGAAATTGTAGAGGTTTTTGGAATGCCCTAGTGCGAGGTTATGTAAAATAGTGGAATTTAGTGTTAGCGTTAGGATAATTGGTGTTTAACACCACTTTCAACGATAATTATGTCATTGCAGTCATCTTAAATGATGGTGGTAAGCAGGGAAAGCCACAGGCAATCATAGAAAATTCAGAATTTGGAATGTCTAGGTTAGAGATTATATAAAATTTCTGAATTTCAAATACAAGCGATGATTATCCACCAACAATCATAGAAACTTCTGAATTTCAAACTGACAATATCAACTTACATAATTAATATGAAAAATTTGTGTCAATACATGAAGAATTTGTCAGCAAGATGCAATTAATTATCTGTAATACTGCATAAAGTCAATGATTGGATAAAGTCAGATATTTCTGTTAAGAGTCTTAAATATCTATATTTCAGTGCGGATCCAAAAAGAAACAGGGAAAACTGAGATATTATTAACAAAAGAAACAGAAGGGCAGTGGGCATCTATAGGTCGTCTGCTAGATAAACATAATACATTTAAAAACTCCAAGGATGTTGGTTAGTGTTATTATAGTCTGAAAATAAAATGAATTCAGTTAAAACAGCCAGAATTTCAAAGAATCTTAAACAATTAGCCAAGCAGAATATTAAATATTCTGATTAGATGAATTCTGATTCCACACTCGGTTGGTTGGTTGGTTTTATGGTGCTTAACGCCACATTCAATATTTCAGTTATATCGTGGCGGTCAGTTTTATGGGTGGAGGAAACCGAACTACCCGGAGAAAACCACCAACCTGTCGCAAGTCACTGACAAACTCTATCATAAATGTTGTATCAAGTACACCTCACCATTAATGGGGTTCGAACTCACAACTTTAGTGGTGATAGGCACTGATTGCACAGGTAGTTGTAAATCCAACTACCATACGATCACAACCATGACGACCCTGCCAATCAGACAATCAGAACAGTGTATCTAATATATATTATTTTTGGATGATTTCTTAGTATGAATACGAAACTCGTTCTCAAATGTATTATTACCGTAAGGTCTTAACTGTACATCTGAAAGAAGAACTAATTTTCAGATTTGTTGTTTAGCATTTTATAAGACCTACTGGAATTGACTAGCAAATTTATTATTGTGTCCACCACCCCCTTATAAGTTTAATCATTCTTACATGCGGCTAGTTTGTCATATGCCAAGGAAGCTCTTTTTTTTAAATCTGACATGCATTAGTTCTTTGACTGAATTAATTTCAATTTAATTACTTTTGCTAAATAAATGTAATAAAATGGTAAATTCCTACGTTTTCTTATGTAAAAATATTGTATGAAGGAATTTTCAATAAAACAGTTTTTTTTTATTGTAATTGCTAGCAGATTTTCATTTTTTTGTGACAAATATTTATATATACATATACATGTATATATATATATAAATAAAGTCTCTTAGATTATTTTACAAATAAAAACTCTTATTCCATATTCCATACGTTTCTGCTGTTTATATATATACGTCTGAAAATTAAACCAAACAGTGTTATTGATATATTTCAGAAACAGTATACCATACCTGTACTATAGAATCTGTGTCAGACGTTTCCCATGACTGTAAACTATTGTGTATAAATCTACCTCAACATCTGTCAATGTGTGTTCCACTTGGCCATCATGTACATATAAAGCATAGCATACTAGGTATCTAATTATATGTGGACTACTTAAGTATCATCATACGCCTAGCCTATGTTTAAATGGACCACTTCTGTCATATAATTGTTAGTGTGCTTGTCTCGAGTGCGGTAGATTGTGGATTTGAGCCCCAGTCGGGTCAAACCAAGGACTATAATATTGGTATTTGTTGCTTCTCAACTAAGCGTGCACCATTAAGGAGAAAGAGCACAGAATGGTTGGCTCAAAATCAGGATAATGTGTCTAAGTGGGACGACATGTCTTCTGTGGACTGTTGTTTCAGTGAGCACTATTAAAATCCACCTAGTACAAAGTGGACCTCATTATCATCTCATTGAAATGTAATTTGTTCTCACCATGATATAGCTGAAAAATTGCTCATTTGGCATTAAACAACAATCAATCACTCACTCATTCACTCTGGAACAGAAAATATGACGTCACGTCTTACTATGATATTTTTACAGTAAAGATGTCAAATAAGTTTATCGGATTGAGTTTCTGTCAATTTTAGACCAATTTAATAGCTCTATAAAAGCAATTTTATTATATTGCATTTATTGTAAGCTTTGTTTACAACAATCCTGGATCTGCTATTCATCGCTAGGTTAAATCAAATTTGTGACAGGAAAACCAGCTACATTTACAAAGTTTAGAATACAATACAGTTATCTTTTAATGGATATTTTCATAGAGTAGTACATTGTACTATAGAATATAATATAAGAGAATTGGTGATGTAATGGTTAGTGTGCTCACCTCTAGTGCAGTAGAGTGTGGGTTCAAGTCCCTGTCAGGTCAAACCAAAGACTGCAGTAGAGTGTGGGTTCAAGTCCCTGTCAGGTCAAACCAAAGACTGCAGTAGAGTGTGGGTTCAAGTCCCTGTCAGGTCAAACCAAAGACTGCAGTAGAGCGTGGGTTCAAGTCCCTGTCAGGTCAAACCAAAGACTGCAGTAGAGCATGGGTTCAAGTCCCTGTCAGGTCAAACCAAAGACTGCAGTAGAGCGTGGGTTCAAGTCCCTGTCGGGTCAAACCAAAGACTGCAGTAGAGTGTGGGTTCAAGTCCCTGTCAGGTCAAACCAAAGACTGCAGTAGAGCGTGGGTTCAAGTCCCTGTCAGATCAAACCAAAGACTGCAGTAGAGCATGGGTTCAAGTCCCTGTCAGGTCAAACCAAAGACTGCAGTAGAGCGTGGGTTCAAGTCCCTGTCGGGTCAAACCAAAGACTGCAGTAGAGCGTGGGTTCAAGTCCCTGTCAGGTCAAACCAAAGACTGCAGTAGAGCGTGGGTTCAAGTCCCTGTCGGGTCAAACCAAAGACTGCAGTAGAGTGTGGGTTCAAGTCCCTGTCAGGTCAAACCAAAGACTGCAGTAGAGCGTGGGTTCAAGTCCCTGTCAGATCAAACCAAAGACTGCAGTAGAGCGTGGGTTCAAGTCCCTGTCGGGTCAAACCAAAGACTGCAGTAGAGCGTGGGTTCAAGTCCCTGTCGGGTCAAACCAAAGACTGCAGTAGAGTGTGGGTTCAAGTCCCTGTCAGGTCAAACCAAAGACTGCAGTAGAGCGTGGGTTCAAGTCCCTGTCAGATCAAACCAAAGACTGCAGTAGAGCATGGGTTCAAGTCCCTGTCAGGTCAAACCAAAGACTGCAGTAGAGCGTGGGTTCAAGTCCCTGTCGGGTCAAACCAAAGACTAAAATTTGTATTTTCTGCTTCTTTTCCAAGCATGCAGCTTTAATGAGTAAATGCAAAGTCTGGTTGGCTTAAGATAATGTGTCTGTGTAGAACAACATGTCTTCCTGTGGACTGTTGTTTCACTAGAAAGATCCAATTAAACATGTTGATCTAGTACAAAGCATACATTATCATCATCATTTTATTGAATTTAGCTTGATCTCACCATGATATAGCTCTGCCTCATTTGGCTTTAAACAACAATCACTCACTCACTAAAATACAATAAATGTTTTTTTTACCAGGCATGGAGATCACCCGTAGTTATACAGCAGTTATAAAATCTTTGTCTGCAGATAATCAAGATGACAGAGAAGGTCGTGTAGTTTATCTTATGATCAAGATCTATAAAGATGGAGCATTAACGCCATGGATTGGAACCCTATCACAAGGTAAAAAGGGAATAAGTCAAGATACATTTCTCTATTTCAGTTCAAACAAAGATATTTTTTTCTACTTTTTAGAAACTGTAGTTCCGTCTTATAAGGTCACCTATTCTGAAATGAAAAGTGTCTATAAGAGTGGTGGCCCCTTCTTGAAGGAAACAATATACAGTCAAACCTGTCTAAACTGAACCCCTTTAGGACTGAAGAATTTGTTTGGTTTACATAAGTTCAATTTACATAGACATTTAGTAAATATATTTTGATATATCTGTGTATCTGAAATATGGCCTGATAAAGTGGTGGCTTTTGGGGGGAGCCTTACAAGGGAGACAACTGTAATGTGTATCATGAGTAATCATTGAATTATGTTTATGGTGTTTAACGCCTCTTTCAACAATATTTCAGTTATATCGTGGTGGTCAGTTTTATTGGTGGAGGAAACCGGAGTACCCGGAGAAAACCATCGACCTGTCGCAAGTCACTGACAAACTTTAGATATATTTGTTTTTATATTAATACATAATATATTACAGGAGATACAGTAGATACAAGTTATCCAGAAGGAATATTTAAAGAGGAAAGTCTCAACGATGTATTAGATCTGGTTTTATTTGCTGCTGGTACAGGGTTTACTCCTATGGTGCAGCTGATTTACCATTGTCTACATGTAAATTATAAAAAGGAAAGGTAATAAATAGCATTCCATATTTTCAATGCTTAATCGACCTATTGCACAATGCCGATTTGATTCTAAAATTATACCTTTTTTATTAGAGTTATTTCCCTTATGATGGTCAAAATGATACCCAGTCTAGCAAGATCAAAGGGAAGGACAAAAAATTTGAGTAAAATTTTCTCATAATTTGTAGATATTCAGTGTTTCAGCTAGACTTTGATATCTTCAGGACAATTGCCAGTTTTATCAAAATTTCTTTAGGACATTCTTTAATAATTAAACTAATTTTTATAAAGTTCTTCAGGACAATTTGAGAAATATGTGGGTAAATGTCCTGAGACTGATGCCTAGCTGAATCACTGGATATTTGAACCTCGTAAAAAATCTGAGGATAATTTTATAGCTAATAGACAATTCACAAGATGATGCAGAAAAATATATACTATTTTCATTGAACTTTGCATAAAAAGGGGACCATTTTGCATGCCATAATTAGAAACAACTCATGTAAGACGTATTATTTTAGCATCAAAGTAGGAAAT
Source organism: Bathymodiolus brooksi (assembly GCA_963680875.1). Taxonomy (NCBI): domain Eukaryota; kingdom Metazoa; phylum Mollusca; class Bivalvia; order Mytilida; family Modiolidae; genus Bathymodiolus; species Bathymodiolus brooksi. The sequence goes on along the minus strand of OY804581.1, from coordinate 43,016,746 downwards.
GTGCAAATGAGCTTAAAACGGTAATGTAACCTACATATGATCAGTTTGATTACTATACATTACTGGGCAATTAATAGTTCTGATCAAGTGGCATTAAACACCATAACTTGTGGAATGAATGTTTGTGTGAAAATTGTCAATGTAGCATTTTCTTTACTTTGTAAATAAATGAACACAAAAAAGTTGTTCGTCCATGTGAAATGAGCACAATGGTGAGATTCGGTAGTTGGCGAGAAATACCCCTGACTGGTACCGATTCTTCTGTGAAATGTGCATTGTTAAAACAATTAATGTTTTTGTGTAAATTGATTGAAAGTCAAACATTTTGAGAAATTTGAAACCAGAATTTGGCTAAAAATTACAGTAGAACTTCGTTATCTTTTATCAGCTGTTTCCTTGGATAGCATGAAGTAAACATTTGTTCCCTTCATAGTAATAATAACTATAAACAAAATGGTAGCTATGTAAATTATTAAATTCTTTGGTATTGTCATTGTATGCTATCAGTCATTAATACATTTTTCTGACGTCACACTATTTTCGGAGAGTGAATTATTTTTAAGAATCTACAGTTTATTCTTTTGTTCTTGCGTATATGAACTTGAACCTTTTTACCATTTTAGGCTTAACAGGGGTGTGGAAATACTGAAATGTTCTACTTGTCCCCGGGCAAGTTATCTGAAAAAAGTTACTTGTCCTGTGTTTTTTTTTATAAACATTTGATACTTGCAAACACATTTGCTATCTAAATTGAACTTGATTATATTGTCTATTACATCATCGCGTAAAATTTGAAATATAGTTTTAATGAAGTTAACACAAACATCCCTGCCTGGCTAAGTGATCACTGCCCAAATGAAGACCATTTTAAATTTGATTTTCAGATATGAATGTGCAGTCAGAGAATAGCCGATTGTTTTTAGATTCAGAATAAGCTGTGTTGAAATTTTTTTTCATATCAATCAAGTTCATTTTGATTAACCTTGGCAATGGCCTTATTCATCAAACCGTTTTAGTTGTGTCTCCATGGGAAGATAAGTATCCATTCTGTCCACGATTTTGCCAATAGTGATTTCTGGTCAGCAAGATCAAAATATTTCCTGTAGATATCCAGCAGTGACCATGAGAAATCAGCTAGCTACTTGGACTGAGCAGTCTGTTGCTGCTGTTTTTCCTCAAATTATGTGTCCTTTTCCGCTAGAGTTTTGCATTTGTTAACTTTCTCATTGTGGTCAGAATCTTTCCCAGTCTTTTTTAGCTCATCACTTTTCGTCCGTCATCTGTCGTCCGTCCGTCAACATTTCACATTTTAATCTTCTCCTCAGAAACCACTGGGCCAATTGCAACCAAACTTTGGTGGAATGGTCCTTGGATGGCCCCCTTCCAAAATTGTGTCCGGTGATGATCCCGACTTCCAACCAAGATGGCTGCCAAGCTAAAAATAGAAAAAAAGGGGGATGAAATTTTAAAAAAATCTTCTCCTCTGAAACTACTGAGACAATCTCAACCAAACTTTGCTGAAATGACCCTTCCAAAATTATGTCTGGCATTTCAGACTTCCAAAAATATGTCAGACCAAGATGGCCCCCACAGCCGAACTTAGTTTAACATAGGAACCTATGGGAAATTCACATAAAAACCATCTTGTCAACCAGTAGCTCAATTAGAACCAAACTTTGATGGAATAGTCATTGGATGGTCCTCTTCCATAATTGTGTCCAGCAGTCGCGCTCTCCCACCAAGATGGCCACCACAGTGAAGTTGCGTTGTTATTGAAAGCAGCTTTGATCCAGGTGAGCGATTACATGCTCCTGGGAGCCTCTTGTATTTAAATTAGGTTACCTCCCTTTTTTATTTTGCGCGATTGCATTGCAATCTATTAAATTAGGTTACCTCCCTTTTTTATTTTGCACAATTGCATTGCAATCTATTAAATTATTTACCTCCCATTTATATTTTGTGTGATTGCATTGCAATAAATTAAATTGGAGTTACCTCCCTTTCATATTGTGTGTGATTGCATTGCAATCTATTAAATTGGAATTACCAATTAAATTAGGTTACCTCCCTTTTATATTTTGTGTGATTGCATTGCAATCTATTAATTTTTAACGATTGCATTGCAATCTATTAAATTGGAGTTACCTCCCTTTTTTATTTTTTCACGATTGCATTGCAATCTATTAAATTAGGTTACCTCCCTTTTTTATTTTTTCACGATTGTATTGCAATCTATTAAATTAGGTTACCTCCCTTTTATATTTTGTGCGATTGCATTGCAATCTATTATATTAGAGTTACCTCCCTTTTATATTTTGTGCGATTGCATTGCAATCTATTATATTAGAGTTACCTCCCTTTTATATTTTGTGTGATTGCATTGCAATCTATTAATTTTTAGCGATTGCATTGCAATCTATTAAGTTGGAGTTGCCTCCCTTTTATATTTTGTACGATTGCATTGCAATCTATTATATTAGAGTTACCTCCCTTTTATATTTTGTGTGATTGCATTGCAATCTATTAATTTTTAGCGATTGCATTGCAATCTATTAAGTTGGAGTTGCCTCCCTTTTATATTTTGTACGATTGCATTGCAATCTATTAAATTGGAGTTACCTTCCTTTTATATTCTATATTAAGTTTGATTACGGTGTATTTCACATTTACCGTCCATGAATTATGGCCCTTTTTTCTTTTAGAAAATAGGGACTTTTTAGGTTTCCGGATGATATTTAAAATATGACTCAATCAAATCTTTTCAAACTTGCTTTGGACCATTAAATACAGGATAAGTTCGATTATGGTGTATTTCACATTTACCGTTCCTGAGTTATGGCCCTTTTTCTCTTAGAAAATAGGGACTTTTTAGGTTTCCGGATAATAATTAAAATACCGCTCAACCAAATCTTTTCAAACTTTCACACATTGCTGTGTACCATAAGATACAGGTTAAGTTTGATTACGGTGTATTTCACAATTATTGTTCATGAGTTATGGCCCTTTTTCTCTTAGAAAATAGGGACTTTTTAGGTTTCCGGATGATATTTAAAGTATGACTCAACCAAATATTTTCAACCTTTAACACAATGCTGTGGACCATTAAATACAGGTTAATTTCGATTACGGTGTATTTCACATTTACTGTTCCTGAGTTATGGCCCTTTTTCTCTTAGAAAATAGGGACTTTTTATACCCCCGCTCGACGAGAGTCAGGGGTATATAGGGATCCTCATGTCCATTCGTCCGTCACACTTTTGGTTTCCGGATAATAATTAAAGTACCGCTTAACCAAATCTTTACAAACTTTAACACAATGCTGTGGACCATTAAATACAGGTTAAGTTCGATTACAGTGTATTTCACATTTACCGTTCCTGAGTTATGACCCTTTTTCTCTTAGAAAATAGGGACTTTTTAGGTTTCCGGATGATATTTAAAGTATGGCTCAACCAAATCTTTTCAAACTTTAACACAATGCTGTGGATCATTAAATACAGGTTAAATTCGATTATGGTGTATTTCACATTTACCGTTCCTGAGTTGTGGCCCTTTTTCTCTTAGAAAATAGGGACTTTTTAGGTTTCCGGATGATATTTAAAGTATGGCTCAACCAAATCTTTTCAAACTTTAACACAATGCTGTGGATCATTAAATACAGGTGTATTTCACATTTACTGTTCCTGAATCATGGCCCTTTTTCTCTTAGAACTACAACCCAATTGAAAGCACAGATCTGACTGATACCGAAGACGGACTGTATGAACTTCTATTGTTTAAAGAGGCAATAGGCATCATAAAAGTAAAAATCCAATCAGGACATTCAAAAAACGTAACACATTCTATGGATTCAGTATGTGAAAGGTCCAGTCAGACCTATTATAGGCTGGTACTGCACACGTAAAATAGGAGGCAGTGTGGTCGGTGTTGTGCTCATATAGCTAGTGTGCAAACATCCCAGTTTTCTCAACTCGATCGCGTATACGTACCCATGCATAAAAAATCGATAATTATGTAAGATAAGATATATATAAAGATTATCGACAAAATCTTGTTAAGTATTAATTTGAATGGTATGGTATTAATTTGATGGCATCACACTTAATTTCTTGGAGTCCTCCTAATATCCGCAATTTAGTATTAATCCCTAAGGGTCACACTGAATTTCAGCAGAAAATTATTAAAATTTGATACTTTACCCCTGAAATTAATAATGTGCCAAGGAAATTAATAATTTGATGACCCCTGAAATTAATAATGTGCCAAGGAAATTAATAATTTTATGACCCCTGAAATTAATAATGTGCCAAGGAAATTAATAATTTGATGGCCCTAGTGTATGGTTCTTGGGTTATGATAAACATCAAAACAATACAATTCCATCTAATGTTAGAAATCACCAATTGCTTGATGCTCTTGACATGCCATCTGACATTGATTCAGACTGTGATTCTGGTGAAGAATTTACTGAAGAGTAGACTGGTGGTGTAGTGACCAAATAATTGACCCTTCTTATTCCATTGCACATGGTTCTTGTTCCTTAGATAACATTGTGCTATTATTTCTATTAGGTTTTTATTGGCTGTCTTTATTGTAAAAGAGGTTTTACACTGGTGTATATGTTGTAGTAATTAGTGTGAGTTTTATTATCTATTTGAATCAATATACATTAGACTCTTCAAGGTAGGGTCAAATCGAATATCTATAAGAAAAATATTATTCGCTGCTTCTCAGCAAAGCACATAATATTAGCAAAGGGAAAGACCGAACCAGGAGATTGATCTACATAAGGACTGTTATTTCAGTATGAAATGCTAAAGATAAAAAAAAGATAAATACCCAGTTTTCATGTCAATAAAAATCAGTAAAAAAAAACCTCCTATCATTTACATACTAATCTTATATGTAAACAATATTCATTTAAAGATAGAAAAAGATATATACAGAGATCACCCTAGCTTTTGAAGATGATGCCCCCCCCACGGCCCGAAAACGATTTTCAGCAATTTAAGCAATTCTGAGCAATTCTAGAAGCAATAAACAGCTGTCATAGTATTGTTTGCTCCAATGCTAATGCATTTACTGCAGTACATTTTGTTTTTATCTTTGTCGTATGTTAACCACGTGTATAAACTGGCCCAACAGGACTGAAAGTGAAACTTTCCTTGTTCCTTGTTTTCGCTGGCTTCGTGTGATACGTCATCATCGACCTCAATAGGCTCATTCGCCTCTGTGGTTGTACCTATGTCCGTTTCATCTTCTGTCCAATGATTTTCCTTCTCTGACGTCGTGAAAAATGATATTTTCGGTTGATTTTTTTCAGATCTTGCCTTTTTGGGAGGCATTTTGTTGTCATTCGACAGTTTTCGTTATAATCGAGACCCGAGTATGAAAAACACTGACAAGTATCGGATGATTATACGACTGGTTTACTTTTTTGCCTGATTACGTTCGCAAGATGAAACAAAAATTAAGAACCAGTCGAAACAAAATAAGTATGCAGATCTCGGTTACCGGCGTGACGGTAATGCGCCTTACTAGCGCACACATAATTTTTTAATGGGCCATATCAAATTTTAGTGCGACTATGGTGCGATGGCACGGCCCAAAGTGATCTCTGTATATATCAGGTATTTGTGTTAATAAAAGACTTAAAAAAAAATACATGTACCAAACTAATCCACCTTTTTGTTGCCCATATAAGGGTTTGTGTATTACATCAACATTCCAGGATTTGTGTTAAAATAAAAAATCTTAGGCATAAGGAAACAATGCACATAGATAAAAATTGTTAAAAAAAGATCAATATCAGGTATTGCTGTGTTAACAAGCCCCCCAAAAAAAAAAAATCCTCCTAACATTTACCAAATTATCTCCCCTTTTTGCACCTCTGTACGGGCATGTGCATTATAGCAACCTTCTAGTACCGGCATGTGTTTTGAAATAAAATTTGCTTATATGGAACCATATACAAAGTTAAAGATTAACAAAAGATAAATACCAGGTGTTTGGTGTTGATAAAAGAATAAGACAACAACATTTACCAAACTATATCCCCCCTTACTATGTTTTACCAAACTATATCCCCCCTTACTATGTTTTACCAAACTATATCCCCCCTTACTATGTTTTACCAAAGTATATCCCCCCTTACTATGTTTTACCAAACTATATCCCCCCTTACTATGTTTTACCAAACTATATCCCCCCTTACTATGTTTTACCAAACTATACCCCCCCTTACTATGTTTTACCAAACTATATCCCCCCTTACTATGTTTTACCAAACTATATCTCCCCTTACTATGTTTTACCAAAGTATATCCCCCCTTACTATGTTTTACCAAACTATATCCCCCCTTACTATGTTTTACCAAACTATATCTCCCCTTACTATGTTTTACCAAACTATATCCCCCCTTACTATGTTTTACCAAACTATATCTCCCCTTAATATGTTTTACCAAACTATATCCCCCCTTACTATGTTTTACCAAACTATATCTCCCCTTAATATGTTTTACCAAACTATATCCCCCCTTACTATGTTTTACCAAACTATATCTCCCCTTAATATGTTTTACCAAACTATATCCCCCCTTACTATGTTTTACCAAACTATATCCCCCCTTACTATGTTTTACCAAACTATATCCCCCCTTACTATGTTTTACCAAACTATATCTCCCCTTAATATGTTTTACCAAACTATATCCCCCCTTACTATGTTTTACCAAACTATATCCCCCCTTACTATGTTTTACCAAACTATATCTCCCCTTAATATGTTTTACCAAACTATATCCCCCCTTACTATGTTTTACCAAACTATATCCCCCCTTACTATGTTTTACCAAACTATATCCCCCCTTACTATGTTTTACCAAACTATACCCCCCCTTACTATGTTTTACCAAACTATATCCCCCCTTACTATGTTTTACCAAACTATATTCCCCCTTACTATGTTTTACCAAACTATATCTCCCCTTACTATGTTTTACCAAACTATATCCCCCCTTACTATGTTTTACCACACTATATCCCCCCTTACTATGTTTTACCAAACTATATCCCCCCTTACTATGTTTTACCAAACTATATCTCCCCTTAATATGTTTTACCAAACTATATCCCCCCTTACTATGTTTTACCAAACTATATCCCCCCTTACTATGTTTTACCAAACTATATCCCCCCTTACTATGTTTTACCAAACTATACCCCCCCTTACTATGTTTTACCAAACTATATCCCCCCTTACTATGTTTTACCAAACTATATCCCCCCTTACTATGTTTTACCAAACTATATCTCCCCTTACTATGTTTTACCAAACTATATCCCCCCTTACTATGTTTTACCAAACTATATCCCCCCTTACTATGTTTTACCAAACTATATCCCCCCTTACTATGTTTTACCAAACTATATCCCCCCTTACTATGTTTTACCAAACTATATCTCCCCTTACTATGTTTTACCAAACTATATCCCCCCTTACTATGTTTTACCAAACTATATCCCCCCTTACTATGTTTTACCAAACTATATCTCCCCTTACTATGTTTTACCAAACTATATCTCCCCTTACTATGTTTTACCAAACTATATCCCCCCTTACTATGTTTTACCAAACTATATCCCCCCTTACTATGTTTTACCAAACTATATCTCCCCTTACTATGTTTTACCAAACTATATCCCCCCTTACTATGTTTTACCAAACTATGTCCCCCCTTACTATGTTTTACCAAACTATATCTCCCCTTACTATGTTTTACCAAACTATATCCCCCCTTACTATGTTTTACCAAACTATATCCCCCCTTACTATGTTTTACCAAACTATATCCCCCCTTACTATGTTTTACCAAACTATATCCCCCCTTACTATGTTTTACCAAACTATATCTCCCCTTACTATGTTTTACCAAACTATATCCCCCCTTACTATGTTTTACCAAACTATATCCCCCCTTACTATGTTTTACCAAACTATATCTCCCCTTACTATGTTTTACCAAACTATATCTCCCCTTACTATGTTTTACCAAACTATATCCCCCCTTACTATGTTTTACCAAACTATATCCCCCCTTACTATGTTTTACCAAACTATATCTCCCCTTACTATGTTTTACCCAACTATATCCCCCCTTACTATGTTTTACCAAACTATATCCCCCCTTACTATGTTTTACCAAACTATATCTCCCCTTACTATGTTTTACCAAACTATATCTCCCCTTACTATGTTTTACCAAACTATATCTCCCCCTTACTATGTTTAACTACATTAACATACCTTTACATCAGTCTTGAAATTGAAAGTGACTTTCAAGCTACCAGATATGTATGCTGGACAATGTCTGCATTTGGCTTTAATATTTCCCTGTGTGTCTTTTGGCAATTCATATTGACTTCATATATTAGTCTCCATGTTAACAGTGTGAAGTCTTTTTCAACAATGAAAAAACTAAAAGTTGCATATAAGTAGAAGTTAAAACAGTTCAGTTTTGTGTTTGAGAAAGTTGACCTAGGGAAGTGACATTAACATTTGTAGTCTTATGGTATTTATTATATTTGTATATAAGGGCAGATCATTCCTTTATTTGACAATTATTAGGTTGTATATAGGTTTTGATCATCAAGATCAAATTTAATACAATGAATGCAATGTCTTAGATATAAAATATACTGAATCTGTATTTTAAAAATCATTTGAAACATTGATTTGAAAAAAACCTTCAAAACTCAAAGAAAAACCATCAAATGTAATGGAATTTTTTGACATTACAGCAAAATTTCAAAGGTAATCATTACAATTGCAATTAACTTGTAATTGTAAAATTGACCATTACAAATTACATAGTATTACTTTGGGAAAATATAATCATTACAATGTACATGTATTACCATTACCCCAGATCTGGGAGTGTAGACTAGTTACTATAAGTACTTGATCTTATTAGAAGGAAATAACATGTATTGATTAAGTTAGTAATGCAATACAGGCCCACTATAATAGAGGAGATACTTGATGTCACATAACAACCAATCATTCTTTTTACACCACTGCTGGCAAATAACACCCAAATTTGTAATCATATTGTTCCTCAGACCTCAATATTAATTTATGCAATATCATGTTTGTTTTGTTTATTTTTCTTTTTAGCTCACCTTGCCAAAGCTCCAAAGGTAATGTGAGCTTTTGCCATCACTTGGCGTCCATCATCTGTCGTTCGTTAACTTTTCACATTTTAATCTTCTCCTCTGAAACCCCTCAGTCAAATGAACTGAAACTTGGTTGGAAGCATCTATGGAAGGTCCTTTATAAAGATTGCTCATTTTGTTCCGATCCGTTAACAAACATGGCCGCCACAGGCCATTCTTATTTCTGATTGGTTGATTTCTAAAAAAATCTTCTCCTCTGAAACCACCTGGCCAAATGGATCAAAACTTGGTAGGAAGCATCCTTGGAAGATCCTCTATAAAGATTGCTCATTTAGTTCCGATCCATTAACAAACATGTGCACCACAGGCCATTCTTGTTTCTGATTGGTTGATTTCTAAATAATCTTCTCCTCTGAAACCGCTTTCCCAAATGAAAAAATTTGGTAGGAAGCATCTATGGAAGATCCTCTATAAAGATTACTCATTTCGTCGCGATCCATTAACAAACATGGCCGCCACAGGCAATTCTTGTTTCTGATATGCCGATTTTAAAAAATATTCTCCTCTGAAACCTCTTGTCCAAATGAACCGAAACTTGGTAGGAAGCATCTATGGAAGGTCCTCTATAAATATTGCTAATTTTGTCCCGATTAGTTAACAAACATGGCCGCCACAAGCAATTCTTGTTTCATATTGGTTGATTTCTAAAATATCTTCTGTGAAAAGAAAGATAACTCTTGTTAGCTCACCTTGCCAAAGGCAATGTGAGCTTTTGCCATCACTTGGCGTCTGTCGTCCATTAACTTTTCATATTTTAATCTTCTCCTCTGAAACCTCTCAGCCAAATGAACTGAAACTTGGTAGGAAGCATCTATGGAAGGTCCTTTATAAAGATTGCTCATTTTGTTCCGATCCATTAACAAACATGGCCACCACAGGCAATTCTTGTTTCTGATTGGCCGATTTTTAAAAATCTTCTCCTCTGAAACTGCTTGGCTAAATGAACCGAAACTTGGTAGGAAGCATCTATGGAAGGTCCTCTATAAAGATGGCTCATTTCGTCCGGATCCGTTAACAAACATGGCCACCACAGGCCATTCTTATTTCTGATTGGTTGATTTCTAAAAAAATCTTCTCCTCTGAAACCACCTGGCCAAATGGATCAAAACTTGGTAGGAAGCATCCTTGGAAGATCCTCTATAAAGATTGCTCATTTAGTTCCGATCCGTTAACAAACATGTGCACCACAGGCCATTCTTGTTTCTGATTGGTTGATTTCTAAATAATCTTCTCCTCTGAAACCGCTTTCCCAAATGAAAAAATTTGGTAGGAAGCATCTATGGAAGGTCCTTTATAAAGATTGCTCATTTTGTTCCGATCCATTAACAAACATGGCCACCACAGGCAATTCTTGTTTTAGATTGGTCGTTTTCTAAAAATCTTCTTCTATGAAACTGCTTGGCCAAAATGAGCTGAAATTTGGTGAGAAGCACCTATGGAAGGTTCTGTATTAAGTTTCCTCAAAGCAGAATGAAAGGTGAGCGACACAGGCTCAGCTCAGTGCTGAGCCTCTAGTTATTATTAAATATTTATCCATTGTAACGACTGCAACCCGATTTGCATTATACAATGATGTTTACGGATGTTAGGCCCTGTTTTTTTTTGCGAAAAGCCATGGACAAGCAAGGAAACGTCACTTTCGGAACATCAATAAAAACCTGTTACACATCCCGGTTTTCGTTAAGTAAATGCAGTACAATTATCATTGCAATCGGGTCGTAATATTCAACTTAGAACTTGTACAATTCTGGATATTTTTAGCTGCTTTCGGAACACCACTGACGCGATCGTTTCCAATATAAGAAAAAACACATAAAACATAGTAACCGTCAATATTTTACGATATAATATCATTTGCGAAATTGTCTTTCCAGAGTACTTTAATAAGAAATTATTTTTATTTGTTGATCTTTACTTGTCCCCGGACAAGCTAGCCAGGAAAATCTACTTGTCCGGCAGTTTCTATGTACGAGTCGGACGAGTCGGGCATGGCAATTTCACACCCCTGTTTAAAATATTTTGGAACTTGCGGGTATCGAACCCCTTACAGGTCTCCATTATATTATTTTATTGAGAATTGTTTCAATTTACATATGGTTTTTTTTCCAGAAAAGTAAAGCTAATCTTTTTCAACAAAACAGAAAAGGATATTTTATGGCGAGATCAACTAGATGGATTAGCAGCAAATTTCGAAAAGTGAGTACCACTCCCCTTTTTGTAACCATCTAACAGTAAATTTCAATAGACAGGTTTTACTATACAGTCAAACCTGTATTAGGAGTTCACCACTAGGACAAAAAAAAAAGTGGTCTCATTAGACAGGTAACCTCTTAAAATGAGGTTCATTTTCTATGAAATTATCTATGACAGGACAAGAAAAGGGTGACCTTTTAATGGAGGTGACTGCTTAATAGAGGTGACAGCATGGGCAGGTTTAACTGTATATGATTAATAGAAAAGATCCAACAAACATTAAATTTTCATTAGATTGCATTTTGATAGGCTTACCTCATCGTCAGTAATTCATGGCTGACCACACTACAATACTGCTCCACCCGTGGGTCAGCTGACAGAAATCCTCGTAGTCATGTAACTTATCTTGAATCTGATTGGTGCCACTGAATGTTTCTGACTTATTATTTGCACTTATCTTGCATTCTACTGGACCAGAAAATTATTTTACATTATTTTGATACGTTATTTGAATAGAACGAGAAAAAACAGGATTTTATAACAAACATTTTTGTTTTTGATGATCTACTAACCAATCAAAAATTTTAATAATGTTATGTTGCTATAGTAACTTCTAAATGCCAGATCAGTAACCAGTTCACTTCAAAACATATGTAATTGTTTCAATTGACCTGCGGGTGAAGAGCGGAGAATATCGAAGCATGATCAGCCGCGGGTTAGAGAATACTGAAGGGGCAATCAAAAATGGACAATCCAGAAAAACTGGCAACATAGGGTACACAAGACAAAGAAAAACAAAACAAAAACACAACACAATATGTGTTGGACACCACTATCCACAAACAAACAAAAATAACGTAAATAAGACATGAGCCCTCCTACAAACAACTGGAGGTAAAGACGAACCGAACATCGTTTTTTTGCAGAAGTAGTAACAGACATCACAACTCGGAACTAAGAACGTAAATACACATAATAAGACAACACAAAACACTAAAAAGATGAACATTATTTATTTGTTTATGTTTCATTAAATCATTTTGAAATATAACCACTGTTCTTTTACAGTTTTACCAGTGTATATGTACTGTCAGAGGCAGACGACAGTTGGAAAGGTCAGAAAGGTCGTATAAACAAAGAATTACTTGAATCATCTATACCTGCACCAACAGACAGCTCAACTTTGCTCATCTGTGCCTGTGGTCCTACAGCATTTACAGAAACTGTTTCCCGGTTAGTTCAGATAGTTGACAAGTTCATAAAAAATAATACACAGTATTCAGTGTAAAAAAAAATTCTGTCATTGTATTTTCTATACTGGACATTATTTTGTTGTCTTCTAGAAAACAACACATTCAAGTTTTAAACATGTTAAGAGTAGTTTTGGTATAATAAAACAGTTATTGCCTTCATATGAGGTGAAGATCAAGTTGTCAACACTTGAGAGGTTTTTCCACTGTGCCTGTGGCTCATGCCATCAGGGGGGGGGGGGGGGGGGTGGGGGAAGAACCACCTTCGGGTTCCGGTTGTCAACTTTCGATATTCATCTCATACGAAGGCAATAATTGTACAATGTATTTTTTTTTGCCAGATGCATCCATAACTAATACAATTTAAAATACAGACAGAAAAATCACAAAATTACTGTACGCAATTTATTTCGTTGATTTCTTCTTGAATTATCAATTTATCATTTTTTTTGCAGAGCATGTGATTTATAATGCACTGTAATTTTTATGTTTCATATAATTTCAGACTAACAAAGGAATCTGGATACTCGGACAGTCATTTCCATGCTTTTCTTGGTTGAAACGTGTGTGCCTGCAGGGTGTTTTTTAAATAAAAATGTCATGATCTGATCCTCAACAACTGATTTCCCAACAAGAGAGATAACCTCAACATTCTAAACTGAAAGAATGAAACAATTTGTATAAAATATGATAAAACTTGTTCGAACTGTGATGTTAAGTTTTTTATTTAAATTTTTTGTTATTATTTAATTTTTACATTTAATAGAAATATAGCAAATACATTTTATGATCTAATATTGTTTTGTATAAAAACATAAATTATTGATTTGTTTGTTATCTTTAACATCTTTTGCCCTTGTCATTATATACTGAACCTCATTGGAGGTGTAATGGTGTCATTATATACTGAACCTCATTGGAGGTGTAATGGTGTCATTATATACTGAACCTCATTGGAGGTGTAATGGTGTCATTATATACTGAACCTCATTGGAGGTGTAATGGTGTCATTATATACTGAACCTCATTGGAGGTGTAATGGTGTCATTATATACTGAACCTCATTGGAGGTGTAATGGTGTCATTATATACTGAACCTCATTGGAGGTGTAATGGTGTCATTATATACTGAACCTCATTGGAGGTGTTATCTTTAACATCTTTTGCCCTTGTCATTATATACTGAACCTCATTGGAGGTGTAATGGTGTCATTATATACTGAACCTCATTGGAGGTGTAATGGTGTCATTATATACTGAACCTCATTGGAGGTGTAATGGTGTCATTATATACTGAACCTCATTGGAGGTGTAATGGTGTCATTATATACTGAACCTCATTGGAGGTGTAATGGTGTCATTATATACTGAACCTCATTGGAGGTGTAATGGTGTCATTATATACTGAACCTCATTGGAGGTGTAATGGTGTCATTATATACTGAACCTCATTGGAGGTGTAATGGTGTCATTATATACTGAACCTCATTGGAGGTGTAATGGTGTCATTATATACTGAGCCTCATTGGAGGTGTTATCTTTAACATCTTTTGCCCTTGTCATTATATACTGAACCTCATTGGAGGTGTAATGGTGTCATTATATACTGAACCTCATTGGAGGTGTAATGGTGTCATTATATACTGAACCTCATTGGAGGTGTAATGGTGTCATTATATACTGAACCTCATTGGAGGTGTAATGGTGTCATTATATACTGAACCTCATTGGAGGTGTTATCTTTAACATCTTTTGCCCTTGTCATTATATACTGAACCTCATTGGAGGTGTAATGGTGTCATTATATACTGAACCTCATTGGAGGTGTAATGGTGTCATTATATACTGAACCTCATTGGAGGTGTAATGGTGTCATTATATACTGAACCTCATTGGAGGTGTAATGGTGTCATTATATACTGAACCTCATTGGAGGTGTTATCTTTAACATCTTTTGCCCTTGTCATTATATACTGAACCTCATTGGAGGTGTAATGGTGTCATTATATACTGAACCTCATTGGAGGTGTAATGGTGTCATTATATACTGAACCTCATTGGAGGTGTAATGGTGTCATTATATACTGAACCTCATTGGAGGTGTAATGGTGTCATTATATACTGAACCTCATTGGAGGTGTTATCTTTAACATCTTTTGCCCTTGTCATTATATACTGAACCTCATTGGAGGTGTAATGGTGTCATTATATACTGAACCCCATTGGAGGTGTTATCTTTAACATCTTTTGCCCTTGTCATTATATACTGAACCTCATTGGAGGTGTAATGGTGTCATATACTGAACCTCATTGGAGGTGTAATGGTGTCATATACTGAACCTCATTGGAGGTGTTATCTTTAACATCTTTTGCCCTTGTCATTATATACTGAACCTTATTGGAGGTGTTATCTTTAACATCTTTACCCTTGTCATTATATACTGAACCTCATTGGAGGTGTAATGGTGTCATTATATACTGAACCTCATTGGAGGTGTTTTCTTTAACATCTTTTGCCCTTGTCATTATATACTGAACCTCATTGGAGGTGTAATGGTGTCATTATATACTGAACCTCATTGGAGGTGTAATGGTGTCATTATATACTGAACCTCATTGGAGGTGTAATGGTGTCATTATATACTGAACCTCATTGGAGGTGTTATCTTTAACATCTTTTGCCCTTGTCATTATATACTGAACCTCATTGGAGGTGTAATAGTGTCATTATATACTGAACCTCATTGGAGGTGTTATCTTTAACATCTTTTGCCCTTGTCATTATATACTGAACCTCATTGGAGGTGTAATGGTGTCATATACTGAACCTCATTGGAGGTGTAATGGTGTCATTATATACTGAACCTCATTGGAGGTGTAATGGTGTCATTATATACTGAACCTCATTGGAGGTGTTATCTTTAACATCTTTTGCCCTTGTCATTATATACTGAACCTCATTGGAGGTGTAATAGTGTCATTATATACTGAACCTCATTGGAGGTGTTATCTTTAACATCTTTTGCCCTTGTCATTATATACTGAACCTCATTGGAGGTGTAATGGTGTCATTATATACTGAACCTCATTGGAGGTGTAATGGTGTCATTATATACTGAACCTCATTGGAGGTGTAATGGTGTCATTATATACTGAACCTCATTGGAGGTGTAATGGTGTCATTATATACTGAACCTCATTGGAGGTGTAATGGTGTCATTATATACTGAACCTCATTGGAGGTGTAATGGTGTCATTATATACTGAACCTCATTGGAGGTGTAATGGTGTCATTATATACTGAACCTCATTGGAGGTGTAATGGTGTCATTATATACTGAACCTCATTGGAGGTGTAATGGTGTCATTATATACTGAACCTCATTGGAGGTGTAATGGTGTCATTATATACTGAACCTCATTGGAGGTGTTATCTTTAACATCTTTTGCCCTTGTCATTATATACTGAACCTCATTGGAGGTGTAATGGTGTCATTATATACTGAACCTCATTGGAGGTGTAATGGTGTCATTATATACTGAACCTCATTGGAGGTGTAATGGTGTCATTATATACTGAACCTCATTGGAGGTGTAATGGTGTCATTATATACTGAACCTCATTGGAGGTGTTATCTTTAACATCTTTTGCCCTTGTCATTATATACTGAACCTCATTGGAGGTGTAATGGTGTCATTATATACTGAACCCCATTGGAGGTGTTATCTTTAACATCTTTTGCCCTTGTCATTATATACTGAACCTCATTGGAGGTGTAATGGTGTCATATACTGAACCTCATTGGAGGTGTTATCTTTAACATCTTTTGCCCTTGTCATTATATACTGAACCTCATTGGAGGTGTTATCTTTAACATCTTTTGCCCTTGTCATTATATACTGAACCTCATTGGAGGTGTAATGGTGTCATTATATACTGAACCTCATTGGAGGTGTAATGGTGTCATTATATACTGAACCTCATTGGAGGTGTTTTCTTTAACATCTTTTGCCCTTGTCATTATATACTGAACCTCATTGGAGGTGTAATGGTGTCATTATATACTGAACCTCATTGGAGGTGTAATGGTGTCATTATATACTGAACCTCATTGGAGGTGTAATGGTGTCATTATATACTGAACCTCATTGGAGGTGTTATCTTTAACATCTTTTGCCCTTGTCATTATATACTGAACCTCATTGGAGGTGTAATAGTGTCATTATATACTGAACCTCATTGGAGGTGTTATCTTTAACATCTTTTGCCCTTGTCATTATATACTGAACCTCATTGGAGGTGTAATGGTGTCATATACTGAACCTCATTGGAGGTGTAATGGTGTCATTATATACTGAACCTCATTGGAGGTGTTATCTTTAACATCTTTTGCCCTTGTCATTATATACTGAACCTCATTGGAGGTGTAATGGTGTCATTATATACTGAACCCCATTGGAGGTGTTATCTTTAACATCTTTTGCCCTTGTCATTATATACTGAACCTCATTGGAGGTGTAATGGTGTCATATACTGAACCTCATTGGAGGTGTAATGGTGTCATATACTGAACCTCATTGGAGGTGTTATCTTTAACATCTTTTGCCCTTGTCATTATATACTGAACCTTATTGGAGGTGTTATCTTTAACATCTTTACCCTTGTCATTATATACTGAACCTCATTGGAGGTGTAATGGTGTCATTATATACTGAACCTCATTGGAGGTGTTTTCTTTAACATCTTTTGCCCTTGTCATTATATACTGAACCTCATTGGAGGTGTAATGGTGTCATTATATACTGAACCTCATTGGAGGTGTAATGGTGTCATTATATACTGAACCTCATTGGAGGTGTAATGGTGTCATTATATACTGAACCTCATTGGAGGTGTTATCTTTAACATCTTTTGCCCTTGTCATTATATACTGAACCTCATTGGAGGTGTAATAGTGTCATTATATACTGAACCTCATTGGAGGTGTTATCTTTAACATCTTTTGCCCTTGTCATTATATACTGAACCTCATTGGAGGTGTAATGGTGTCATATACTGAACCTCATTGGAGGTGTAATGGTGTCATTATATACTGAACCTCATTGGAGGTGTAATGGTGTCATTATATACTGAACCTCATTGGAGGTGTTATCTTTAACATCTTTTGCCCTTGTCATTATATACTGAACCTCATTGGAGGTGTAATAGTGTCATTATATACTGAACCTCATTGGAGGTGTTATCTTTAACATCTTTTGCCCTTGTCATTATATACTGAACCTCATTGGAGGTGTAATGGTGTCATTATATACTGAACCTCATTGGAGGTGTAATGGTGTCATTATATACTGAACCTCATTGGAGGTGTAATGGTGTCATTATATACTGAACCTCATTGGAGGTGTAATGGTGTCATTATATACTGAACCTCATTGGAGGTGTAATGGTGTCATTATATACTGAACCTCATTGGAGGTGTAATGGTGTCATTATATACTGAACCTCATTGGAGGTGTAATGGTGTCATTATATACTGAACCTCATTGGAGGTGTAATGGTGTCATTATATACTGAACCTCATTGGAGGTGTAATGGTGTCATTATATACTGAACCTCATTGGAGGTGTAATGGTGTCATTATATACTGAACCTCATTGGAGGTGTTATCTTTAACATCTTTTGCCCTTGTCATTATATACTGAACCTCATTGGAGGTGTAATGGTGTCATTATATACTGAACCTCATTGGAGGTGTAATGGTGTCATTATATACTGAACCTCATTGGAGGTGTAATGGTGTCATTATATACTGAACCTCATTGGAGGTGTAATGGTGTCATTATATACTGAACCTCATTGGAGGTGTTATCTTTAACATCTTTTGCCCTTGTCATTATATACTGAACCTCATTGGAGGTGTAATGGTGTCATTATATACTGAACCCCATTGGAGGTGTTATCTTTAACATCTTTTGCCCTTGTCATTATATACTGAACCTCATTGGAGGTGTAATGGTGTCATATACTGAACCTCATTGGAGGTGTTATCTTTAACATCTTTTGCCCTTGTCATTATATACTGAACCTCATTGGAGGTGTTATCTTTAACATCTTTTGCCCTTGTCATTATATACTGAACCTCATTGGAGGTGTAATGGTGTCATTATATACTGAACCTCATTGGAGGTGTAATGGTGTCATTATATACTGAACCTCATTGGAGGTGTTTTCTTTAACATCTTTTGCCCTTGTCATTATATACTGAACCTCATTGGAGGTGTAATGGTGTCATTATATACTGAACCTCATTGGAGGTGTAATGGTGTCATTATATACTGAACCTCATTGGAGGTGTAATGGTGTCATTATATACTGAACCTCATTGGAGGTGTTATCTTTAACATCTTTTGCCCTTGTCATTATATACTGAACCTCATTGGAGGTGTAATAGTGTCATTATATACTGAACCTCATTGGAGGTGTTATCTTTAACATCTTTTGCCCTTGTCATTATATACTGAACCTCATTGGAGGTGTAATGGTGTCATATACTGAACCTCATTGGAGGTGTAATGGTGTCATTATATACTGAACCTCATTGGAGGTGTAATGGTGTCATTATATACTGAACCTCATTGGAGGTGTTATCTTTAACATCTTTTGCCCTTGTCATTATATACTGAACCTCATTGGAGGTGTAATAGTGTCATTATATACTGAACCTCATTGGAGGTGTTATCTTTAACATCTTTTGCCCTTGTCATTATATACTGAACCTCATTGGAGGTGTAATGGTGTCATTATATACTGAACCTCATTGGAGGTGTAATGGTGTCATTATATACTGAACCTCATTGGAGGTGTTATCTTTAACATCTTTTGCCCTTGTCATTATATACTGAACCTCATTGGAGGTGTAATGGTGTCATTATATACTGAACCTCATTGGAGGTGTAATGGTGTCATTATATACTGAACCTCATTGGAGGTGTAATGGTGTCATTATATACTGAACCTCATTGGAGGTGTAATGGTGTCATTATATACTGAACCTCATTGGAGGTGTTATCTTTAACATCTTTTGCCCTTGTCATTATATACTGAACCTCATTGGAGGTGTAATGGTGTCATTATATACTGAACCTCATTGGAGGTGTAATGGTGTCATTATATACTGAACCTCATTGGAGGTGTAATGGTGTCATTATATACTGAACCTCATTGGAGGTGTAATGGTGTCATTATATACTGAACCTCATTGGAGGTGTTATCTTTAACATCTTTTGCCCTTGTCATTATATACTGAACCTCATTGGAGGTGTAATGGTGTCATTATATACTGAACCTCATTGGAGGTGTTATCTTTAACATCTTTTGCCCTTGTCATTATATACTGAACCTCATTGGAGGTGTAATGGTGTCATTATATACTGAACCCCATTGGAGGTGTTATCTTTAACATCTTTTGCCCTTGTCATTATATACTGAACCTCATTGGAGGTGTAATGGTGTCATATACTGAACCTCATTGGAGGTGTTATCTTTAACATCTTTTGCCCTTGTCATTATATACTGAACCTCATTGGAGGTGTTTTCTTTAACATCTTTTGCCCTTGTCATTATATACTGAACCTCATTGGAGGTGTAATGGTGTCATTATATACTGAACCTCATTGGAGGTGTAATGGTGTCATTATATACTGAACCTCATTGGAGGTGTAATGGTGTCATTATATACTGAACCTCATTGGAGGTGTTATCTTTAACATCTTTTGCCCTTGTCATTATATACTGAACCTCATTGGAGGTGTAATAGTGTCATTATATACTGAACCTCATTGGAGGTGTTATCTTTAACATCTTTTGCCCTTGTCATTATATACTGAACCTCATTGGAGGTGTAATGGTGTCATATACTGAACCTCATTGGAGGTGTAATGGTGTCATTATATACTGAACCTCATTGGAGGTGTAATGGTGTCATTATATACTGAACCTCATTGGAGGTGTTATCTTTAACATCTTTTGCCCTTGTCATTATATACTGAACCTCATTGGAGGTGTAATAGTGTCATTATATACTGAACCTCATTGGAGGTGTTATCTTTAACATCTTTTGCCCTTGTCATTATATACTGAACCTCATTGGAGGTGTAATGGTGTCATTATATACTGAACCTCATTGGAGGTGTAATGGTGTCATTATATACTGAACCTCATTGGAGGTGTTATCTTTAACATCTTTTGCCCTTGTCATTATATACTGAACCTCATTGGAGGTGTAATGGTGTCATTATATACTGAACCTCATTGGAGGTGTAATGGTGTCATTATATACTGAACCTCATTGGAGGTGTTATCTTTAACATCTTTTACCCTTGTCATTATATACTGAACCTCATTGGAGGTGTAATGGTGTCATTATATACTGAACCTCATTGGAGGTGTAATGGTGTCATTATATACTGAACCCCATTGGAGGTGTTATCTTTAACATCTTTTGCCCTTGTCATTATATACTGAACCTCATTGGAGGTGTAATGGTGTCATTATATACTGAACCTCATTGGAGGTGTAATGGTGTCATATACTGAACCTCATTGGAGGTGTTATCTTTAACATCTTTTGCCCTTGTCATTATATACTGAACCTCATTGGAGGTGTAATGGTGTCATTATATACTGAACCTCATTGGAGGTGTTTTCTTTAACATGTTTTGCCCTTGTCATTATATACTGAACCTCATTGGAGGTGTAAT
This sequence comes from Bathymodiolus brooksi, assembly GCA_963680875.1. Lineage (NCBI taxonomy): Eukaryota > Metazoa > Mollusca > Bivalvia > Mytilida > Modiolidae > Bathymodiolus > Bathymodiolus brooksi. The sequence continues at coordinate 42,995,307 of OY804581.1, read as the reverse complement.
GGTGTCATATACTGAACCTCATTGGAGGTGTAATGGTGTCATTATATACTGAACCTCATTGGAGGTGTAATGGTGTCATTATATACTGAACCTCATTGGAGGTGTAATGGTGTCATTATATACTGAACCTCATTGGAGGTGTTATCTTTAACATCTTTTGCCCTTGTCATTATATACTGAACCTCATTGGAGGTGTTATCTTTAACATCTTTTGCCCTTGTCATTATATACTGAACCTCATTGGAGGTGTAATGGTGTCATTATATACTGAACCTCATTGGAGGTGTTTTCTTTAACATGTTTTGCCCTTGTCATTATATACTGAACCTCATTGGAGGTGTAATGGTGTCATATACTGAACCTCATTGGAGGTGTAATGGTGTCATTATATACTGAACCTCATTGGAGGTGTAATGGTGTCATTATATACTGAACCTCATTGGAGGTGTAATGGTGTCATTATATACTGAACCTCATTGGAGGTGTTATCTTTAACATCTTTTGCCCTTGTCATTATATACTGAACCTCATTGGAGGTGTTATCTTTAACATCTTTTGCCCTTGTCATTATATACTGAACCTCATTGGAGGTGTAATGGTGTCATTATATACTGAACCTCATTGGAGGTGTTATCTTTAACATCTTTTGCCCTTGTCATTATATACTGAACCTCATTGGAGGTGTAATGGTGTCATTATATACTGAACCTCATTGGAGGTGTAATGGTGTCATTATATACTGAACCTCATTGGAGGTGTTATCTTTAACATCTTTTGCCCTTGTCATTATATACTGAACCTCATTGGAGGTGTAATAGTGTCATTATATACTGAACCTCATTGGAGGTGTTATCTTTAACATCTTTTGCCCTTGTCATTATATACTGAACCTCATTGGAGGTGTAATGGTGTCATTATATACTGAACCTCATTGGAGGTGTAATGGTGTCATTATATACTGAACCTCATTGGAGGTGTAATGGTGTCATTATATACAGAACCTCATTGGAGGTGTTATCTTTAACATCTTTTGCCCTTGTCATTATATACTGAACCTCATCGTAGGTGTAATGGTAAGGATGTTCACATCCATTGCGGTAGATCCAGGGTTCAAGCACCTTTCGTGTCAAACCCAAAGACTGTAAATAAAATTGATATTTGCTGCACTGCTAAGCACTCGGCATTAAGAAGGAAAAGCAAAGACTGGTTGGCTCGGAATCAGGATATGTGTCCGAGGGGAATGACATGTTGCTTCTGTGAGCTAGCACTGTAAATCCAACAAAGAAAACATACATCATCATCTCACTGAAATGTAACTTGTTCTCGCTATACTTTTTTCAATCCAGAGTTGTGATACATGTACTTGTCTTTTGGTGGTGATATATACATTTTTCATACTTCTGATCAATCAACACAACTGTGTCTATGATGTCATGGTTAGCGTTCCTGCTTCGAGTACGGTAGATATTGGGTTTGAGCCTGTATCTGGTCAAACCAATGACTATAAAATTAATATTTACTGTAACTCTGCCTAGCATGCAACATTAAGGAGCAAGAACAAACTAGTTAGCTCTGAAATAGGAGATGTCCATGTGGAGCAACATGTCTGTCTACAGACTGTTGTTTCAATGAGCAAGCATTATAAGAATCCAACCAAGTGTGTTGGTCTTGTTCAAAGTGGACATCTTCCAATTGAATGCAACTTGTTCTTGCAATGATATAGCTGAAAAATTGCTCGCTTGGCATTTAACAACTAGCACTAACTCACTGCACATTAGTTTTAGCCAATGGTGCTTTTCACTGTTCCAGAGTTATGTCTCTTGAAAAATTAAAAACACTGCAAGTATTATATTCTGGCTGATGTGTTAAGTTTAGGTTGACATGTATCATTGGTGATGTGTAGAGTTTAGGTTGACATGTATCATTGGTGATGTGTTAAGTTTAGGTTGACATGTATCATTGGTGATGTGTAGAGTTTAGGTTGACATGTATCATTGGTGAGGTGTAGAGTTTAGGTTGACATGTATCATTGGTGATGTGTAGAGTTTAGGTTGACATGTATCATTGGTGATGTGTAGAGTTTAGGTTGACATGTATCATTGGTGATGTGTAGAGTTTAGGTTGACATGTATCACTGGTGATGTGTAGAGTTTAGGTTGACATGTATCATTGGTGATGTGTAGAGTTTAGGTTGACATGTATCATTGGTGATGTGTTGAGTTTAGGTTGACATGTATCATTGGTGATGTGTTGAGTTTAGGTTGACATGTATCATTGGTGATGTGTAGAGTTTAGGTTGACATGTATCATTGGTGATGTGTAGAGTTTAGGTTGACATGTATCATTGGTGATGTGTTGAGTTTAGGTTGACATGTATCATTGGTGATGTGTAGAGTTTAGGTTGACATGTATCACTTGTGATGTGTAGTTTAGGTTGACATTTATCATTGGTGATGTGTAGAGTTTAGGTTGACACGTATCATTGGTGATGTGTAGAGTTTAGGTTGACATGTATCATTGGTGATGTGTTGAGTTTAGGTTGACATGTATCATTGGTGATGTGCTGAGTTTAGGTTGACATGTATCACTGGTGATGTGTAGAGTTTAGGTTGACATGTATCATTGGTGATGTGTTGAGTTTAGGTTGACATGTATCATTGGTGATGTGTAGAGTTTAGGTTGACATGTATCATTGGTGATGTGTAGAGTTTAGGTTGACATGTATCATTGGTGATGTGTAGAGTTTAGGTTGACATGTATCACTGGTGATGTGTAGAGTTTAGGTTGACATGTATCATTGGTGATGTGTAGAGCTTAGGTTGACATGTATCATTGGTGATGTGTTGAGTTTAGGTTGACATGTATCATTGGTGATGTGTTGAGTTTAGGTTGACATGTATCATTGGTGATGTGTAGAGTTTAGGTTGACATGTATCATTGGTGATGTGTAGAGTTTAGGTTGACATGTATCATTGGTGATGTGTAGAGTTTAGGTTGACATGTATCATTGGTGATGTGTTGAGTTTAGGTTGACATGTATCATTGGTGATGTGTAGAGTTTAGGTTGACATGTATCATTGGTGATGTGTAGAGTTTAGGTTGACATGTATCATTGGTGATGTGTAGAGTTTAGGTTGACATTTATCATTGGTGATGTGTAGAGTTTAGGTTGACATGTATCATTGGTGATGTGTAGAGTTTAGGTTGACATGTATCATTGGTGATGTGTTGAGTTTAGGTTGACATGTATCATTGGTGATGTGCTGAGTTTAGGTTGACATGTATCACTGGTGATGTGTAGAGTTTAGGTTGACATGTATCATTGGTGATGTGTTGAGTTTAGGTTGACATGTATCATTGGTGATGTGTAGAGTTTAGGTTGACATGTATCATTGGTGATGTGTAGAGTTTAGGTTGACATGTATCATTGGTGATGTGTTAAATTTAGGTTGACATGTATCATTGGTGATGTGTAGAGTTTAGGTTGACATGTATCATTGGTGATGTGTAGAGTTTAGGTTGACACGTATCATTGGTGATGTGTAGAGTTTAGGTTGACATGTATCATTGGTGATGTGTAGAGTTTCGGTTGACATGTATCATTGGTGATGTGTAGAGTTTAGGTTGACATGTATCATTGGTGATGTGTAGAGTTTAGGTTGACATGTATCACTGGTGATGTGTAGAGTTTAGGTTGACATGTATCATTGGTGATGTGTAGAGTTTAGGTTGACATGTATCATTGGTGATGTGTTGAGTTTAGGTTGACATGTATCATTGGTGATGTGTTGAGTTTAGGTTGACATGTATCATTGGTGATGTGTAGAGTTTAGGTTGACATGTATCATTGGTGATGTGTAGAGTTTAGGTTGACATGTATCATTGGTGATGTGTAGAGTTTAGGTTGACATGTATCATTGGTGATGTGTTGAGTTTAGGTTGACATGTATCATTGGTGATGTGTAGAGTTTAGGTTGACATGTATCACTTGTGATGTGTAGTTTAGGTTGACATTTATCATTGGTGATGTGTAGAGTTTAGGTTGACACGTATCATTGGTGATGTGTAGAGTTTAGGTTGACATGTATCATTGGTGATGTGTTGAGTTTAGGTTGACATGTATCATTGGTGATGTGCTGTGTTTAGGTTGACATGTATCACTGGTGATGTGTAGAGTTTAGGTTGACATGTATCATTGGTGATGTGTTGAGTTTAGGTTGACATGTATCATTGGTGATGTGTAGAGTTTAGGTTGACATGTATCATTGGTGATGTGTAGAGTTTAGGTTGACATGTATCATTGGTGATGTGTAGAGTTTAGGTTGACATGTATCACTGGTGATGTGTAGAGTTTAGGTTGACATGTATCATTGGTGATGTGTAGAGCTTAGGTTGACATGTATCATTGGTGATGTGTTGAGTTTAGGTTGACATGTATCATTGGTGATGTGTTGAGTTTAGGTTGACATGTATCATTGGTGATGTGTAGAGTTTAGGTTGACATGTATCATTGGTGATGTGTAGAGTTTAGGTTGACATGTATCATTGGTGATGTGTAGAGTTTAGGTTGACATGTATCATTGGTGATGTGTTGAGTTTAGGTTGACATGTATCATTGGTGATGTGTAGAGTTTAGGTTGACATGTATCATTGGTGATGTGTAAAGTTTAGGTTGACATGTATCATTGGTGATGTGTAGAGTTTAGGTTGACATTTATCATTGGTGATGTGTAGAGTTTAGGTTGACATGTATCATTGGTGATGTGTAGAGTTTAGGTTGACATGTATCATTGGTGATGTGTTGAGTTTAGGTTGACATGTATCATTGGTGATGTGCTGAGTTTAGGTTGACATGTATCACTGGTGATGTGTAGAGTTTAGGTTGACATGTATCATTGGTGATGTGTTGAGTTTAGGTTGACATGTATCATTGGTGATGTGTAGAGTTTAGGTTGACATGTATCATTGGTGATGTGTAGAGTTTAGGTTGACATGTATCATTGGTGATGTGTTAAATTTAGGTTGACATGTATCATTGGTGATGTGTAGAGTTTAGGTTGACATGTATCATTGGTGATGTGTAGAGTTTAGGTTGACACGTATCATTGGTGATGTGTAGAGTTTAGGTTGACATGTATCATTGGTGATGTGTAGAGTTTCGGTTGACATGTATCATTGGTGATGTGTAGAGTTTAGGTTGACATGTATCATTGGTGATGTGTAGAGTTTAGGTTGACATGTATCATTGGTGATGTGTTAAGTTTAGGTTGACATGTTTCATTGGTGATGTGTAGAGTTTAGGTTGACATGTATCACTGGTGATGTGTAGAGTTTAGGTTGACATGTATCATTGGTGATGTGTAGAGTTTAGGTTGACATGTATCATTGGTGATGTGTAGAGTTTAGGTTGACATGTTTCATTGGTGATGTGTAGAGTTTAGGTTGACATGTATCATTGGTGATGTGTAGTTTAGGTTGACACGTATCACTGGTGATGTGTAGAGTTTAGATTGACATGTATCATTGGTGATGTGTTGAGTTTAGGTTGACATGTTTCATTGGTGATGTGTAGAGTTTAGGTTGACATGTATCATTGGTGATGTGTAGAGTTTAGGTTGACACGTATCATTGGTGATGTGTAGAGTTTAGGTTGACATGTATCATTGGTGATGTGTTAAGCTTAGGTTGACATGTATCATTGGTGATGTGTTGAGTTTAGGTTGACATGTATCACTGGTGATGTGTAGAGTTTAGGTTGACATGTATCATTGGTGATGTGTACAGTTTAGGTTGACATGTATCATTGGTGATGTGTAGAGTTTAGGTTGACATGTATCATTGGTGATGTGTAGTTTAGGTTGACACGTATCACTGGTGATGTGTAGAGTTTAGGTTGACATGTATCACTGGTGATGTGTAGAGTTTAGGTTGACATGTATCATTGGTGATGTGTAGAGTTTAGGTTGACATGTATCATCGGTGATGTGTTGAATTTAGGTTGACATGTATCATTGGTGATGTGTAGAGTTTAGGTTGACATGTATCATTGGTGATGTGTAGAGTTTAGGTTGACATGTATCATTAGTGATGTGTAGAGTTTAGGTCGACTTGTATCACTGGTGATGTGTAGAGTTTAGGTTGACATGTATCATTGGTGATGTGTTGAGTTTAGGTTGACATGTATCATTATTTATTTTTTTTTGCACCAAGGGTTTTAGTTACTTTTATCTAAGCTTACAAATTGTGTTCGAATATATTAGATGTGTTGTGTGTTCTTTTTAAAGCCAATGGTGTGTGTTCTTTTTAGAGGCAATGTAACATGTTGTGGTACAGAGGTATGTTCCGTTGAGAAGAAAAGTTTGAAGATACCAAAGGGGTGATCAGAAGTTGTAAATCAAAGGGCAGACAACACAATCAACAAAATATTGAACAGAAAATGAATGATCGAGCAAGACAAACCCAACTAAAACAGGGGGTGAACTCGGGAGCTCCTCAAGGATAAGCAGTTCCTGCTACACATGTGTCACCCATCATGTTACAAATCTGGTGACAAGTCATGAATAAGGAAAGAACCAGATTTTCATTACAACAAACAGAACATATCCGTGGTCATTTGTGAAACAGATACTCTGTAACGGTTAACTAAACTGAGGGGGCGACCATAGAACTAGAACCAATGAAATATATAGTGGTACAGAGGTATGTAGTGTTTAGAGCCAATGGGATCTGTTGTGGTAAAGAGGCATGTTCTGTTGGTGACCTTCGCCTCAGTCATAAAACTTTTTAGAGGACAACTTCTGTACTTGTACTTCAAAATGCTGGATTTTTGGAAATGACAGTCTGATTGGATGTTTATCGAGTATGAGTAATACAACATTAAAACACTATAAATTCAATGGTTTTATTATCAGTATATTATATTTTACATAACAAAACACAACAAGTCATGTCATCTTTGGCTTTCAGCCATAACACTATCAACAAAAATAACTTAATTTATCATTTATACTTTTAAATACATTTAAAGTGAAAAATAAGTTGCCACTAATTTAACTATTTGGACTTAATATATAAAACACAACAGGATTTGCCATTTTAAATTGAGAGCTATGAATCTGAACCTCTTTTTTTTGGTATTATCAATCATGACCAACTAAGGTAAGGTTTTACAATTCGCTGAAAAAAAACTCGCCCAAATTTTAACATTTGAAAATAATATACATCTCAATTGAGCATGGTGGTTAAACAGAAAGTAGGTTGTTCTGTTGTCTTTTCACTTTTATTCATTATAATGTAACCCAATATTTAACATATAATCTATAACACAAGTAGTATTTCTGCTTACACAAAATTAGGCCAAGAAAAAGGTATCTATGTTTCTGCCAACGTTCTTGGGGGAAAAAATTAGTAGATTAGATAGTTAAGCAAATCTTTTTTAATTTTGTTTACCTAGATGATATAGGATAAGGATCTGGTTTTTAACGGTGTGTGTTCAAAAATGACGAGTAAAACTCCAAGGTAGGAACTAAAAATTAGGTTAAGTAGTCAGCTGTAACACAGATAATATATTTTTTTTCACCTCAAGAAATAAATCGTTTAACCACCATATAACATTAGAATGAAAGGTGTTGACACATCCAATCGGATTCCTTATAGTTTAAAATTTCTTCTATTTTATTGCAATAAAACTCTTTACCTTTTTTAACAAACGGTCCATTGTTTTTTAACTAATTGAAAAGCATAAAATTTATTATAAAAATTTTCAAAGTAATGATGTTGTATTGGTATAAAATCATTTGTCTTCTAAAAAAAAAATATAGCAAGGAACCAAATTAAAATTAACAAAATGTAAAATTAAATAAATGGAAATCTTGTGAAAATAGACATTTTATACATTCCCAATTTCTAAAATTATGTTTTTTAAGGAGTTATTTCCCTTACGATTGGCAAAATGGTTCCTGTTCTAGCATGAGCAACAAAAAGGACAAGTAATTTGAGTATATCAATTCTTATAACTTGTAGATATTTGAACTTTGTAACAAAAAATCAGAGAATAATTTTATAGCAACTAGAAAATTCAGGGGTTAGGTTTATGGTGTTTGGTCTTTGCCAAACTTAAAAGGGAAATAACTCCTAATAAAAACGAAATAGAGTAGGAAATGGGAAAATGGTCTATCGTCCACTTTAACACTGATGATATGCAGCCTTCATGTACATTTTAACACTGACGATATGCAACCTTCATGTACATGCAGAGTTTAGTTGAAAATTTACAAGGCTAGAAGGTTTTTCAGTTATAAATTTTCAAATTGCACAGTATACATGCAAAAATATAAAACAATGCACAAGCATGCAATAACTGGTCTGGCTGCATCAAGTTTTATTACTAGCACAACAAAATGAAATATGATGTCTGATTTGGTATATATAAAGCATAACGGCAGTGATGAAGGCCGAGACCAATATTATCGCTAGTTTCACAGCGAGTCTGGTAGGAAGAACTAGGATACTAGTGATAATATATTTCGAGACATTCAAAACTAACGTTTTTATCTGGGTAACACTGACGATAATTTTCAGTAGCATGGTCATTCCGTTGATACTGAAAATATCGCTTGGCGAGATCAAAGGAAAAATGGATGAATTACTGATCAACTTAATTATCAAAACAAAATTTGATTTGGGAAGGGGGGGGGATAATTAAATGTACTTTTAAAAAAATTACTTTAAAAAATAATTAAATTATTAAATAAAAAATAATTTGTGTACCGAAACAGTTCCTACCATAGCAATACTTGTATACAATGTATAAACTCATTTTTCTCCTGTTGATGAATTTTGAGAAAAAAAAAGAAACCTCATATTCATTAAAATGGCTTTGTTAAATTAAATTCAATCCATTTAGATCAATTATAGTTAAACCATCTAGTTAAACCATTTAGTTAAATTAAACATAATCCATTAAAATGACTACCTGTTGGCTTAAATTGGGCAGCCAATAGAATTTTAAAATATCTTCCATCAATAATTAGCATTGAATTGAACAATTTCTTAAAAAAAAAAGGGAGGGGGGGTTTTAAAGAGTTAAATTAATTCTGTAATAAAACATTCACATCTTGTATCTGACTGTCTTTTAGACAACACTAAAATATCAAACAATTATAAAATATTGAAAATAAACAGAAAAATAATAACTTATAACAGAAAAATCATATCAAGTTAAAAACGACCAAGAAATGAAGTGGAATAATAATAATAAAAAAAAAAACATTGCACTTTTGTTTCATAAACTATAACAAATCACACTCGATCTTCTACTGGGTCACTTCCTGTCGGCACTGGATCTCTCGACGAAGAAATTTTTCGTTGGACCCAATCTAAAGCATGAGAAATTCGTCTAACATGTCGAGAACTAGCGGAAGTTCTTTCTTTTATTGTCTGGTCTGACATGGTTAGTAGTTGTTCAAGAGAACATGTTCCTTGTTTCTTTAAAGTTTCACTATACATAGGCAATCCTATAGACATGAAAAAACCATCTATTGATGAAATGTCTAAATCACAGGCCTTGGAACAACTTGTAGCTATATCTACTGCAGGAATCTGTAAAAAAAAAAATCAATATCTGCATTACTAAATTGAGTTGCCAGTTTTAACAATATGTTATATTTAGCACAGGTGACTGTTACAGATTGTAGCCTATCCTGTTTAAACCCTTTAGTCTTCTTGTTCCTAAAGACTTTTAAATTGTTTGGTTTTCCAATCTTTTAACATTGAGCTGATGAAGGTTATTCTATAACATGTCATGTGCAATAAATTTGATATCTATGTTTTTATCTTACTTTCAGACAAGGGTAATTTTTTTTACCAGAAACCATTTATGACATAGTGGTAAATGCACAACAATGAATCTATTATAATTATTATGTCTCACTGTATCTGAATGTTTTCCATTTGAATCATTTATTTGTTACACGACTGTAAGCAATTCTTAGTATCTTCAGTAAACACTCAAATTTCCCCCTGCACTGGTAGACAACCCTTTTATTACCCTTCTACTCCTAATTAGTTTAAATGGAGGAGTGGCAATAGTATTGTCATCTTCAACAACCACTCTGACATCTCCTATGGATCAACACTCATTGACGGCGACATCACACAAAACTGAACTGGAAGTCGTCTTCTTGTAAACAAAATAACGAGCATAGTGGACTGATTTACCAGGCTTTCTCAAAATTTAAATTATCAAATGAAAATTGCCAGTTGATTCTATATAATTGGTAAGGGTGGAGGTACAGTTTCTTGGACAAGTTTTTTTCTGCTCAAGTCGTTTATGAAATATGGATATACATCAAGAACGTCACCATCATTGTGGGAATTTATTTGGTGGTCATTTTTTCCTTCTCTGGCTTTTGACTGTTCGTTCTTTACAATAAATGTGACTACGGCCATCTTAGAAGGTCATAATTTTATATCATCTTATGATTTCTCCACAAAAACAGTAAAATTTAATATGCATAAAATTTGTATAGAAATTTTGTGATATACTAACCACAGGTTTTCTGGATGTCTGTAACTGATGAATTCTAATCTGGTCTAATACTATAGCAACACTAGATATCTCTTGTTTAAGTTCATCAGAATATCTCTGTATAAACAAGGAAGGTATACCACATGCACCACACTGAAGATAAAACCGGAACCAATTACATTACATTATTTTTTTGTTGAAAATATAGAAGGTCATCTTTAATGTTATACAAATAATATTGAAATAAATAGAGCATTTTTCCAAAAGAAATGATCTGACCTTAAAAATAAGAAACTTTATTTAATTTTTTTTTATTAAAATTCAGATCACATTTGAAATATTTTTTTTTATTGGGAATGGAGTCCTAAACAAATCTTTGTACCTCTTCGGGACCAACTTTTGTATTCGAAATAGACAGGTGTTTAGTTCATACAGGTTAAATTTTGGAATAGACAGGTGTTTAGTTCATACAGGTTAAATGTTGAAATAGACAGGTGTTTGGTTCATACAGGTTAAATGTTGAAATAGACAGGTGTTTAGTTCATACAGGTTAAATGTTGGAATAGACAGGTGTTTAGTTCATACAGGTTAAATGTTGGAATAGACAGGTGTTTAGTTCATACAGGTTAAATGTTGAAATAGACAGGTGTTTAGTTCATACAGGTTAAATGTTGGAATAGACAGGTGTTTAGTTCATACAGGTTAAATGTTGGAATAGACAGGTGTTTAGTTCATACAGGTTAAATGTTGGAATTTCTTACATTGTGACTTTATTTAAAGTTTGGTTTATACAGTATTCCATTTTACTCTGCATTCTGTTTAGACAGGTTTCTAAAGGTCATATAAATATTTTTTTATTCATTTTCCGACAATGTACATACATTGTATATTAAATAAACACAACAGTAAAAAATATTTTTTTTTTTTTCAACATACCTGGTTTGAGTAGGGTTCCTGAGATAAATCTATTGATTCTGAGGCAAGCTTTGATGTGACTAAATTGATCAATGACTTCTTCACTTGTCTATATCCCATACTAGGACTAACACTGACAGATCCGTTTATCATACGAGTCTTGGGTTGGTCGTAACATGGCATATTGTGTGAAGGTGATTTAGAATTACTACATTCCGAGAGTATCCTTCGATGAGCGTCATTCGGTAAATATTTTGCACCAGAATTATCACTATCAGATACTTTTCGTCTTTGAGCATCGATAGGAAAATTGTGTCTATCGTTCGCTACGCTTCCTAGTGGCGACATCACTTGAACCTGAGCATCCCGTACAACAGAACCCATCCTTGGAACACTTTTCCTGACAAATGTTTTAGGCGTCTGACATTGATCAGTCTTTCCTCCTGTTGTATGGTATTGTAATTTTGAATTATTAGAAGATTCTCCAGGAGAAGTCTGAGTTTCTGCATAGGAACACATTACCACATTAGCGCCTTTCTCACTGGAATCGTCTCCTAAATTATTTTTGATCAACTCAAATACTTCCTTATCCTCTTCTGAGTAGTTACTCTCAACTTTTTCACTATTGGAAGACATTTTATTATTGCTCGAAACATGAGCCAGGTCACTCACTCGAAATTTTTCAGGAAAAAGATTTTCCTTATTGGAATGCATAGGATGGAATTTTAATTGATTTTTGTTGTGAATGTGCTCCCAGGATGCATAGCAACCAGAATCACGACTAGAAGGATAAGATCGCTGTTCCACGGCAGGAGACGGTGGAGTATACATCAAGTATCTGTTTACACTTGGTATATGGTCGACTGAAATATAACACAACATAAAATGATTAATTCACCATGTATTTTTTGCTTGTATAAAACTTAAATAATAGGATATGGTTTAAGGATTTTTAACATCGATTTTTAACAATATTTCAGTAATATCGTGGAGGTGTTTTATTGTTTAAAGAAACCAGAACCCAGAAAAAACTGCTGATCTCCTGCAAGAAACTGATAAATTTTACTATATAAATAAAGTTGTAAAAACAGTAAAACTCCCTTGAAAGTCGAATTTTTTATTTTCTTTAATTATTAAATCAGAGATAAATCTCATACAGTGAAACCTGACGAAACCGGACACTGAGTAAACCGGAATCCTGCCCATTCCAATCTAAATTTCAAGTCCCCAGTTTTTTCCTTAATATTCTTTGTTAAAAATCATTGAATAAACCGGACACTGCACATTCCGAATTCCGGCCTTGACTTGCGGTCCCAATACACTAATTACTGTTATAATTTATCTCCGTAAACCGGTCATGATCAGATCAATCAACCGTGTGTTTACATATATGTGAATATTGATCGGTAGTAAATTGAAGGGACGTCCGGGGGGGAAACGTATTGAAAGTGTTTATCGAAGTGTTTATATTAGCACACCTTTAATTAGTGATCACTGGTAACTCATGTGGTTAATGTTTAAATGTTCATTAAATCTTAAACAAACATGGAATCAACACATAAAAAGCGAAAGCTTAATCAAGATGAAATACCCCGTATAACTTATAAGTGGTTTTTTTTCGCCGGGACGCTTTTAAAATATCCAACATGGGGGAATCCTTCCCGAAAACAATGCATATGTTGCCAATGATCATAAATGAACAACAAACAATGCCTTATTATTTAAGTGATGAACTAGCATCCAAGCCATACAATCATAACTTGAGATAATTTATTGTTAATCGGATTATACTTTATAGTCTTCACAGCTGGGAGTAATCAAACTTCCAGACTTGACATAAAAAATGACAAATACATTTGATTCTTTTTTTCTTTTTATTTCAATCATTAAAAGCTTGTGTAAACACAGTCTGACAGTCTAATTATACACAAAGTAATTAGGACACCTTCATACATACACACATTCAATCTTATCGACAGCATTATTGATTATTTTACGCACGGTTAGATATAGTCACACTTATTTTTAGTTATTTTCGTATCAACGTTTACTGGTTCAAAACACAACTCCGCTAGAGAGTATTACAATAAATGTAATTCTCTGAATAATTAAAAGTATTATATGCATTTAATGATTTTGTGGAAAAGTGTCCAAACAAGTAAAGAAATACGAAAATATTAGACAGTAGTAAATGTGCACCCTCCTGCAAAATAAAGAATCTGGACAAAAACCCATGCATTATGCATAAGATATTACGATACTCAATTATTTCGAAACAATTCCTATTTTGAATTGTTAGTTAAGCAATTCAGACAATCTGAATGTAATTCTAATATAACGGTCTATCCGCTAAAATTTTGATTTTGGTTAAAACTCAGGATCGCAAAAATTAAGTATACCGCTAAAAAAATCCACCAATTTGGAAGAAAATCGTGAAATTTGGCTCCCGTGAAAAAACCACTTATACGGTAGTCAGAGAGTAGACACTGAATAAACCGGCCCACTGTCAATACCGGCCGTGAAATGTGGTCCCAATGGTGGCCGGTTTACACAGGTTTTACTGTACCTTTATATCATGATTTTTTTTCTTCTTCAATACTTGAATATGCTTTGAATATGATTGACATTTAAATTTGAAAATTACTTAAAATCTCTGCTTACCCACGATATCAGACAAGAAATCAGCAGCAGTCAGAAGTTTTGTTCTCTCCTGTTGATCCCCTATGTTTAAAGCATTCAAATCATCTTCATCTAACTCTGCAAAACTTTCAAGATGATCAAATCCATTCTGTACAAATACATCTTCTAAATGCTGTCAAAAAGAAGAACAAATTTCCTTTAAATTCTTTCTCAACAAAAAAGTTAGTTATTTCCCTTTCCACATACATTTAAAAATAAAAACTTGGTTACCTCCCCTTCTCCATACATTCAAAAAGTGGAGACAAAATAAAGAAATTATTGCTCGATATGAGGAGGAAGCTTTTCTCCCCAATGCAAGTGTAATTACAATTTGTATTTTTCATTTCCATGGGATTAACATAAATCTTTTTTTTATTGTCTTGTGATTTTTTTTCTTCAGAACTATGAACACCATTACAGTAAAGAAATAGGATTTGTTATTAAAATATAGTAGTTCTGCTCTGATAAGGCCATCCTTCATTTCAGGGCAAATATTACAGTACTAAATTGTTCCTCTTATCCCTTATATAAGGCCACTTTTTCTTTGTTCGTGGCTTTTTAAGAGGAGGATTCATGTAATGATCTTAAATGCACAAGCAATCAAATCCTACCTGTAAACCCAGTTTTTGTAAGAGTTCTGTGACAGTCTTTGGTTTAAATTTCTTTGTATTATTCTTCAACGTAACATTCTTTGATTGTGCACCTCCAGGATGATGTTCCAGGGGCTCCACATGGGAGGCCTTAAACCATCCTGTTCTTGCATTGCTACTCCCCCAACATAAACCACTAGTTGTCTTGTTTAATACGAAAATGATGTCTCCCTTCTGAAAGTAAAAATGGAAGACAAACTATAATCATGACACAAACATATTTAGAGTAAGAGCGTACCTGATGAAGTTTTTTCTAGAAACACATCATGCACACTAAATTGATATCTACCTTTCTATTCCTAGCTAAAAACACAATAAAGAGACAAATTATTATGTAAATGTAGGAATTTCTAATTTTTTAGTGACTTAATGTAAATTTAGCTTTTCATCATTATAAAGACACTGCATACCAACTAAGAATTCTACTGGAATAAGAGTGACATAATTCAACACTACTACATGTATAAGAGTGACATAATTCAACACTACTACATGTATAAGAGTGACATAATTCAACACTACTACATGTATAAGAGCGACATAATTCAACACTACTACATGTATAAGAGTGACATAATTCAACACTACTACATGTATAAGAGTGACATAATTCAATACTACTACATGTATAAGAGTGACATAATTCAACACTACTACATGTATAAGAGCGACATAATTCAATACTACTACATGCATAAGAGTGACATAATTCAACACTACTACATGTATAAGAGTGACATAATTCAATACTACTACATGTATAAGAGTGACATAATTCAACACTACTACATGTATAAGAGTGACATAATTCGATACTACTACATGCATAAGAGTGACATAATTCAACACTACTACATGTATAAGAGTGACATAATTCAACACTACTACATGTATAAGAGTGACATAATTCAACACTACTACATGTATAAGAGTGACATAATTCAACACTACTACATGTATAAGAGTGACATAATTCAACACTACTACATGTATAAGAGTGACATAATTCAATACTACTACATGCATAAGAGTGACATAATTCAACACTACTACATGTATAAGAGTGACATAATTCAACACTACTACATGTATAAGAGTGACATAATTCAACACTACTACATGTATAAGAGTGACATAATTCAACACTACTACATGTATAAGAGTGACATAATTCAACACTACTACATGTATAAGAGTGACATAATTCAATACTACTACATGCATAAGAGTGACATAATTCAACACTACTACATGTATAAGAGTGACATAATTCAACACTACTACATGCATAAGAGTGACATAATTCAACACTACTACATGTATAAGAGTGACATAATTCAATACTACTATATGCATACGAGTGACATAATTCAACACTACTACATGTACAAGGCCAAAAAAAAATGTGTGTTTACGGTCACATGACAAAAAAATCTAGGGTCGGTCGGTCGGCATTAATTTTTATTATTTTTATTTTTATTACTATCGGCAAAACCGGAAATAGTCGTTCCCGGTTCCGGAATCCGATATTTCATTTTTCGAAATTTGTACAAATAAGTCTCATATCTAGACATTATAAGGTCAACTTTATTTACCTTTGTTTAGAGAGGACATACCTCTTTTTCATTGCAGAAGAGGTGGCCTCGTAAGAGGAAGACTTCAGTACCCACCAACTTTCATGGTGTTCAAAGCATTCAGTTCTAGAATCTTGAAAAACAAGTAACTACAAGTAACTACAAGTTTAAACCCTGATAAATGTGTACACTTACCTCTAATTTAAGGAAATCAGAGTCTGTTTTACCAGGTATAAAGTCTGTATGAACTTTAACAGCCATTGGACAAGAGGCACTTGACAAGACATGTGATCCATCATCCATAGACACTGAACTCTTACCACTCATAGGACTACCACTGTGTAGACTTCCTACAAAAATAAAATTAGTGAGTGATTGTTGTTTAACACCACATGAGTTATTTTTTTTAAGCTATATCATGGAATAAAATACATTTGATGACGAGATGATGTTGATGTCTGCTTAGTACTAGACCAAAAACAAGCTTAGTTTGATTTTGACTGTGCCATCTCACTGAAAGAACAGTCTGTGGGTAGATATGATGCTCCACTCTGACACATTTTTCTGATTTCACTCTAACCAGTCATTGCTCTTTCTCCTAAAAGCTGAAAATACCAATTTCATAGTCTTTTGCTTGACCCGACCAGGACTCGAACCCATGATCTATCGTAATTCATGCCACAAAACCATTAAACCTCCAGTTTGGTTAAAAAAATATTTAAATATTAATATTATGATAGTACTATAGTAATGTGTCCTTGACATGTAGGTAGAGATTGTCATGTCAAATCTGAACTATGACTTATCCTGAATGATAATTAGTAGGTAGAGATTGTCATGTCAAATCTGAACTATGACTTATCCTGAATGATAATTATTTTTAAGGACCAACAGAAGGACAAACAAGACAATAACATACAGATTTGACAAGCTGAAAAGGGGGGGGGGGGGGGGGGGTTGTAGGGCATGTCGTCGTGATCATGGTCATATGGTAGTTGGATTAACAACTACCTGAGCAATCAGTGCCTATCATCAATGAAGTTGCGAGTTCGAATATCACTCATGGCGAGATGTACTTGATACAACATTATGTGATAAAGTTTGTCAGTTACTTGCGACAGGTCAGTGGTTTTCTCCAGTTTCCTCCAGCAATAAAACTGACCGCCACGATATAACTGAAATATTGTTGAAAGTGGCGTTAAACATCATAACACTAACCCTATGCAAAAGTTGGTTACTTAGAATCAACATTATATTAGTTTGCGAGTCTGCATCTGTCTTCAGAATTTAATTCTTTAAATATTAAATTTGGTCTTCTTTATCTCTGTGTTTGATATCATGGTAACCACTGTCAATGTTTTTATGTTCTATTGTAATTTGTAGTCACTGTCAAATTTTTATGTCCTATTTATGTATTTGCTCCATGGCCTTTTCCAGTAGTCAGACATTTAAATTCCTCATGGGCCATAAAATCAAACCACAATTAAATTCACTTTTAGTTTTATATCTCGGTTTGAAAATATCATATATTATCAGCGTGCGTCCTTTTATAGAAATCTAATATAATTTGTCGATATCGCTATTGACCACAATTTCAGCTGTTTGTTTTGAAACTAAAGTGTACATCTGCCCCGTCTATATGATTATATTGCACAAAACCGA
Source organism: Bathymodiolus brooksi (assembly GCA_963680875.1). NCBI lineage: Eukaryota > Metazoa > Mollusca > Bivalvia > Mytilida > Modiolidae > Bathymodiolus > Bathymodiolus brooksi. The sequence continues at coordinate 42,977,299 of OY804581.1, read as the reverse complement.
CGTGCAAATCATTGACGTATCATTATAAAGTCATTCGTAAAAGATTGCCCTTCATAACAATTATATACTTCCAAGGTATAAATATACCCTGCAGATCTATAAAATGTCAAAATATCGACAAGACACGATATTCTATGGAAATTGTTTGTACCACTGGGTCTACAAGAAGGTATTATTATTATATTACATCTTGATGGAAAAACAATCTTTTCATTGCAGTGTCGTCTGCTCGGTTTTATAGGAAAGAACAGATATTATTTTGATATTATATCATTTAGAAATGATCGTGTAAGATATTAAATTAGCCTTCGGGGTATAACATATAACTAGAAATTTATTGCTTAAGATTCTGCATACATCACAAAGAAAGTAGGTAGGTTGTGACTGAAAAGTCTAGATATAGCAACTTTGCTATTTTTTCTATCAAAAATAGATTCTATTAAAGGAACAAAATTTAGCCTTTTTGTTACCGTTGCCAGCTGGGCTCTCTAAATTTACAATTTTAGTAGCCCAGCAATTATTACTTGGGCCTAGCGACTGACATTGCACATGAAATATTCAGAAATTCAGTAGACATGAGGTCCACATGGATTCCGAGCAAACCAGCCTTAATGCTACCAGCTTAGCAGAGAATCAGAAAATACCAATTTTAGTCTTCGGTTTGACCTGCCTGGGGCTAGATCCACGATCTACCACATTCGTGGCTGGCACGCTAACCACTACAACATCTATGAGGTTATGTATAGATCAAGAGACAAAATCTCATCGCATAGTGCAATCATTATGAGTGTTTGGTTGACAGTCTCATGCTCTCATCACAATAACATGTTCAGTGGGAGGAAAATTGTTCATAATTTTTTATTCAACTTACTCATGCCACTAGAGCCACTGTGGTTACTCTCTGTTGAACTTGCAGATTTGGTGGTATCTGTGTTTGTAGGACAGCACTGGAAAATAAAACAGTCAATTTTAAATAAATTTTACCACAGCGAAACCTGTTTAAACCGAACCTTGAATATCACGAAATCCTGTATACACCGAACCTAAGATACATGTAAGGCCCAAATGAAGGGAATTGTAGTTAATCTAACCAGTATAAAATGAACGCCTGTCTATTCCTAACAAAAATAAAAGAACCGCCTATATGCGCGACGTATCCCCCCGCACTTGCATAATATTTAGCTTTATATATTTATAGAAAGCAGTCTTAATGTCTAACATACTTTATTGAAGGCAAAATCAGTGATTTTTCAACCAAAAACTAAGATTTTCCCCCAAAACCCTTGCTTCAAATATTTCCATGTTAGAACCCATCCAAGATCCTGATGATTACAAGCCACATGCAAAAAATTATTCAAATCTATCCATGTTTACTAATGTTATCGCCTAAACAAGACACAATTCTCAAAATTTGTGATTTTTCAACCAAAAACTAAGATTTTCCCCCTAAACCCTTGCTTCAAATATTTCCATGCGAGAACTTTTCCAAGATAATGATAATTACAAGCCACATGCAAAAGATTATTCAAATCTATCCATGTTCACTAAAGTTATTGTGTAAACAAGACACAATTCTCAAAATTTGTGATTTTTCGACCAAAAACTAAGATTTCCCTCAAAAGCCTTGCTTCAAATATTTCCATGTAAGAACCTATCCAAGATAATGATAATTACAAGCCATATGCAAAAAAAATATTCAAATCCATCCATGTTTACTCAAGTTATCGCGTAAACAAGAAAGTGTGACGGACGGACGGCCGCTATTACTACATGTATATCCCCTACCGCTATCGCGGGGGATAAATATGGTTCCAAGATGGTTCAGTTTAGAGTCGTCGTGGTCCTGATCGTATGGGATTTGGATTTACAACTACCTGCGCAATCAGTTCCTATCTAAAGTTTGAACCCTGTTCATAGCGAAGTGTACTCGATACAATATTATGTGATGAAGTTTGTCAATGACTTGCGACAGAACTGTGATATAACTGAAATATTGTTGAAAGTGGCATTAAACACCATAATCCTAAAACCTGTTTCAGTTTAGAGAGGTTTCACTGTATCAATAATTGTCAGGTATCAGGTACATAGTTTAATGAAAAAAAATTTATTATATTTATCATGTTCTTATTTTCGTAATATATTTTCCCTCTTCTAATCATTGCATGTATTTTACAAAAATTGGCATGGTATAAATTTTGGATCAAAGAATTAAAGTAATGTAATATCATTTCATATCCCAATATCAACCACCCATCCTCTCTTAAATGTATTCAACCCAAAATAATCAGTATAAATTGTGATTAACCAAATTTTTTTTTTAGAATTTTTGATGTTTTTTAACATGCATAAAATTCAATACATTGAACAAGAGATCGTTTTTATGATTTAGAACATTAAGCTATCAGTTTGATTCACAGATATCGAAAATCATCCGTTATTTGAAATACATGTAATAAGTTTGCTTGATCTCGAATAATAAATAAATGCAAAGTACAATTACGGATATTAAATACAAAACGAATTACAAATATTAAATACAAAACGCAAACAAAATAAGAAAATAAAAATCTTTCATATTTATATTTCCACTCCCGATTCTCATTTCGTTCGGTTCATTCAATATTCGATCAATATCAACAAACAAGAAATAATTTTCATCATGTGCATGTAGGTGTTTTATCGTCAAAATAATTTCATTTGGGATAGCTAGAATCAGTTAAGATTGAACTAACGCAAGTTGAAAACGAATGCAACAAAACCCTGAAGTGCTGTAACTAAGAATTTAACAAGCCATAGATGCCATATGGACCTTTATACATTTTAATATTGTTATCAGTATTGGTAAAATTAATCACACAGAATATTAGACCATCCATGCAGAAGACGGAGAGAAATATCCATTAAGTCGACCAACCGTCCAAGTACTTTCCATGTCGGATAAAAGATGTGGAAAACACTTCATGATATTAAAAGTGTCCCGTTTAAAGATAAGTTTGTGACAGTTTCCCTCAATAATTAAGGAAAATGACGGGCCTTTGGGACGTGTGACCAATACAACATGATATTGTTGTTGACAAAAAGGATTTTCCCTTCCTCTACAGAATTGGTTTTATTTGAATTACATCAACATATGCCAACTGCAAATGTCAAGAAATAAAATGAAGAATCTATTAATTACACTGAAAACATGATTGTACCTTTTATGAGATACTGCAATCGCATCAAAGGGAGATTACTCTTACCAAAAAAGGGGAGATTACTCTTACCAAAGAGGGGGATTTCTCTTACCAAAGTGGGGATTTCTCTTACCAAAGAGGGAGATTTCTCTCAGCTAAAACCAGGATTCTTTTATCTAAGAGGTGGATTTCTGTTTGCTAAAACAAGGATTTCTCTTACCAAAGAGGGGAATTTCTCCTACCAAAGAGGGGAATTTCTCCTACCAAAGAGGGGAATTTCTCTTACCAAAGAGGGGATTTCTCCTACCAAAGAGGGGAATTTCTCCTAACAAAGAGGGGAATTTCTCCTACCAAAGAGGGGAATTTCTCTCAGCTAAAACAAGGATTTCTCTTACGTAAGAGGTAGAATACTCTTATGAAAGATGAAGATGCCTCTAAGCTAAGATAAGGATATCTCTTACTTAACAGATAGACTTTAATGTACCAAACATGTGGACTTTGCTTGTAAAAGTGAGAATAATAAATCTTCTTAACAGTATTTTGTTCAGATTTGAGGCAGACATTAGTATTTTTTTAGTTTTTTGTTTTTGTTGGTTCATTTGAGCAAAGAATGAAAATTTAAATGAAGAAAAATGCCTTTAGTTAGAACTTACTCATGGTCTGACAGTTGGAAAAGTGCTAAAATATGCCAGGCATCTTTATATTAACCCAAATACCAGATCATGAATTCTATTTTGAAGTTAGACCATATAGAATGGAATATCTCATTTGAAATGTTGACTCCATTCCTTGTGATTAATTTTGAATTTGGCACAATTTTTTAAGAATTCCTCTTCTGTAAATCTGCCATAAAATACTACAACAATAGTAGCATTGTTTACTATACAATGTGTAAACAACAACAACAACATTAATTTACAAGTATTACTTCTATGTCTATAGAACTTTAGCCCTACAAATCTTCATTATTTTCCAATTTGTAAAAAATGGTGGAATGTTTACTGAGAAATAAACCTTTGAATATTATCTGCCTTGTTTTACCAATGCAATGTAGATTAGAAAACAAATGCCTTTCTTTACTGGAAAACAAATCAATACGATAAAACAGCCTTGAGCATGAAGAAAATCATGTAAAACATGTGGTTTCTATACAAAACATATTTGTCAATGTTGTACTATATTCACAGAACCACTTTTTAATTAAATTCTACCAGATCTTGTTATACATACATTTTGTCCCCTTGTTGTTTAAAAATTTAAAATCCATTTTTCTTCAAAATTGAATTTAATATAAATTGCTATACATACATTTATTTAAAATCCATTTTTCTTCAAAATTGAATTTAATATAAATTACTATACCTAGCTGTACCTATAATTAAAACTTAACGACATTTACCACTGTATCTGTAATTATGAAAACTTTAATTAAATTTTATAGACTTTAAAGTTTGAAATCAATTTGAAAGATGCTTAAATATTTTATCTTTTTGTTTTATCATTGCATCATACTTCTTTGATTATTTCAGTTATATCCTGGCGGTCAGTTTTATTGGTGGAGGGATACAGAAAAATACAGGTGTAGAAAGCTGAAGTTGAGAAAATTACGAAGTATCTGTAAATACTTGGCAAACTTTCTCCTCTGTTGTGAGCTAGGTACAAAAGGTAAACATTTCATTTAAGGTATAAGTCAAACATTCCCCTCTATTGTGAGTTAGGTACAAAAGGTAAACAGTTCACATTAAGGTACAAGTCAAATGCACCCTGCTGTGAGCTGGGCACAAACTGTAAGCTTTCTCTCTTTATAAAGTTTACAGATATGAAAGTGCTCACTGATATAAAAAAAAAGAATAATAATAAAAATAAAAAAGAGGAAATCTCTACATCTTCATTTTCTAGCTGTTTGGACCAAGCTAGACACATTTTTTTTTTTTTTTTTTTTTATATTCTCTCAAAAGAAGAAATTTGCTGATGAGAGGAAATCTTTCATCTCTGGGTACAACACACCTGCTGTGAGCTATACACAAACCTATACCTTATTGGTGAATAGATAGTGTTTAATATAGGCAGGTTTATGGCTTAAAAGTGTCTATCATATATCAACATTTTCAGCAATGTTTCAGCAATATCTTGACTACCAGATTTATTGGGGGGTCAGGTAATTGAACCCTCCCCCCCCCCTTTTTTTGGGAAGATGTCTGGCAACATCGACACTTGAGGTCAGAAATCAATGACTAACCACTGAGCCACTCGGCACATGCTGGTTATTTTACACAATTGATCACTTTCAAGGTTACAGATTTATCTTGGTATTCAACTCTTTTAAAAATCTATTTTACAGCATTACCAGTATTTTTCAAATTCAAATGAACCAGTTAATACAAACAAGCTTAAACTTTTCACTTTTAATATAAATATATCAATTAAATCCAATAAAAAATAAAATGGTGGAGTGCTAACAATAAGACAAGAATGATGCACAACATTTTAATATCTCACTGCTCTTTGTTGTGGCAACGAAAAAGGTGTTAATAAAAAAGATTCTCTTTATTTTTCAATTAATTTCAGTTTAAACAATATCTATTGTCAGACTTCAGTTTGTAGATTGTAAACAATATCTATTGTCAGACTTCAGTTTGTAGATTGTAAACAATATCTATTGTCAGACTTCAGTTTGTAGATTGTAAACAATATTTATTGTCAGACTTCAGTTTGCAGATTGTGGTTTCAAAACTTGCTAATGTTGTATTTTTTGTTAATGATTAAAACGATTCCCAAATCTGTGGTCTTTTTGTCCTTGAAAACCAGTTTCATTACACATTTATTACAAAATTATTTCTCCCTTCAGTCTTAAAACTGTCTCATTGAAATACAAACTTCATTTTGCTTCACACAGTTCTATTATAACACTATGAGAAAATTTCTTTGAGCTTTCACTTAATATACTGCAAACTTCCGTCTCACTGCATTTAGAAATTAAACTTTCAATTAATGTCCTGCGAGTTAATGATTCTCGTAGGAAATGAAATACTACAGGTTTACGACAAATTTTTTACTAAGACCGAACATGGAAGTAATTTACGAAAGACACTGAAGAATCGGTGAATAAACAGCTTTATAAAAGCATTACGCTATTAAAACATGTGTCTGGCTTACACGAGATGGTATAATTATTGAAAACATCAATAGAGAAAGACGACAGTACACTGAATTTCTTACACGGACTATTCGTAATCACTCTTGTATAAACCGGTCATGATTTTATCGTTAAAACTCCATCATTTTGATGCTGAATTTTATTCCATTGTCTTAATCATTATTTTCACATTTAGAAAAAAAATCTCATTTCTATGGAATTTTAACGATTTTTTTTTCTTCTCTGGCAACTTGTTCTCCCTCCTGTAATTCTACAGAACAACAATTAAACATGAAAGTCAGGTTAATACCACGAATTGATCTTTGAAACTACTTTTGTTTGAAGGAGTCGGGGGAACGTGAAATAACTGTCAAATCTTAGACCTTTAATAATGATTGATGAAATGTAATAGACTTTAGGGAATATTTTTCAGGATTGTTCCATATTAATTCTGAATTTATGATTGAGGAGATCAAATTAATTTCACCAATTTCTGTATTTTAAAAAAAAATCGGAATTTTTGGGTCAAAACTTTCAGTGCTTAGTAGTCTTCTTTCCAATTAAATTGTAAGAAAAAAAAATTCCACTTTGCACACTGCCAATATTGATTTTTTTTTTTTTTAATTTGTAAGCTATAACTGTATTTGTATATTACCGTAATTTCTCAAATTGAAAAACAAATTCTAGGATTTCGGAATCCAACAATATGCATTTTGTTTTATAATTGTGTTAAAATTATAGAATGTAGCCTATATTAAATCTAAAAAAATATCCTTAAATTTAAATCTAGGATTGTGAGCCAGTTAAACTTGTCTGTTTATAAATTGAAATCCTACGAAAACCTAAACCAAACATCAAATTAAGTCTGAAAATTAAAACTGTCAAATCCAATCAATAGTGTCTATTCTGAAATATAAAAGTTAGTCCTAAGGGAATTTTTTTTGGACAGCTAGGTTATGCTGCATTTGTTTTGAGCTAACTGTTGGAATATCCAGAACTTTTTTTCTCTCCGAAAATACCAAAACTATCAAAAGTTCAATCTCCTACATATGTTATACTTTCCTAATTGAAAATACAGTACAATCTGTCTAAATTGAACTCTGAATAAATCGGAATTCTGCATAAACCACAATTTATATCACGTTTCATTGTAGCAAATCTTTGCTAATTTAACCTGTATAAACGAAGACCTGTCTAATTCGAATACATAAGTTGGTCACAAGGAGGTGTTTACTTTTTAATTCTTTGAATAGCAAGTAAAAACTGACATAGAAAGATACGACATACAGCATACATGTATATACCTTTTGTATAATCAAATATCTTTTTTTTTCTTGCAAAGATTGATAAAATTCATTAGACAGTAAATGATTAATTTTGAAAAGAAAACAAATGACCGCAATTTGATTTTCCATTTTGTCATATAACATATTTCTGTAATGTTTTCGAGGCACTAAATATTAAGTGACCATTATATCATTGTGGTTTTCATCTGCCACGTACTATCTCTGTCTGTTTACTCTGTTATTCTAGTATTCATAGAAACTACTTTCCCCTTTTGTGTCTTCCTTTTTATTCTTTCAAAATCAAATTACCGATTCATTTTAAAATCGTTCCCTTAAATTAACTGGTACTCTACCTCTCTCATTAGTGTAAAGTGCTTAAAGGTATTTAAGAAATAAACCAATTCTGTATTAACAACGGTAAGAAATAAACATAATAATCTTGTACATCTAAATATGACTATCAATTCTATTCTGTCAAATTCTATTACTCAAATTGTGCCGATACAATTGACCGAAATAATGAAATTTGACTGAAAATGACACTTTGTGCCACCAGCAAAAAAATGGCTATAAGTAAATTAGTTTGCTTTCCATTTCCTATATTGCAGAATAGAGAAGAACAAAATAGAATCGAAGATATAAAAATATTTTGCACTCGCCAATCGTATCATCGTGTTGTACATAATATGACAACCCCACTTAATTTGACCAGCTATCTAAGTAATCCCTCGGTAATAATGAAATATGAAATATATCTTAGGATTTGACGGGAGATCCTATATGCGATTTATTCTCTTGACTAAATCTTATCTGTTTTGCCGTTTGATTCGCAAGCCATCACATCAAACGCACCCAAGTATCTGTAGTAATATCCGATACAATGGTCTTAACGTCTACGGGGTCATAAGTAGCAATATTAATGAGATATTTTATTCCACTGTATCAATCAGTTTCAAGATACTCATAAACCGATCAAACATTCTATTGATCTTCAGGTGTCTTGAGAGAAATAAGGGGAGAAAAAAAATCGTCATTAGAAATTCCAACATCATACATTCATTACATTCCTGTATTGTCTTGCATCTAGATACAAAAAAAAAAATCTTGAATACGTAATAATTTTCTAGCCATTAGTTGTATGACTAGGAGCAATATACATGCAAAAAAACAAAAAACAAACTAGAGGCTCAGTGGGCCGAGCCTGTGTCGTTCACCTTTCATTCTGCTTTGAGGAAACTTAATACAGAACCTTCCATAGGTGCTTCCCACCAAATTTCGGTTCATTTGGCAAAGCTGTTTCAGAGAAGAAGATTTTTAGAAATTAACCAATCTGAAACAAGAATTGCCTGTGGCGGCCATGTTTGTAAATGGATCAAAACGAAATGAACAATCTCCATAGAGGACCTTCCATAGATGCTTCCTACCAAGTTTCATATCATTTGGCCAAGTGGTTTCAGAGGAAAAGCTGTTTTAGAAATCGACCAATAAGAAACAAGAATTGCCTATGGCGGCCATGTTTGTTAACAGATCAAAACGGAATGAGCATTTCCTATAGAGGTCCTTCCATAGATGCTTCCTACCACGCTTCGGTCAATTTGGCCAAGCTGTTTCAGAGTAGAAGATTTTTTAGAAATCTACCAATCAGAAACAAGAATTGCCTGTGGTGGCCATGTTTGTTAATGGATCGGGACAAAATGAGAAATCTTCAGAGGACCTTCCATAAATGCTTCCTACCAAGTTTCGGTTCATTTGGCAAAACGGTTTCAGAGGAGAAGATTTTTTAGAAATCAACCAACCAGAAACAAGAATTGTCTGTGGCAGCCATATTTGTTAACGGATCGGGATGAAATGAGCAATCTTTACAGAGGACCTTCCATAGACGCTTCCTACCATGTTTCGGTTCATTTGGAGAAGATTAAATTGTGAAAAGTTAACAGACCACGGACGACAGACGACAGATGCCAAGTGATGGCAAAAGCTCATTGCCTTTGGCAAGGTGAGCTAAAAATGTGAATACCTACTTGTAATGTATAAAATAAACAGGTTACACTATATCAGCATTAGTTAATTTCTAAGGGAGATAATGGCAAGAGTTATCTTTCTTTTAACAGTTTAATGGCAAGAGTTATCTTTCTTTTAACAAGAATTGCCTGTGACAGCCATGTTTGTTACCCGATTGGGACGAAATGAGCAATCTTTATAGAGGATCTTCCATAGATGCTTCCTACCAAGTTTCGGTTCATTTGGCCAAGCGGTTTCAGAGGAGAAGATTTTAAAAAATCGGCCAATTAGAAACAAGAATTGCCTGTGGTGGCCATGTTTGTTAATGGATCGGGACAAAATGTGCAATGTTTATAGAGGACCTTCCATAGATGCTTCCTACCAAGTTTCAGTTCATTTGGCTGAGGGGTTTCAGAGAAGAAGATTAAAATGTGAAAAGTTAACGGACGATGGACGACGGATGCCAAGTGATGGCAAAAGCTCACATTGCCTTTGGTAAGATGAGCTAAAAACATGAGCTCTTTGAATGATAATATATCCCCTTACTGCAAACTGTCCACTGACAATGCAGAAACTTGATTAGATCATAACATTTAATGTACATAGGAATTCTACATGATATTATATCATATGACCCGCTGACATTCACTCGTAAATCTACCATATTACCTATATGACCTTTTCTGGTTATAAATTTAAGAACACAATCTTTTAATACCTCCCATTGCAGTCTACGTTAAACCTTCACTTGTAAATCTACATAAAATATACATGACCTTTACTGGTTCTAAAGAATGCAATCTTTTAATACCTCTCATTGCAGCCCACATTAAACTTTGGTCCCTAGGCCGAATAGACCCCATAGACCATGGGAGTTTCATATACATACAAGTCTAAATCTGACCACAATCCTAACACCACTAATATGGATTCAGCCCTGTTACCGATCTGAAGCGTTAAGTTTTCCACCACCTACCTATGACTGGGTGTTTCACCGGTCAGTTTGTTGAAACTACCCAGATTTTCTTTCCTACCCCACTAGGTTTGGTAATCATGATTATGATGATATACAGCGGTAAAATTGTTGATAGTGATGATAAACACCAATAACCCTACCTAAACCAGAATAAAGGGAGGAACTCACTAAATTCATTTAAATCTCTTATCAACACTAAAAACAATAAAGTTCCAGCCCATTATTATGTTGGATGTAGGTTAGGTCAGATATTACATGCGAGACTACGTATGAATTGTAGTGCCTTAAATGCACACCTCTTTATTAGAAACCTTGTTGAATCGCCAAATTGTATCTGTGGAATAACTGAAACTGTATCTCATTTCTTATTAGATTGTCCGCGTCACACGACTCTAAGACAAGAACTTTTCTTCTCGCTTTTGGACATTCCTGAAACAATTTCACTGAATCTACTTATTTTTGGATCAGTTAATCTAAATGACGAAGAAAACAATGAGGTATTTAAATCAGTCCAAACCTTTATCATAAAAATCAGTCCAAACCTTTATCATAAAAAGTAAAAGATTTACACCCTGACATGCAAAAAATACATAATATTTTTCACCTTTTCAATCTCTTTGTATTATTATTTTGAAGTAAATTGTGTAGCTTTCAACTACATGCTACATACATTTTTTTCTCCCTCAATGTATAAATAATTCTCACAAGTTTAAAATTTAAATCGGCATGCATATATATTTGTTTGTGATATTTGTATGTTTTTCATAGGAAACAGATTTAAAAAAAGCATTTGCTTGTTTCTGAATCCTATTGTAGAATTGCTATTGTTTTGTTTATATATGTCAGTTAAACCAATAAAATATGTTTATACCAACTCAGAAATGATACTAATTACGTCACCCCGACTCCAGTCGGGTGACGTATTGCTATTCTATGTTTCTTTTTCACTATTATTCTTCCACACATTTTTGTCGGCTCGATTTCTCGGAGATGCCTTGATCAAACTTTATGAAACCTTGTAGGAATATCATATGCCATATGAAGTTGTGCTTTTAAGAGTTGATTTTTTCAAAATGGCTGCCGTTGCCATGGAAATGGCCAAAATGCAAAAAAAATTGAAAAACACAAAAATGATCATAGCAGGTTACTCGCCAAACAGAAATTGATGAAACTTGATAGGAACAACATCCACATCTAGTGGAACGAGATAAGCCAAATAAATTGGAATCGGTTGGACAAACTTTGCCGCAGTTGCCATGGAAACAAAAAAAAAGGGGGGGGGGGGGGGGGGGGAAAGAGATAAAAAAAAAAATTTGGATTCCTTTTATCAAACTTCATGAAACTTTTTATGAATATCCACCGTAGTGTGTGGCAGCTTTTGGAGGGTTGAAAAAATTCAAAATGGTGGCCATTGCCATGGTAACCAAGGTACAAAAAATGTTAAATTCACTCCAAACTTCACAAATTTTTGCAGTAATGTTTCCTGTCACATCCACATCTAGTGGAACGAGATAAGCCAAAAAAATCGGAATCGGTAGGACACAACCTTTGCCGCAGTTGCCATGGAAATAAAAAAGGGGGGATTTTTTATTTTTTTTATTTCTTTCATCAAACTTCATGAAACATCGTAGGAATATTCACTGTAGTGTGTGAAAGCTTTTGGCGTGTTGATAAATTCAAAATGGCGAACGTTGCCATGGTAACCAAGGTGCAAAAATTGTTGAATTTATTCCAAACTTCAAGAAACTTTACAGTAATGTTTCTTGTCACATGCAGATTTGCAAACAGAGATATTAAGTTTCAAAATGGCTGCAGTTAGTTTGTGGAAGCTTTTGACAGGTTGAAAAAATTCAAGATGACTGCCATTACCATGGAAACCGAAGTACCAAAATAATGGGGTGGGGTGATGTCCGCTATTGCTTTGCAATGGCAATTCTAGTTAGAACTGTTATTGTATACATAATTGTCAGTCCATATAATATATTTTATTTACTACAATGCATGAATATGACACATTTTGCATATACAAGTCAGTAATGAATTAACCATTATCCCATATCCATGCTGATATGGCTTTATCAGTCCACCTGGGCTGATAACATCATATCAGCCTTGGGCCAATATGTGGGTTTCAGGATGATAAACAAGACAATAAGGACAAGGAAAAGGTCATGTTTTAATCTGTATACCGGTATATTAAACAGTCTTTTAATCAATTTTATTATATCATCTACAAGAAATTTTCTCCAACAAAATTTTACTTGAACTGCAATATAATTATAAGAACAAATACTTATAATTAAATTTGTTGATGATGAAATTTCAAAGAAAATCAAATTCTTCATGGAAAATTAAAAACATATGGGGTCAACAAACTTCATAATTACTTTGATATTTCAACCTAAACCAAAATTATGTTTCCGAAGATATAATTTAATGAAAATGTGATTTAGAGTAAACCTCTAGAAGATGCTTCTAATTCTTGTTAATAAGAATGACATCGTAAAAGTTTAATCTAGCAAAAGAAATGTCTTTTAAAGATATAACAACACGACAGAAATGAAGTTAACATGGAAAGTGCTGATCAATAAAGAGATAGGAAGACTTATTTAGAAACTAATTACTACTCGTAGATACTTTTATTGAAAAGACGAAACAGGAAAAACACATTAATTTAGGTATCGTCATGAGAACAGTTATCACGATACACCATCTTAATTCAAATTTTTACGGGAACGTATCAATAACATAATCAGACGTAGCAATTCCATTTTAGAACTAAATTTTATGCAACAAAGCGACTATTTCATGCTTAAAAACTAAATGAAGCAAAATGGACAATTACTTTAGGAAATCTTTAATTCTAATCGAATCCACTATTAATCAAGTGTTGATCGTGTCATTTTTTTAAAGCTAGAACCATTAATTCAATTTGCTTCCTTGTGTTGCAAACATATTTAAAAAAAAATAATTTGCAAATCTACTCTCTCGTTCATATTCATTACAATTATAAGTCTAAATTTTAATATAATACGAGTAAACATTTTACCTAGACAGAGTAAATTATTTTAAATTAATTAACTCAACAGGTAAAATATGAATTAACCCACCACAGGAATGACGTCTATAATTTGTCCAGAAGTAAGCATGTGCGAAGTAAAATATATTGGTAATTTTATCATAGCATTGTTTATATAGACAATGAATTTCTCACCTTTAATCTTGAATGGCCTGTACTATCAGTCTTGACACCCCAGTTTGTCCCTGACGAAGGCGATGTATCTGATGCCATAGAAACAGCACTAGAATTACTACAATAAGCTACCTCGTCACCTCTCAGTGCAACAACGTCACTATGATTTGGTCCTTGGCAATCCATCGACTGTTCCGATTCGAAAGATAAAGACGAAGTGCGAGATGACGTGTCATGAACACATACTAAAGTTTTCATTAAGTTTCCATGCTGACATTCTAAAGCTGAAAGGCCGTGCATTTTCATCTCGTGTGGAATTACAGGTGCATAAACACGTGAATTATTATGATTCGACAGGTAAAAATTCACAGGTGAGGTAACAGCAGAGGCAGGTGCTCTGGTTGGAGTACACGAAAGTGAACGTGGAGCATCGAGTGACCTTGACGAACACTCAAGATGACTAACACTATGTACACGTCGATGTTGGAAACATTCAAATCTATGACTAGGATCAGAACACGTTTTATGTGTGTTCGGTGAATCGTCCATTTTAACTAATCTTTGACAAACACCACATTTCTTTGGTGAATCTGAAATATAATTGCACAAAATAATTTACAACCACAAAACTGCAGTGTATTCTCTAAAATTTATTTACCGGTATTTGTAGGACTGAAACTTGTAAAATCATGAAGAGATTTTGTCTGACATATACAACATATAATGGTTGTATGACCAAATATAATTTTTGAGGCTTGGTGATTTGAAAAAAATCGTGAAAGTATCCTCAATTCTTCAATTAATAAAGATATCTAATTTAGTGCACACACATGTTTCTGGAACAACCATCATCATATACGCTCAAAGGTAAAAGATTGGAAAGCTAACTGATTAAAACGTATTTGGGAACAAGAAACCCAAAGGGCCTACCTAGGCAGGAATGCCAAATAAATCAGCTATAGTTACCATTGCATAAAGGAAGGCAGCATAACTTTTAATAATTACATTATTTAGAAATGGAGAATTTCAATAACTAGAGGCTCAGTGGGCTGAGCCTGTGTCACTCACCTTTCATTCTGCTTTAATGAAACTTAATACAGAACCTTCCATACATGTAGATGCTTCCTACCAAGTTTCGGTTCATTTGGTTAGGCAGTTTCAGAGGAGAAGATTTTTAAGATATCGACCAATCAAAAACAAGAATTGCCTGTGGTGGCCATGTTTGTTAACGGATCGGGACGAAATGAGCAATCTTCATAGAGGACATTCTATAGATGCTTCCTACCAAGTTTCGGCTAATTTGGCCAAGCGGTTTCAGAGGAGGAGATTTTTTTAAATTGGCCAATCAGAAACAAGAATTGCCTGTGGTGGCCATGTTTGTTAACAGATCGGGACGAAATGAGCATTCTTCATAGAGGACATTCTATAGATGCTTCCTACCAAGTTTCGGCTAATTTGGCCAAGTGGTTTCAGAGGAGGAGATTTTTTTAAATTGGCCAATCAGAAACAAGAATTGCCTGTGGTGGCCATGTTTGGTAATGGATCATAACAAAATGTGCAATTTTTAGAGAGGACCTTCCATAGATGCTTCATACTAAGCTTCAATTCATTTGGCTGATGGGTTTCAGAGGAGAAGATTAAAATGTGAAAAGTTAACAGATGAATGACTGATGCCAAAAGCTCACATTGCCTTTGGCAAGGTGAGCTAAAAAGAATATTAAAATGTGAATACCCACATGTAATGTATAGTATAAACATGTTACACTGTATCAGCAATAGTTAATTTCTAAGGGAGATAATGGCAAGAGTTATCTTTCTTTTAACAGTTTAATGGCAAGAGTTATCTCTCTTTTAACAGTTTACTACAATGGAGAAGTTTTTTAGAAATGAACCAATCAGAAACAAGAATTGCCTGTGGTGGCCATGTTTGTTAACGGATCGGGATGAAATGAACAATCTTTAGAGAGGACCTTTCATAGATGCTTCCTACCAAGTTTCAGTTCATTTGGCTGAGAGGTTTCAGAGGAGAAGATTAAAATGGGAAAAGTTAACGGACGACAGACGCCAAGTGATGGCAAAAGCTCACATTGCCTTTGGCAAGGTGAGCTAATAAAAAAAATATCTAATAAACCATGTTAGTGCCGAAACTTTGATCTTGAAATAAAAACAGGCTTACAAGAAGAAAAAAACAACAACAATGCACATTGTCCATTTAAACAAAATTATTTTGAAATTTTATAACAAATTCCTTGCTAAAGAGGACAATACCTGAATCCCAACAACAGCAATTTCAGTGAAGAATTGCATTGACATATCAAACAATACTAATTCTTTTGTAAACATTTATTTTCACAGATTATCAGAAACACCTGTTTCATCATCACACATGGCTGATTAAAATTATAAAGGTATGATAAATTATGATTGATATATAAGTTATAAATGATTAGGAGTGTGTTATTGATTTCTTTTGAAGTCTAATATGGCAACAGGTAATGCAAATTGTGTTGTAAGCCATACTTTTTTTTTGTATGTGTGTACAATACCTTTTGTTCTTGTTGTGTTACAATATTATCGTAAAAATATTTCAACTTCAAGCTTAAAAAAAAATTAATATTGAAACTTGTCATTTAACAATTTATTAAAACTAAGGTCTCCTCCCTCTGACATAGGTGACCTTAGTTGATCCTCCCTCTGACCTAGGTGACCTTAGTAGATTTTGGCTATCATGTATAGGTCCTTTGGTTTTCTTCCTCACAAACACTTTTAAATTATTTCACTTTCCCATCTTTCGCTTGGGTGTAAAGGTTATAGCAGAAACCTGTCATGCACTCACTAAAATAGATATCTACAATGTTATTGTACTCTTAACTCTTTTTCATTTCTTTTATAACAAGTAATGTTTATAACCAATAATTTTCTCTGGTCCCTGCCAATTCCTTATAAGGTAACTGTAACCTAACTTGAATCTCTATATGTTTTTACAATCCATATTTCATTGTTTAGATGTTGGAAATTGAGCTATGAAAAATCAGTTTAACGAAGCAGTTGTTTTAGTGATTCTTATCAAGCTTCAGGTGGGCCACAGTTGTTAACGATAGCTATGACTGGTTAAATTTTCTATATATAACTCGCATCCACGTTACGTAGCACTTCACTTCCACGGCATTTGACATAATGAAGATATGACGATATAATTCATAACAAATTATCAAAAATAACCTCAAGTCATCCTACGAAAGACAAAGAATCAACTTCTTTATCTCCACTCAACACCTCCATTCAGAATCTTTTAATTGGTTAAAACAATCGTATTTTGAGTCCTCCAGGATTTTTTTGTGTGAATTTATTTTTATTAAAAGTTGGAGATAATTGACTCAAATCTGCGAAAAAATATCTAATGAGCAATTAAAATGTTATCTTTATAGGACTATTTACTGTGAAAGAACAAAAATCGGCTTCAGGTCAAGAATGGCTTAATACCAATCAGTTAAGTTAGGCGAACATAAACTGCTGTAATAATGATTGCTTAAGGAGAATTTGTGACAAAAATCCAAAATGAAATTCTGAGAGTTGTCTTCATTAGGAAACCTACAAGAATTACACAATCTCACAAAATAAAGCAAAATTTTTCAACATTTTTTTTAATATGCAGTGTTTTTTTACAACTATTGCAGTAGATGACTGTAGGCATTCAAATTCTCAATACCAAGATGAAAACACAGATTTAGATTGAAATAAATAAATAAACAACTGCTCATAATACATCCAACTAAAGTCCCATAACTCTCTAAAACATGATACATCCAATTAAAGTCCCATAACTCTCGAAAAACATGATACACAGGGCATTCCACTCATTTTCAAGTAGGAGGTGATAAATGCAATTAGACATGCAATTTGCCCTGTGCCCAGTTGCTGTGGAATGCCCTGGATACATCCAATTAAAGTCCCATAACTCTTGAAAAACAAAAGTGCAAAACATCAAAATGTACACAAGATCCTAATACCATCATTCCTAATAATCTGGTCAGGTTTGAAGAAAATCAGTGAAGGTAAACTTGAATAAGCATGTAACAGACTATTTCCCTGCGTAGGCCCTTTGGTTTTATTGCTCACAAAACTTAAAATTATTTGGCTTTCCAATCTTCCGATTTTGAGCGTATCTGGTGAAGGTTATTCCAGAAACGTGTTGCGTGCATTAAATTTGATATCTAAGTTTTTATTTCATCAGATAAAGTCCCATAACTCTGCAACAACAGAAGTAAAAATCATCAAAAAGTGTACAGACCCTCAAACCACCATTCCCAATCATCTGGTGAAGTTTGAACAATATTGGTCAATGCAAGGTAAGAGTTAGCACATAAAATGTTTGTGCCCTATGGACATATAACGGTTTACCATCAAAAGACTTGCATGTTAAAAAAAACTACAAACGCCAGGCCCTATACCTCATGGAATGGAAAATAAACAACACACCCGTACATTTGTCAATCAATTTTACAATTTTATGTCCCTTCCCTTAATTAATAACTTTCATATTTATTTTATAGCTTGGATATAAATAAGCACTTTATCTGATTGTACAAACAAGAATAGAGATTATTGACTTTGTACATGGTTATTCATACACAGAACATTACAGATTTAAACAGAAATGTTCCAAGCAATTTACTAGCACTTAGGCCTATTTGATAAATGAGCACAGGAGGTGTTAATTTAAAAAATAGGTTTAATTAGTTTGTTTTGATAATTTCAATGCTCAATTTGTAAAATAGAAAACAGAAAATTGTCAGAATATTTCTTGAGAATATTTTTGTGAAATGTATATACAGTAGTCCATTTATTTTGATAATGAAGGCCCCTCCCACTAAAGGCCACCCTCTTATCAGGCCACTTTTTAATTGCAGAAGGGGGAGACTATTGAATTGAGATGGTCAATTTAACTGTATTTCACTGTAACTAGAGAAGCTTTCGAGTCTTTCTACTAGTTCAATGTGAAGTTACAACTTATTAGTTACATCTAAAATCTTGTTCAACAGTATTAAGGTATATTGTGGATGTCTGTTTTTATTGATACATGAAACCCTAAAGTATCCTTGGAAACCATCAATCTCCAGTAATCCACACTCAACTTGTTTCAAAGAAAGTTGTATCAAGTACATCTGACCTCACAGCAATAAAACCTTCTGGAGTAGGAGTCTTGTACTAAGTAAATATCCAATAAATACAGCATTCTGATTGGATGATTTTCCAATAAATACAGCATTCTGATTGGATGATTTTGCAGTAGGAGTACAAAACTACAGATAATGGTCCAAAGGTTTATGACCATATAAGGTGATAGGTGATGGACTCGCAAACCTTAGAGATGATAGTCACTGATTGCATATGTAGGTTAGATCTAAATCCAGCTGACATATGATAGCAGTAAAGACCATACCTCAAACGATACTTCCTTCACGAAAGAAGCCACAAAAGTCCCTAAATCATGCTAGTACCTGTATACACGGCTAACATATGATAACAGCCAATGACCCTATCTCATAATAGCTGCTCCACGAAAGAAGCCATAGAGGTCTCTAATTCATGCTAGTATCTGTATACATGGCTAACATATGACAGCTGATAAAGACCCTATTTGATACAAAAGTAGCCACAAAGGCCCCTAGTAATGAAATTAAAGTACCTGTATACACAGCAGACGGAGATTTAACAGGTCTTCCCTTCTTCTTTTTTCTGTCTTTTTCCATCTGCAAATAATTATATAATAATTCTTTTAACATATTCACTATTAAAAATAGGAATTCCAAGGATTAATGAGACCTGATTAGGAAATGAGTACCTAGAGAAAATTTGGGAAAATCATCAATTTTTATACTGCTTTTGGGAAAATGCTTCCCAGTGTATCTTGGAAATGTTATACAGATGTAAATCTAACTACCATACATTGGACGGTCAAGACTGACTTGTCTCTTCAATAATATGAGAAATGTTGACCATCCTTTATTATGCCCAAAAATATAATCTTTTGGCCCTTCACTTCAAGAACCTTGATATAACTGAAATATTTTTGAAAGTGATGTTAAATACCATACCCCCCTCCCCATCAAGAACCTTGACTTGACCTTTGCTTCACTGTATTTAAATATTAAGAAAATCATCCACTAGAAACTAATGTAACATGTACAGTGCAACATGGAAACAGACAATGGCATAGCATAGCAAAATATTAGGTTTGTATTAAAAAAAAAAAATTACGGAAAAAATATTTTACGCCTATACATAAGTCTTAAAATTTGTGTCTGCTAACTTTACTTGGCAGCGGGACAATGGCATGCCATAGCAAAATTTTGGGTATGCATAAAAAAAAGTACGGCCAAAATATTTTACGCCTATACGTTCAATCTTTAAAAAATTCTGTCTGTCTGTTAACTTGGCGGCAGTCGTGTATTACAGTCAGTTACACAACTCTAAAACCAGATATTACCAATACATATATGATATTTATCAAAGTCAACCGAGGGCTTAAAAGTAAAAACCTCATCCATCCTCATTCAAGATTAATATGACAGGTGTGAGAGGCAAAATACAAATAACCTTGCATGGTCTGAATACCACAGAAAAATTTACATAAATCTTGCTATTTATGATGGATAATATCTCCATTGTGCATGAACCCAATAAAAAATTTAAGACATCAAGCTTCCGATTTTCTCATTTCTGCTTCCAAATTAAGCTATTTATCAAAATTTAACGACAAGCAGCAGTATTTTACATTGATTTGTAGAGAATTAAACCATGTTGAAATCAATGGACCCCAGTCATTAATTAAACACTGAAAGAATCTTTAAATAAAAACTAATTTGAGTGTCACACTTATGTTACATTTCATTAATCAAAATGGCCATAAAATCACAGATTTTGAGTTGGGATATTGCTTCATATATTTTTCTCCTGCGAAGGTTCGTATTGATTCTGACCCTACACACACATGAAAAATGCATTTGCACACCAAAGATATTAACATCTGATTTGCTTTCAAAGGTTTTCAATAATATTACTGTTGTTTTATGAATATATAAACAATTTTATATTATCGTCATGGAAACGGATTGTTTTTTATGTCCTATTGTATGCATAAAATAATTTTAAGATCATGGTATACATCTTCCATTCTGAATTTATTG
This sequence comes from Bathymodiolus brooksi, assembly GCA_963680875.1. NCBI lineage: Eukaryota > Metazoa > Mollusca > Bivalvia > Mytilida > Modiolidae > Bathymodiolus > Bathymodiolus brooksi. The sequence goes on along the minus strand of OY804581.1, from coordinate 42,956,341 downwards.
TTCTTTTTTTTTACTTTGAGCGTGCCTGATGAGGGTTATTCCAGGGGCACCTTGTGTGTGTTATAATTAGATATCTGCATTTTTCTTGGTATGTTTATACTATATTTGTTATAGATAGCCAAGAAATATAAGAAAACAATTTAAACAAGAACCTGTCATAAAGATCCTTACAGTTGTTCAAACAAGATCAAAGTCCTTACAAAAAAAATTCAAGAAGAATTTCACACTTGGTAACTCAGGACTGATCTCTTTCTGATCTTCTCTATTTAATGATGATTGGGAAACAATAAAATTAAAATCAGCCATGGGTTACCAAAATATGAACAATTTTTTTTTTTAAACTAGATTAATATGTATAAATATCAGTCATGGGGCATTGAAATTTGAGCTTCAGTTGTGCCTCATCAGAAATAGAATAAATTTAAGTGTGAAACCAAATTTCAATTTTTATTTTGATGTTCTTGTGTACTTATTCAAATAGACACCATTGGAGATGCCTTGGCCAAAAACATTGCTAATAAATAACTAGTCTGGAGATTTAATAAATAGTCTGTTGCAGGCCTTTCAATAAGGGGCAGTACCAGGTACATTTACTCGCCTAAAATGGTCTTTAGTACCTCCTGATTTTAAAGAGTGTTGTATAAGATTTTCATGAAAATTGTTCAAATTTTATTAAAAAGTACCGCCTGTAAAAAATGAAGTACTGGTAGACTTGAAAAATATTGAAAGCCCTGTTCTTGGCCAATATTACTAGCAAAATAAATACTCGGCTGGAGATGACTTGTTCAAAATAAATTGGTAGAAAAAAAACTATTAATGGCTATAAATGTTTCCTTGTGTAATGGATGACAGTTTTGTTTATAATATATAGAGATTGCAGATATTCCTTATTCATTTAACAATTCTGCAACAACAAAATTATACAACTCATTTTTCATCTAAACTTCCATTGTCTATTAAAAAAGAGAAAACAGAACACTTTAAACGAGAAAAATCGACAATGACCTGTTACACAGACAGAATTGCATTCTGGTAAACATCAGAAGTATTTATGGATCTGTTTTGTAGATCTGCATTAAAAGTATCAAACTTAATAAAATTAAAATCATATTTTCTAATTGCCTTTTGCTGTTCGTTTCCCGAATGAATCTGTAAATTTCTACCAAAACATGTCGTTCACAATGGTACATCCAACAGCGACAAATTAGTTCCATAATATTATTTTATCATGACCATTAATAGTGAAAGCAATTATTACAAAATAATTCCATGATATATTTCAACGGTGTTCATGCATTAATAATTCACCTCCCTTACGGGAAATTATTACATTTCTGTGCAATTTAATGGTCCGAACAACAGTTTCTAAGCAACATGAAAGCAAGCAAACTCTAATATGTTTCATTCACCGCCATAAAAGCAAAAAAAAAATGTTTTATTTTCAGAAAAATAAAATGCAATAAATTGAGATACAATTTACTTAATGGAAACCTGGAGATTTTTCTTTGTTTACTATTGAACTTCCATTTTCATTCTATTAAATTTCATTGTTTTTTATTCAATTTTAAAGCCAGCTGTATTACAAATTACAGATAGTTTTCAACTTAAAGGGAACAGTTTCCCCTTGTTTTGAGAACTATTGGGGCTTTTTTGTTTTAGTCTTTTTTTTTTTTTTTTACTTTGTTCACGAAAATTCTTTTGTGAAATTCTTCCTTTTATTAATATCTACTATATCTGTTGTTCTTTATTTTGCTTTCTTGAATTGTGTATACGTCTTTTCACTGTATTGTTGCTATCATGAATATAGGTTGGTTTTTGGTATTTAACGCCACTTTCAACAATATTTCAGTTATATCATGGCGGTCAGTTTTATTGGTGCAGGAAACCGGAGTACCCGGAGAAAACCATCGACCTATTCCAGCCACTGATAATTTTATCACATAATGATGTATTTAGTACACCTCGCAATGATCAGGGTTTGAACTCACAGCTTGATAGGCACTGTAAATCCAACTATCATTACGATCACGACCATGATGGCCCCTCTATCATGAATATAATATGTTGTGAATTGTAGAGAGAGGGCAATAAATAATAATTGTTATAACATGTGCCAATCTAATTATAACTAGATCTTTAATTTCTCTATCCCCCCCCCTTTTTTTTCTGATATGTCACTCATAATCTTTATGTGTAATATATCAGGAAAGGAAGGAGCAGTTAAAGAACTGCCTAATCCCAATTGCTAATATTATGAGCTACTAAAATATATTTTAATTCAAATGCTTTTATCAGTTTTAGGTTTTTTATTCAAGCATGATGCTGTATTTTCTTCAATATATGTTGTTTACACCCTGCCTCAACTATGAGTGTTTATTCCCTGCCTCAACTATGAGTGTTTATTCCCTGCCTCAACTATGAGTGTTTACACCCTGCCTCAACTATGAGTGTTTATTCCCTGCCTCAACTATGAGTGTTTACACCCTGCCTCAACTATGAGTGTTTATTCCCTGCCTCAACTATGAGTGTTTATTCCCTGCCTCAACTATGAGTGTTTACACCCTGTCTCAACTATGAGTGTTTATTCCCTGCCTCAACTATGAGTGTTTATTCCCTGCCTCAACTATGAGTGTTTATTCCCTGCCTCAACTATGAGTGTTTATTCCCTGCCTCAACTATGAGTGTTTACACCCTGCCTCAACTATGAGTGTTTACTCCCTGCCTCAACTATGAGTGTTTACACCCTGCCTCAACTATGAGTGTTTATTCCCTGCCTCAACTATGAGTGTTTATTCCCTGCCTCAACTATGAGTGTTTATTCCCTGCCTCAACTATGAGTGTTTATTCCCTGCCTCAACTATGAGTGTTTATTCCCTGCCTAACAACTATGAGTGTTTATTCCCTGCCTAACAACTATGAGTGTTTATTCCCTGCCTAACAACTATGAGTGTTTATTCCCTGCCTAACAACTATGAGTGTTTATTCCCTGCCTAACAACTATGAGTGTTTATTCCCTGCCTAACAACTATGAGTGTTTATTCCCTGCCTAACAACTATGAGTGTTTATTCCCTGCCTAACAACTATGAGTGTTTATTCCCTGCCTAACAACTATGAGTGTTTATTCCCTGCCTCAACTATGAGTGTTTATTCCCTGCCTAACAACTATGAGTGTTTATTCCCTGCCTAACAACTATGAGTGTTTATTCCCTGCCTAACAACTATGAGTGTTTATTCCCTGTCTCAACTATGAGTTTATTCCCTGCCTAACAACTATGAGTGTTTATTCCCTGCCTAACAACTATGAGTGTTTATTCCCTGCCTAACAACTATGAGTGTTTATTCCCTGCCTCAACTATGAGTGTTTATTCCCTGCCTAACAACTATGAGTGTTTATTCCCTGCCTAACAACTATGAGTGTTTATTCCCTGCCTCAACTATGAGTGTTTATTCCCTGCCTCAACTATGAGTGTTTATTCCCTGCCTAACAACTATGAGTGTTTATTCCCTGCCTCAACTATGAGTGTTTATTCCCTGCCTAACAACTATGAGTGTTTATTCCCTGCCTAACAACTATGAGTGTTTATTCCCTGCCTAACAACTATGAGTGTTTATTCCCTGCCTCAACTATGAGTGTTTATTCCCTGCCTAACAACTATGAGTGTTTATTCCCTGCCTAACAACTATGAGTGTTTATTCCCTGCCTCAACTATGAGTGTTTATTCCCTGCCTAACAACTATGAGTGTTTATTCCCTGCCTAACAACTATGAGTGTTTATTCCCTGCCTAACAACATTTATATTTAATTTTTACCTGCTGCATTTCTCTCCTTTTCTCATCTTCAAATCTTTTAACCTGGAAAAAAAAGAGAAAATTCATGAGTGAGCGATTATTGCTAAATGCCAAGCGAGCAATTTTTTTGGTCTAGCATGACGAGAACAAGTTACATATTAATGAGACGATGACGATAACTGTTTGGTACTAGAACAACACACTAGACTAGACTGGATTTTTTTTTATAATGGTAGCTCACTGAAACAACAGTTCACAGGTACATATACTGCTCCACTCTGACTTTGAACCAGCCAGTCTTTGCTTGTCCCAACCAGGGATTGAACACATGATCTACCACATATGAGGCTAGCACACTAACCATGGTTGTTTTGATGAGGTTATGGTGGTTTTGGTGTTAACTTTCAACTATTTTACAGTTATATCCTGGCAGTCAGTTTCATTGGTGGAGGAAACCGTTGTATCCGGATAAAACCACCAACCTGCCACAAGTCACAAACAAAATTTATCACATAATGTTGTGTCGAGTACACCTGGGCATGAGTGGAATTCGAACTCACAACATTAATCTAGTTCACTGAAACAACAGTCGAACAGACATTAAAAAAAATCTATCAATAAAACATAGATGTGCATGTATAAAGATGTCTGAACATGTAACATCTTTGACTTTGATATTGGTTTGTTAGAATAAAAAACATAAATAATTTACACTAATCTAAACCTCATTGAAAACAAACAAGACACACAATCAATGGACCTCTGTAGATGTAGATGGTAAATGTATGTGTTTCCTAAAGTAATTATTTACAATCAAAACACAATATATAGACAAAGTCATCTATCTCTTTACAATCAAAACACTATTTAGACATTGTAGGAAATCTCCTGATAGCCAAAATACTATTAAGACTCAGCCCAGTGTAAACAAATTTAAGACAAGGGCTTGAGTAGCAGATCAACAAAATTAAATATTGTTTTGCAAGGGAATAATGTAAACAGATTACGGAATAAACAGAAGGGGAAATAAACACATGAAGAAACAACAAACTATATTACTAACGCTGTGGCCATGTGCTCAACATTAACTATTCAATACACTTCAGTAAGCCATCAATTAGCAACCATCAAACCGATATATCACTGTCTAAATACTAACTGTAAAATGGGTTAGAAGTCACTATAGAGTTGAAGATGATAGGAAACAGGGTGATGTCTGACATCAGGACATGTAGATTTATGTACCTACGTTGACATTAGTCATTTATTAAATGGACACCTACAGGTTTTAGTCAGTAGATAGGGGTCATGATTGTTTTTCTATGATGTTTTTTCTAATAACAATTTTTTTATCATATTTTCTGGATGAGATAAGTCTATGTGGGACTATAAGTTCTAATTAGCCAATTCCCTATAGGCTAATATTATGAAGGAAACTCACTTTCCTCCACCAATAAAACTGACTGCCATGATAAAACTGAAATATTGTTGAAAGTGGCATTGAACACCATAACCCTAACCATGAAATTATCAAACCATCTTAGACATTGTTTTATTTATGACCCCTTAAATATAAATTTTTTTTTCATTATCATTTTTATCAAATTTTACTCTGATGCACACTTCAGAATGTTAAAATAAATTCAATTTCTATTGCTGCCTGTATTATATACAATAAGATAAACAATTTACCAGCTCGTTTTTATCAAAATAAAATAAATTCATCGATTTCCAAAAATCTGCACCGTTTTTTAAGCCAAAACAGATAGAAATTTATTGCTTCATTGGAAGTTTAAAGATTACTTTTTAGCACTAAATTAAATTTAAAACTTCATTAAGAAGTGTTTCCTATTAAGTTTCTACAATTATCTTGTAGAGTAAACATTGTATCATTTAACATGTATTGATCTACAGAATCCTTAAGATCACAACCAGGAAGTTAAATCATCCCTCAAGATTCAAGATTCTTTATTTCTCATTAAACCATAGTTGAAACAGTGGTACAGTTGTTTGTTTGTTTATTTGATGGCGTTTAACACCACTTTCAACAATATTTCAGCTATATCGTGGCGGTCAGTTTTATTGGTGGAGGAAACCAAATGACCCAGAGAAAACCACCGACCTGTCGCAAGTCACTGACAACTTTATCACATAATGTTGTACTCCTCACCCTGATCAAGATTCAAACTCACAACATCAGTGGTGATAGGCACTGATTGCATAGGTAGTTGTAAATCCAACTACCATACGATCACGGCCACGGCAGAGAATTTGCCAATTTAACATCAATAGATAATAAATATACATGACAAAACAAGAATATATCACTTCTCTCCTGATTTTTAGACCAATATCAGACTGAGAGCAAATATGGTCAATGTTTCCTTCAGGGTACAACAGACTTGTCAGATACACAGCTTGTCAATACAGTACAGATGTTTGTTAAGAAGACATGTCATCCACATGTTCAATTCTAACACTTACGATTTAATGTACAGTAAATCTCCTAAAAATGACTCTTTCTGAGTGGGAGAGTTGGTCATTGATTCCTTAATTCAGTTTAAGCATTTTTGTGCCTGTCCCAAGCCAGCTGTCATATACCATTGCCTTTTTTGTGTAAAATTATTTGAGGTGAAGGACAGGTGGTGTTGATATTAGTGAATTTGTTGGCCATAATTTCTTTTCATAATCTTTCAGTTGCTACTATATATTCATGTAGAAAACAGGGAGAAATCATTATTTCATTTTCCTTTTTACTAAATTAACCTCACTTGCCACTATTCATGTAAAAAATGGGGAGAAATCATTATTTCATTTTCCTTATTACTAAATTAGCCTCACAAAAAAAAAATTTACAAGTAGATTTTTAGATAGAATGAAGGTACTTTATTAACAGTTCAACAGAATTTTAAATGGGTTAATTTCTAACCGAGATCAAACACAAATTATTCAAACATGTTCACATTAATAGACAAGAGTTTCCCCCTCATTAACTAGATACAATTGAATCTCCTCTATTTTCCTAACACAGCATCAAATATATTGATCTTAAGAAAACATAGAACTACCCCATCATGGGATGATTACAATTTATTCTGGATTATAGCCTCCGTTTGTTTACCTATAACTTTCTAAGATGCATTCACGATAAACCTGATAATTTACATGATCGAATCGACTCGGCCATTGATACACATTAAAAATTAACGTCACGGATACTGGCAACTTCTCTATTCTAGTGACAAACTTTTTTTAGCAACGAAGATCAAATGAATTTTTAATCCTCCTTTTCACGTTTTCTGCTAATTTTATACTAGCTTCCTGAATTTTAAAACGAGGCATTGATTAATTAACAGTAAAATGGGTACACATGCGAGTAGAAATAAAATAAAATGGTTGGTTATTGACCTGTAGGTACTTTGTGTGCATAATTATTGCAACAAAGTTGATTGTTCGACTTTTCTTTTTTTCTTTTAACTTGCTTGATCAACCATGTTTTTTTACGATTTTTAGGACTTAGAAGTTTGAATATTTAATGTAGTCTAGCAGCTGAAGACTGGATTTCATCACCATTAAACTCATCAAACAACATCAAAATTGCTATGTCAATAATTAAAATCATTCAGAATTATCACAATATTCATGTTAGTGTTAAATTAGAGAAGTCTTTACCTGACGAATCAATAATTGACTTAAATACAGTAAATCTACCACATCTTGTTTTTTTTATTATTATTACTTTTGTATAATTATTATTATTTATTTCTTATTATTATAATTATTTTTATTTATGTATTATTATTTTTATTTTTTATTTATCATTATTATTATTTATTTATTATATTGCCACGATAAAAAAAAATCTTTTGCAAAATGGACAAACAATTATTTTTTATTTTTTTATTTTTTTCAAAATGGACAAACAGCCTATTCACACAAGCACCAGTTCAGATCCATAATATATCTACTCCGATTTTAAAATTTTGAAATGTTGGTTAAATAAAACAATGTGTTACATTTGTGTCTGTCCACATATTTTTTAAATACAATGTAACAACACAAACCACTTCTCTCCAATACTTAAACCCATAAAAATGGAAAGACAAAGGCAATAAAACAGAAACTGATGGCAATCTAAGCACAAAAATGTGGCTGGGTTAAAATAATTACCGATTACCGAAGTAATGAAAATGCAAAAGTCCAACAGATATCAATAAACAATTTTAAAAAAAACCTGGCACAGAAAAGATTCTTGTAAACACTTTCAAATGAAATTATTCAAATGAACATAAACAGTACAAAACTAGGGTCAGTGAATTATTGAAGTTATCGACTTACAAGCTAAAAAGGTAGTCTGTCAGGTGTAGACCAATTTATATCACATTGTACAAGCTAAATATAGGTTTAATACAAAATCGTGATAAACATCTCATAGAAATGAATGGTCTTCATGAGAGACCAGATAAAATTATTAGAATCCAAATTTGTATCAAACAGTCCTACCATTAAGTCGATATCTTTCCAATTTTCATGATCAATTTTAGCATAGCTTATAAAATTGAAAACTAAATTTGAACAATACAAGAAATTATTAGCATTTGAGAACAGCTACAAATATGTATGTTATATGGTTGGGTATCAAAATGTACCCATTTTGGGTTTTAATAGAGGAATGGTATATCTAAATGTGTCCATTTTGGGTCTTAATGGAGGGTACTAAAATGTGCCCATTTGAAGAGGATGAGCTATCAAATTGTGCACATACATGTATAGGTCAGTCGAGAAAATGTGCCCATTAGGGTCACAAAGCGAATGTTGTATCAAAAATCGAATCTTTTGTTCTGTACACATACAATGCACAAAAATAACTCGACAATATTAAACCTCCCATGTTGACCCTCGCTTTTTTTTAAAAGAGCTTCAATACAAAGACAGGAAGAATACATTTGTGAGACAATTCTCCCTGAGGAATGATAAGAGTTCCATCTAATCATGTAAACAATCAACACTTCATAATCATAATGTATTGATACCACATGAAACATCTACAATCACAGCAATTGATGGAAATAATTCACATCAAAAACTGTAATTATACTGATACATCTGTTTGGATGTGTATTTACATTATTATATACCTCCCCTTTATGAGGGAGAGATCATTGATGGAAATACCATAGCTATAATGCATGGTAATTGTTTACAATCTACCATGAAATTGAAAAATCGTCTGAATTTATATTTTCCATTATTGTTTTTATACCATGCATTTTGTACTTTTACGTAAATCCCCACCGGGAACAGAACGAACTTGTTCAAATGTTGCTATGTTTACAGTTATCTGTAGCGTTCCATTCAACCCTCGGGGAGCGTATTCAAGCGTTGTTTATATTTAGTTTTCTGTAGAATCCTATTTAAGAACGTGTTCAGGCATTGTTATATTGTTGGCAGTTTTCTACAATATCCCTCTATTGAGAATATTATCAACCACCCACGATACCTCTATAAGAATCATTTGCTCTGATATCTTAACGGAAAAAATGAAAATTACTTTTAACAAGAATATGTTTTTAGTTTTTAATTCATTTTAACATCTGACAATGAGATAAGACAAATCATATAAATTTAATGTATTTGACTTCATGACAAGCTATCCTCACCAGAACAAACAATATAAAGGGTTACCCACTACAGTGGACTTCCTCATCCAAAGTTATCCTCGCAAGAACAGAATTTCAGAGCATATCCAAAACAGTACATTTCTTCACCCAAAGTTATCCTCATTACAACAAACAATCTCAAGAGATATCCAAAATAGTCGACCTCTTTACCTCCAAACAGAACAAACAATCTCAGACAACAGCCAATATAGAAGACCTCTTTACCTCCAAACAGAACAAACAATCTCAGACAACAGCCAATATAGAAGACCTCTTTACCTCCAAACAGAACAAACAATCTGACAACAGCCAATATAGAAGACCTCTTTATCTCCAAACAGAACAAACAATCTCAGACAACAGCCAATATAGAAGACCTCTTTACCTCCAAACAGAACAAACAATCTCAGACAACAGCCAATATAGAAGACCTCTTTACCTCCAAACAGAACAAACAATCTCAGACAACAGCCAATATAGAAGACCTCTTTACCTCCAAACAGAACAACCAATCTCAGACAACAGCCAATATAGAAGACCTCTTTACCTCCAAACAGAACAAACAATCTCAGACAACAGCCAATATAGAAGACCTCTTTACCTCCAAACAGAACAAACAATCTCAGACAACAGCCAATATAGAAGACCTCTTCGCCCCCAGTTATCCTCACCAGAACAATTTTGGAGGATATCCAATGCCATAGACTTTTCACCCTAGAATATCCTCACTAGAACAAGCAATCAATGAGGACATCCAATACAGCATACCTCTTCAGCCCAAAGTTACCCTCCTCATAACAAAAAATCTCAAAACCTATTTTTGCACTTAAGTGTTACTTATTGGCCACACTCCTCCCTAAAATAGCTGATATAAACAATTAATATACTCCTGTATTGATACCACATGTACATCCATTATGAAGACAGGGATAATGAATTGGGAGTATTGTGATCATTAATTCAAGTGTAAATATCTGAAGTCTTGCCAAAAATTAGTTTATCAATGGTTTCTATAGCACAACATCCTGTTAGCATCATGTTTAACATGCCTAAATAGCCTTCTCTGGCACCTAAGCATGCTATATATTCGCTACACGACAGTTAAGATAGAAAGGCATATATCTATGGTGGGTGACCCATGACTGATCTCTGATTAATGTATGACCTAACTGTACATACAATTGTACGAATCAGACAAAAAGTTATGTCAATTGTCTTAAACATTTTAAAAATAGATTTTTCTTTCTGATATTTTTTTCATATATTTTCTTCAAAAAGAAGTACAAAATGTATTGTAATACATAAAAATACATTTAAAAACATTGACAGACCTTAAAATAATTAAAATGATTAAAAAAAATAATAACAATACATGTGACCATAACCTTCTGTGACCTTTGTTAGTATGTGACCATAACCTTCTGTGACCTTTATTAGCAAGTGGCCATAACTTGCTGTGACCTTTGTTAGTATGTGACCATAACCTTCTGTGACCTTTATTAGCAAGTGGCCATAACCTTGTGTGACCTTTATCAGCAAGTAACCACAACCTGATGTGACCTTTGTCAGTATATGACCGTAACCTTCTGTGACCTTTATTAGCAAGTGACCATAACTTTCTGTGACCTTTATCAGCAAGTGACCACAACCTGCTGTAACCTTTATTAGCAAGTGGCCATAACCTTCTGTCACCTTTATTAGCAAGTGGCCATAACCTTCACTGACCTTTATTAGCAAGTGACCATAACATTCATTGGCATGTACTAAATCATTAAATTTACTGTCTAATTCATTTGTATTCACAAACGAACAGTTTTAGTAAATAGAGTTCACATTTTATTTTTCTGCCACTAGTGGTTAACCTTAATCCCTATGGAGGTTTTTCTTCTTCTACAATTTTCTAAGATTAGTCATTTTTAAAACAATTATAGATTTAAGAAAGTTCCCTATTGACAGCCTCCATAAATCACTCAAATTCAATTTCACAATGTCAATTTCGGTGTTAGAACAAAAGTTGACAGTGATTTTAGACCACAGAGACATAATGACACCCAATCTATATTTCTTTAAGGAAATTAATTGTATGGAGACAATATTGACTTCTGAATTTTCTCTGTTAATGAATTTTAGATTAAGATTCTCTTCTTAATGACCAAGGTAAATTATGGTTGCATCAAAATTCAGAAATATATTGAAAATTCATTAAAAGATAGAATTTCAACTTGTTTCAACAGCAGCATAAACCATTGGGTCTCCAATCAATGTTAACTAGTTAATGACAGATACAAATGATAGGACAGTATCAACATCCTGTACAGTCATGTGGCACCAGTAGAATGAGCTAATCATATGAAGTTCCAGAACAGAACATTTGAGGGGGTTAGGCAACTTAGGGTTATGGTGTTTAATGCCACTTTCAACAATATTTCAGTTATGTCGTAGTGGTAAGTTTTATTGGTGGAGGAAACAGGAATACCCAGAGAAAACCACTGACTTCTTTTCTTTATACGGTCATCTAGAAGTTTAAATCTTTATCCTAGTTCGTAACCCTTTTAATTACCGCAAGTAGGCACATTTTTTCCCCCTGTTATTCTGACTAAATCATTCATAACAGAACTGGATGATCTCGTAAAAGTGAATGGCATAAAACACTAAGTACACTTTCAACAAAAATAAAATAAAATTAGCCATCCTTCAAAAAACCGCAGGAAAATACTTCTGAATTACATATAAAAGCCAGATAACCATTGGGGGTGGTCTTCTTTTTACCTGTATCTTTCATGCAAGGAGTTATTCCTTGATGCAGTCTATGAAACTGCCAGGAGATATTGACATAGGGCAGATTCCTCCACAATAAAAAATTTCAGATAAATGTTTGATCAGTTCACTCATCAACCCTGTGTTCTTTGTAAGACTGCACTCTATTTTGGTGTTTTTCCAACCATCTTCACAATAAACAAACATCAGTTTTTTTCTTTGTCTATCAAAGGTTCCTGTATGTAGCTTTAATTACATTAAGGATGATAAAATTCCCTTTAAAACATTAACATTGAATTAACTGAACTGCTAAGCTTAGGTGCATTTAACTTATAACTTTCTGATAGGTGTTTTCATCTTCTTAATAATAAATACGTAGGTATCAAATTTAATGTGCAGGCAGTGATTTAGCTAGCACTCGTCACTTTCGTCATTGACGATTGATTTTCGAAAGTGACGAGTATTTCCCGTACCCAATTCGTCACTTGAATTTTCAAAAAATCGTAAAAAAATGTTTGTAACAATCCATTCTTCTTCATTTGCTGATTAAAACTAATTAGTCACTACAATGACAATTGTATTACATGTTACAAGCCAATCAACGGATTATAGAATTTTTGCTTTGATTGCATAATCTTTTATCTCACCTGGACAAAGAATTCAATCAACCATAATAATTTTTTTATAGTTATGACATGTACTCAAAATGCCAAAGTATGTATTTAAAGTGGACATATTTTTGTAATCGTCATATGGGCACAATTTCGCATTGGGAAAGTTGCCATCAAAATATATAATTAATAGTAATCGTCATTCATTGCACGATTCATCTCAATGTCTACCATAGGGCCTAACGAACTATTTTTGCCAAATTTATGAAAATGCTGATATCATGTTTATTGAAATCTATCGTATCCATTAAGTATTTTGAAAGTGATTTTCTCGAAAAGTCATAACTTTGATTAAAGAAACCAAGGATGTGTATACACGTCCTTTGAAGAAACTAAAAATAAAAATAAAAATGGCACGATCAACAGGAGTTCGCAATCCACCGAAGCTACTTTCAACCAAAAGAACTTTTGATGTATTTATTCTCATTTCTGTGAAATGAAATCTTAGTTCTCATATTTTATATTTCATTTATATGCAAAGATTGGCCATTCAATTTGTTGAAATGCACTGCACGAGGATGCATATAAGTTTTTTTATATATTGATCAGCATCCGGGTAACAATTGCGTTCTATTTATAGAACTATTTACAAACAGACACTGTCTGCAATCAAAAAAAATAACTACAGTATTTGTATTCCAATTGTTGCAATTTGATTATGAGGTCTGTGAAATAATTATTTATTTTACAACTTGCTTCAGTTTTTGAAGTTTGTTCTAGACTGATTTCATACAAAGAATCTAGATAGAAGTTGGACCATTGGGCAAACTGGCAGAATTTTTTTTTCTGCTGAAGACTACACAAATATGAGTTATTACCATTGTTGTGGTAATAGTCCAAAGCACAGTAACATTTCAAAAAAGATGGGAGAGGGGGTATTTACAATTTGTGTGGTATTAGACCAAAGCACAGTAATATTTCAAAAGGGGGGAAGGTATTACAATTTGTGTGGTATTGAGATCAAAATAGTGGCAATGTTATGTTTTATCAGTTGGTTGTTAATTTGCAGAGTATGTTACCATCCTAGGAGGTTTTCAATCTCCATTACTAACCAATAAGGCAACGTAACTGATTATAAGATTAAGCTCATTATATTCTTGTTTATTCATAATTTCAAAAAAAAATCTGTTCCGCAAAAGTGACTAATGGTCTCCAAATCCTGGTTAAATCCCTGGCAGGTATGCTCAAATTCGAAAGATTGGAAAACCCAAATAATTTTAAAGTTTTGGGAGTAATAAAACCAAAGGGTAGCCAAAATCGGATGAGGTCCCCTATGCCTGAGGGAGGAGAACCTTAGTTTTTAAAACAGTTCTGCATTGAAAATAAAGAACACATACAAACTAATGCATAAATACATTTCACTTACTTTTGTGTACTCTTTTAAAGTTCAGGTAAACAAAAGCCTACAAATTTCTCCTAGCGGACAACAGAAAGGATGGTTTTATTGGTTTTATGGTGCTTTATTGGAGGAAACTGGAGGACCCAGAGAAAACCACTGACCTGCCACAAGTCACTGACAAACTTTATCACATAATGTTGTACATTTCGCCCTGAGAGGGAGTCGAACCCACAACATCAGTGGTGATAGGCACTGATTGCATAGGTACTACCATACGATCACGGTACCGACGGCCCCTTAAAAAAAAAGAAAGGATGACATATCTACTTTCAAAATAGTAAATTAAATCATTTAAGTTTCTTTGAGATGTTTTAAACTTACATCTACCTATATGATTGTTTATCAACGATTATTAATTTTTTCACATCAGTGAGTCCTAATGTTGTGGGTATTTTAAACTTGTTTTGATGATTTTAGCACATGCAAATTTTCCAGCGCATATCAATTGAAAGTTTGTAATGTCGTAAAAAAGTTTACACTCTGGCTAAGAAAAATCATCAGAAAACTGCATCAAATTCAACAGAATGCCACGCCTTTCTATCGATTTGAGAGAACATGCCGTAGGTATGCTCCAGGAAGTCATAGGAGTCATAGCAGTTGCTATCGGTTACAGAAGTTTGATGGTGTACCTTCTGTGGTTTCAATAGTGGTCCCACAAGAGATCAACCACTTTATGGGCGACCAAAGGTCACATTTCTAGCTGATGACTGACAGGTTTACTCATCTGCGTCATTTGTGGGATAGGTTCCTTCCAGTCACAGCCCTGACAAATGTTGATAATGTCAACTGATAAATGCATGAACAATAGGTACGAGACTTCATAATGCATCAACAACATTCTTGAGCTAACTCCAGAAAATGAAAAAATGAACTTCGTTTCAAACCTAAAATTGAAGCTACTGCTATTCACGATTCTCCTGTCATTTTTGCTCAAACATTTGCAAATAAAAATATATCTAAAAAAATTACAGGAAATGCAAACAAATAGAAGTACCCTTTAAAATTGATATATTAACTGTCTAAAGGTAATAAAAATATCAATATCCTATATTTATTGAAAATAACAAGTTGAACATTATTGGTAGACAGTATAACCAACCACAACAACACCAACCATTCCCGTTCATCAACTCCTATTCTAAACTAGATTGTTTTCCTTCTGTTCATTCAGGATTAAATGTACCGATAAACGTTATTCTGACGACAAAATAATATCATCAGCACTAACACGGAAATATACAGTGCTAACACGGAAATAACGAGCCTCTCATAAAGTGAAAGTGCTTAGGTACCCTCCACTCTACAATTTAATGAGTTATCTAATAATTATTTGGCACTTAGTATCCTACTGTTAGATGTACTGCACCACACAAATAAAATCTTATAAATACATACATCAGTGAGTTACTTGAATTCCCAGGCAAATATGGGGGTTGTCAAATTACGGTACAAATTACTTGCATGAAAGAATGCATCAATCTTTTATAAAATGACATAAATCTCTTTTCTCCTCTTTTTTTGCAACAAAGCAGACATATCAAATTATGTTTATTGGAACAAAGAGCAAACAAAATGTTATTAGAGCATTTCACCTTCAGATCTGAAAGGAGTGTACAGTAGTTCCCCTCTCATAGGCTCCCTGCCCCCAAAGGCCACCCCTCATATCAGACCTGATTTCAGAGGCACTGATATAGTAAATATTACTAAATTGTCTCTCCCCCCTCTAAAAAAAAAAAGAGAGGCCACCCCTGTTATATTGCCACTTTTTCATTGCAGAAAAGGTGGGGGGCTTATAAGAGAGGATTACTGTGTGTAATTTTCAGACGTATATATATATATATGTCTCGACGATCCGTTACTCATTAAGTTCTCTGGTTGGTAGATTCCCTTAGACTTTATATATATTATATTTATATATATTGAAATTTAAATAGTAAGAAAGGCTATAGAGGTAAATTGAACATGAAAGACTATTCAATCTTTAGGCCAAAATAAAAAAAAATTTGGTTTCCCGCACCCAACCGACCGTTAGAAAACATTGCGACTCGAAATATTTTTTTGCGTGATTTGCGACGACTTTTTTTTTGGTTACCGGAAGTTCCGACATTGTTCCAGAATGTACGTTCGGAACTGGTTTACACTTTTAAATGAACAAAATCCGTTGCTCGACTTTGAAGGAACCAGATTTGTGAATGAACGCAGTCTATTTTGAAAAGAAAATAAAAAATCCCCCTACCTACCGACCCATAGGTGAAATGGAGGGTCGGGTGCGGGAAACGAATATATTTTTAAGGGTGGCCTTATACTTAAGACACAAAATAAAGTAAAGGAACAGCTCTTTTATTGCTGTTCTACATTTTACAGTCACAGTAGTCTTCAATAATGAGCATAACTCTAAAATGAGTGAGAAACAGCCTGTAGCCTGCAGATAAGCTGTACTGTCAATAAACACTACATTTTTTTCTATTTGAAGAACAAATTAGAGGTTCTTAAAAATAATATAAAATGGAAAAAAAATATTCTTGTATTTTCTATCACAAAAATTGACTGACAAAAAAATAATGCTGACGACCGTTTTACATAGAGAGATGTCTTATTTTTTTTCTAATCTTATTGCAAGCTTATAAACGATTGAATTGATAAAAGAAATTGCTTCAGAACACTGCCTCCTTCACAGTGCCAATGAATACAAAAGATTTCCCTAAACATATATAAGATGATGACAAATACGTAGAAATGTGTTAATTTACCGGTCGACTACAGAAGCATTTCACGGAAATAATAAATCTCCATGTTCATTTAGATGAAGTTATATCTTATCAATTTGTATTGATATAGATACATTGCTTGTTGATGAATCTGAATGTCAAAGTGAATCAAACCGCTGATCCTACGCTGAATCTAACATTGTAGTCAAATTTACTGATAGATTAGGTACAGGGTTTTATAATATCTTTGTATTTCACAAACACATATAAACATGAATGAAAAAATTCCTATGAAAGATTGGATAAAGGTTTTTTTCCGTTTTTATTTCATCCTATTTTTAGTTTTTTTTATTGACGTATAGTATCGTTTTACAGACGATCCTTGAATAAAACAAAAACAGGTCTACACCAGAAACCTGTTTTAAACTGAACTTTGAATAAACTCGAAACCTGTCTTAACCAAACTTTGAATATAGCAGAAACCTGCCTAAACTGAACCATGAATAAAATTGAAACCTGCCTAAACTGAACCATGAAGAAAACGAATACCTGTCTAAACTGAGCCATGAAGAAAACAGAAAGCTGTTTAAACAGAACCTTGAATAAATAAAAAAACTGTCTAAATAAAACATCCAATTGTGTCCCAATTTCTGACATCTTTGTCAATTTAACCTGTGTAATCTGAATACCTCTTAAAAAACACAAGGAATTGTCTACATTCTCTAATGTCCATTGTCAAGAGCTGTCCAACACTGGGTGCTGACCTGGACCTCAAGACTCTTTGTCTACAAAATTTGCCCCTCTTCCCCTAACTAAAAAACATACAATCCTGAAATGTATGTTTCAATATGAATATCCAGTCGGCCATCTTTAAAATCAACTAAAATAACTCATTTCTTGATTTGAAAGTAGACAGATACAAAATTAATAAGACACAACGCATGTCTTGAGTCTTCCATTTTTAAAATTATTTTTTCAGACTTACCACTTCTATTGCGTGTTGGGTTGTTATTTTGCCTTCTTTAACCATCAACATCAACGCCATTCTATCATCGTCAGACATGGTGATGTCAAAGGCATTAGGATCACCTGTAAATAGATATATGTCATTAAAATGATATTACCAACGTAGCACTACACTAAAAAAAAATTATATTAAAACTGCATCGATGGTGCAATGGTAAACATGCTTGCTTCAAATGTCTGGTTCGTGGGTTCAAGCCCATGGCAGGTCAAACCAAAGACTATAAAACTGGTGTTTGTTGCTTCTCTACACAGCATTAAGGAGCGAGAGCAAAGACTGGTTTGCCCAGAGTCAGGATTAATGTTGTCCAGAAAGAGCAACATTTCTACCAGCTGACTCTTATTACAGTGAGCTAATTTTTGAACTGTTCTCATGCTGCTGTATTTTTTTGATTTTGATTTTAATTTATATCGACTTAAACTTTTGGTTTTTATGGTGATTTTGTGACCAGCAATAAAAGTACTTTTAAAGTTTTTATAACTTTTTATCGTATGGATTTTCTTTTACAGTCACTAAAATTCATATCTTTTTTGGTTAAAAAAAATGTATCATGGTAAGCTTAGCGGTATATTAAATAGAAGAGAGAAATGTCAAATAAGTATGACTTTCATTTGTACCTTCATTGTAAGAAGAATAAATATTTCAAGAAAATATCACTCCGGCTGAAGACATCCTATCAATTTCTTTGTATATGGAAGATTAATATTATCTCAAGCTTTCCTCTTAATCAATTTACTCCATATCTAATTTGTATTGCATGTTTTCATAGAACTATTTTAGACATTTTATTTCTACAATAGATAGTTTTAACAACTAAATCATCCAATTAGTGAAACAATATATTCCTGTATACTTCTGTTTCATTACACAATCTATAACTAGTTCAGTATTTGATGCATAGATTATTAACACAACACAAACTTTGATAGTCCATTCATCTCAATTGCAATTTATAGTTGTTCCCCTCTTACAAGGCCGTCCCTCCTACTAAGAAAATGTGGCCTTATAAGAGAGGTGGCCTCTCTTTAGAGGGTCAATTTAGTATTACAGTAAAACCTACACATGTGGTCACCTCTATTAAGCAGTCACCTGTATTAAAAGGTTACATTTTTCTTGCCCTATCATAGAAAATTCCATATGAATTAAACCTCTTTTAGAGGTCACCTGTCTTATAAGGCCACTTTTTCTTTGTCCCAAAGGTGACCTCTTAATACAGGTTTGACTGTATTTTACTACCTCAGTACATCTGAACCATGGCCCAATGAGAGGGGTGGTCTTTGGAGGGAGTGACCTCATAAAAGGGAGACTACCGTATTTTACTACCTCAGTACATCTGAACGATGGCCCAATGAGAGGGGTGGTCTTTGGAGGGAGTGACCTCATAAAAGGGAGACTACTGTATTTCACTACCTCATCTGAACGATGGCCCAATGAGAGGGGTGGTCTTTGGAGGGAGTGACCTCATAAAAGGGAGACTACCGTATTTTACTACCTCAGTACATCTGAACGATGGCCCAATGAGAGGGGTGGTCTTTGGAGGGAGTGACCTCATAAAAGGGAGACTACTGTATTTTACTACCTCATCTGAATGATGGCCCAATGAGAGGGGTGGTCTTTGGAGGGAGTAACCTCATACTGTATTTTTAAAATAAGGCAACACCAATCTTTATATTACACTGTACTCACCTTCAAATTGTTTAAATCCCTGCTTTCTTCCTGACCTCCTAATTCCAATATTCCGAAATAATTTTCCCAGAGTTCCAGACTTCTTACTGTCTCCATTGTTCTTGTCTGGAAGAGAAATTTCAATAGTTAGTGATCGTAAAGAATTTACAGGAGTAGACAAAGCTACTTCAATCAATGATTTTTTTTATGCAAA
Source organism: Bathymodiolus brooksi (assembly GCA_963680875.1). Classification (NCBI taxonomy): domain Eukaryota; kingdom Metazoa; phylum Mollusca; class Bivalvia; order Mytilida; family Modiolidae; genus Bathymodiolus; species Bathymodiolus brooksi. Next base: position 42,936,453 of record OY804581.1, on the reverse strand, counting down.
AGTGTCAAATATGTCATGTCATACAATAAGCAACTGTTTACAATAATCTATCTCTTTAATTCAAATATTCAAATGAAAGTTAAAAAAAACAATTTTTTTTCAAATAACACATTAATTCATTTCGATTTTTTTTCACATTTACATCTCATTACTTAATACAGCTGTCACAATAGTGTATACGTTTTTTTTCTTTCTAAATGAATAAGTACAGTCCAACTTGCCATTATGGTCACCTGCTGTAAACGGCCTGTTTAAAACCATCCCATTCTGATTGATTTTTATTTTAACTCAAATAAGTGGACACCTCACTAATGCAGTAAGTTTTCATTCTAAATTTAAAAATTCATCAGTAATTAACTTTGGAGGTGTACCCCGATACACGATTGTACTAAATCAGCTGTCAAATTATTGAATGATTCACTAATTAACAGCCGCCATGATATAACTGAAATATTGTTGAAAGTGGCATTAAACTCAGTGATATTGTTTGCCTTTAATTACCTCCGAAATTCGGCTGTTTCCCCTAGAGAAAGTTTCCCAATTTGTCCAAAAAAAATGGCTTAAAATTATCACCAATAAGATGTACAATTTTCCCAATCGGTGATAGTCTCGGTAGTAAAACTTAAGTACGTGAATATCGTGTTTCCATTCGAAATGTTATTTTTTGATATCGTGAAAGCACTTTTGAGATCTGGACTTTAATATCAGAATCAACGCAGTGTTTGTAACGCACATGGTTCTCAATGGTAAGATATCGTCATTTTTTCCATTTCTTTCCCCTTCCCGAAAATTTCCCTTCCGATTGAAAATGTCACACAATTCGAAATACTATGTTAAAAAACTGTGCAAAAAAGACATCAAAGGTCAGCAAAAAATAGGAGATGTGTTCAAAAAAACAAACAAAGGAAATGATCAGTCATCTGAAATCAAATCAGAGATTAGACAAGTTTTAGATTATATAATTACAGAAGTTTGTAATGAAGTTGAAATAGACAATCCGTCTAAAACAAAGGAAGTTTCTTCACCCCAGGCCCTCATTACTCACTCGTTAGACTGCAACAATGAGAATTTGCTCATTTTATCATGTTCTAATGGATGACAACTTGAATGAGCTTGTACATATGTTCAAGGGCTTAAAGGACAGGAGAATGGACCTTTAAAAATTATGAAAATTAAATTGATGAACTGTTATGACTTGTCTTGTTATCCATTATATTAACTTCAAATTCAAGTTTTAGTACATTTAATTCATTATTCGAAATTTCCCAATTTTCAAAAAATGACGCATATTTTCCCCAAAAAAAAAGGGTGGGGGTATTTTGAAAAAAGCCAACAAAATCACTGACCCTTAACTATTCACTAATTAACAGTAAACTTTTACAAAAACACTAGAATTACAAAGTGGCAACCATTTTTTTCAAATAATTACCTTCCAATAACAGCAATACATGAATCACTATGGGCAGGAATGGACAATCTTGTTTGACCGAACTGAAATAAGCGGTCACCTGTCTTACACCCGTCATTTTTCCTTTGCCCTGACTGTGACAGTTGAATACAAGTTTGACTGTATATGTATTTATAACATACTAGAGGCTCAGGTGAGCCTGTATCGCTCACCTGACATAAATAAGTCCTCTTAAGAATGTCTGCATGCTGTATATATCTAAGTTACTATTCAAATCCCATACTGCCATAGGGTTCTATGTTAAAACTATGTCTGCTCATGGCAGCCATCTTGGATGGAGGTCGTGGTCACCGGACACAATTTTGAAAGTATACCACCCAAGGACCATCCATGCCATGTTTGCTTTAAATTGGCTGACTGGTTTCAGAAGAGAAGACTTTTAAACAATTTTCCCATAGGGTCCTATGTTAAAACTATGTCTGCTGATGGCGGCCATTTTGAACCGAGATCGGGATCACTGAACACAATTTTGGAAGTTGACCACCTAAGGACCATCGATGACATGTTTGCTATATTGGCTTACTAGTTTCAGAGGAGAAGATTTTAAAAAAAATTTCCCATAGGGTCCTATGTTAAAACTACAGTATGTCTGCTGAAGGTGGCCATCTTGGATGGAGGTCAGGGTCACTGGACACAATTTTGAAAATTGACCACTTAAGGACCATCCATGCCATGTTTGCTTTAAATTGGCTTACTGGTTTCAGAGAAGAAGATTTTTAAATATATTTCCCATAGGGTCCTATGTTAAAACTATGTTCGCTGATGGTTGCCATCTTGGATGGAGGTCGGGGTCACAGGACATAATTTTGAAAGTTGACCACCTAAGGACCATTCATCCCATGTTTGCTTTAAACTGACTTACTGGTTTCAGAGGAGAAGACTTTTAAACATTTTTTCCATAGGGTCCAATGTTAAAATTAAGTCGAGTCATGGCGGCCATCTTGAATTTCCGATCAGCAAACGATTCACAAGTTTAGTACAGGACCACCCAATGATCATTCCTGCAAAGCCACAATTCAATTGGCTTAGTGGTTTCTAACAAGAAGATTTTTAAAATTTCGACCAATCAGAACACATTATAGGCCCTGGCAGCCATGTTGGATTTCCGATCAGCACCAAAAACACAAATCTTGTATATGACCATCCAATGAACATTTCTGCCAAGTTTGGTTCAAATCTGTTTTGTTTCAGAAAAAAAGATGAAAATGTGAAATTCCCATAGGGTCCTATGTTAAACTAAGTCGAGTCATGGTGGCCATCTTGAATTTCCGATTGGCAAACGATTCACAAGTTTAGTACAGGACCACCCAATGATCATTCCTGCAAAATCACAATTCAATTGGCTTAGTGGTTTCTAACAAGAAGATTTTTTAAATTTCGACCAATCAGAACACATTATGGGCCCTGGCAGCCATGTTGGATTTCCGATCAGCACTAAAAACAAAAATCTTGTATATGACCATCCAATGAACATTTCTGGCAAGTTTGATTCAAATCTGTTTTGTGGTTTCAGAAAAAAAGATGAAAATGTGAAATTCCCATAGGGTCCAATGTTAAACTAAGTCGAGTCATGGTGGCCATCTTGAATTTCCAATCGGCAAACGATTCACAATTTTAGTACAGGACCACCCAATGATCATTCCTGCAAAGTCACAATTCAATTGGCTTAGTGGTTTCTAACAAGAAGATTTTTAAAATTTCAACCAATCAGAACACATTATGGGCCCTGGCAGCCATGTTGGATTTCCGATCAGCGCCAAAAACAAAAATATTGTATATGACCATCCAATGAACATTTCTGCCAAGTTTGATTCAAATCTGTTTTGTGGTTTCAGAAAAAAAGATGAAAATGTGAAATTCCCATAGGGTCCAATGTTAAACTAAGTCGAGTCATGGTGGCCATCTTGAATTTCCGATCGGCAAACGATTCACAAGTTTAGTACAGGACCACCCAATGATCACTCCTGCAAAGTCACAATTCAATTGACTTAGTGGTTTCTGACAAGAAGATTTTTAAAATTTCAGCCAATGAGAACACATTATGGACCCTGGCAGCCATGTTGGATTTCAAATCAGCACCAAAAACACAAATCTGGTAGAGGACCATCCAGTGAACATTTCTGGCAAGTTTGGCTGATTTCTGTTCAGCGGTTTCAGAGAAGAAGATTTAAATGTGAAAAGCTAACGGACGGACGACAGACGCTTACCCATGACAAAAGCTCACATGGCCTATGGCCAGGTGAGCTAAAAAAGATGTGGATGTAAATGATGTTGTCTGATTGGTCAATGTATTTATCTGTCTCAAGTCAAAAGATAAATGAAAGGTTATTGGTACCTGACATAACCCAATATGGGACATTGCTAAATGTTAAGTTTATAACCAAAAATAAAAGATCAAACAAATATCTAATTTTAATTTGATTGGAGAATTTTTAGAATGATATAATATCATTCAGAGTCAAGCAGCATTTTTTAAGTAATAGAAATGCAACAAATAGCCTCATAATACAGCTAAATATAGAACCTTAATAAAACGGAATCCTGCATAAGCTGAACTTAAAATAAAGTTCTATGACATAATGTAGGAAAACTTTGTCAATCTAACCAGTATAATGAAATGCTTGTTTATTATGAACCCAAAATTTGGAAGTTGGTCCCAAAGAGGTTCAGATTAGACAGGTTTTACTATACATTTAACCTGTAAAAATGAAATGCCAATTACAAGCACAAATGTTGGAAGTTTGGTCCTAAGGAGGTTCAGTTTTAGACTGGTTTCACTATAATATTAATTTAATGAAAAACTAAAAATAATAAATTTCATAAATCTTACAACTAGTGGATAAAAAAAATTCATAGAAAATAAACACATCAACATTTTTTTTATACAACAATGTATGTACAACTTTTTTATATATACAATAGCAGTAAAAAAAGAAAATATAGCACATAATTAGAAAAGCTTGATAATTGAATTAATTGGTAGAAAGGTATGAATTAATTTATACTAGCAGGTTGTCTATTGACAATAATAAGCAGGTTAAAAAGCTTTCACACTGTTGTATTTAGTGGTATTAAGCAATGTTGTTTTGTAAATGTAGCCAATTCCACACTCTTTCTAATACCTGTTTTGACTTTTGTTGGTATACAACACATTCCTATAGGATGTAGATATAATTTGTTATAAATAAATGTTAATATTCATTTCATATCAACTGTTATTGTAATTGAAGAAATGTATAAAAAAAAAAATTGAACCTATTTTAATAACATTTGACAATTTTTTTTTAATAAAAACTTCTCACTAAGTAATTAACTGATAAAAACAGGAATTTTTTCAATGCATCAAGAATTTTTTTCCCATTCAACTAACATATGAATCATACACAATTTATTTCCACCCACCCCTTGAAAAATGATTTTCAAAGAAAAACCACTAAAACTCATGCTCCTTGTAAAATGATTTAAAAACCAATAAAACTAACTATCCCAAAATAACGGAAAAATAATTTTAAAAACCCTCAATTCAATCCTATCAAAAAAAAATGTATGCTTTTTTTTTTCTTGTAGAAGATTCACTAACACAAGCCCTATAGATAGTTGTAAAGGCACGCTACCTTTGTGTATAAATAACACATATTTCCTTTCGATTTTTTTCCGATACTGATTGTCATAGAAGTATATATGTTTTCCTTAATTCTTGTGTATACAGGTAAAACTGATCCAGACTGGTAAAAATTGTTTTGTAGCATAAAAGTACAAAGTACATTCAGCAAGAAAAGTTTTAATCAGCAGTAAATCAGCAGTAAATCGAGGGCCAAACAATACAACGTCCTTAAAGACGACCAATGATCTGGAATCTACAAAACACTATAAAGAAAACTAAAGATTGAGTAACATGAATACCATTAAAAACCAGGGGTGAACTCAGGTGCTCCGGATGGGTAGGCAGTTCCTGCTCCATTTTTGTATCTACACTTGAAGATTTGAATACTCCATATTGACCAATTTCAATTCCGAATCAACTTTTAATAAACAAAGGACTATTAGGTTAAAGACTTAAATCTCATTTTTATTTTTTATAATTTCATCTGCCACCTATATTTTGTCTATTATTAATAAAACTAAGATTCTCCTCTCTCCGGCATTGGCAACCTTAGACGACTTTGGTCATCCTCTTTAGGCTTTTAATATGCATTTGGTTTTCCAATCTTTTAATTATGAGCGTACCTGATGAAGTTTATTCCAGAAACGTGTCGTGCACAATAAATTTGATATTTACATTTTCATTACTCTACTTATTTCATCACAATCAAATATTTTCTCTCAATTTTTTTCCAACAAATTTTATATCCTTTCATTACGTCAAAAAACAACCTATCCATTTATATATTAGATTCTATCAGCCTACACATCATATTATTGTTGAAGATTTTATAGTGGTCTTATTTGTGACACAGTTTATATCATAAAACTCACGAGGGCTTGTCTTCTACTTTATATAAGGTGAGACAACTTGATCTTATAGAGAATAAAATCCAATATATCAGCATTAAAACGGACACATCCATTACAACTTATGATATTTTAGGAAAATATTTTCTTATTTGCCTTTCTTATGCATGTCTAAGCTTTTGATGTCGGATCAAAGATGCAATTATCTTGATGAACAACGCGATATCTCCACATATTAAACGTCAGGCAATTTTCTTGTCATAACTGGAAACAAAAAAATCTCCCAATATATAGGTAATTTTGTAATGATTGATGCTATCATGTGGTATCTTCATCTAATAAGAATCTCAATTAATCTAAAATACCTCTATTCACTTGGTTGGGTTATTTATTTATCCCCAAAATTGTAAAATTATCGTTACTATGGTAAACAGAACTGAAATATCCCAAATGGCAAAAAAAAATACAGAATTTTTTTTGTGCAATATTTTTGATGGAATGAGATGACAATATATGACTAATACTTTGATCTTTAGATCGTGTTCGGTATTATTATGTTTTTCCACTTATTGTGGTAAAAATTAGATTTTTGTTCAAAATGAGCTTAACCATCGAGACGAAAGTAATGAATTGGTTTCTTGAAAATCAATGCTAATAGAATCCAGTAGAAGACAAGGAGAGCTATACCCAAGAGTGGTGTACAACCTCACTTACCATGTCATGTAACATTTAATACAACAAAATGGAGCATTTGTCCAACGAGGAAGCAAAGTCCACATTAAATTTAAACATTTTTGAGCCTCTAAATAATGAGCATCTTAATCTAGAACTTAATAATTATTTAATGAGTGTTTGGCTTGAATTTGAAATTGGATGGGTGATAAATCTTTGTATTAATTTTTTTCTGTGAGGGAGGGGGCAGTCTTCGCGCTAACCCACTTGCCCAAATCCCGGGACAAGTAAAACTGGATTCGAACAAGTGAATATTATGAAAGAATTTGTTTGAATAATTTTGTTTTTCTTCTAAATTTGGCTTTCGAACAAGTAGACGAAAAAAATAAAGGCAAAGACTGAGAGGGGTGGTGAAGAGCGATTGATTGATAATTTGTTTGGTGTTTAATGCCAACTTGAGCTGTATAGGTAAAAGTGTATTTGCTAGTGAAATACATCAATCAAAAAGTACAATTAATTTTCAATGCATCAGAAGATCCCAAAGATCTCAAAAGACTTGTTGTCTCATTTAGCCAAAGGTTCACAGAAACATGCAGTTTCGTCTGAGATACAATCACAAAAAGGAGTTCAAAAATTAAGGATAAAACGGTACTGCATTCAGATCAGGATGTGCATGCTTTTCAAGATTGTTTCATATCATTCTTTTATTCTGGTCCGATTACCTCCACCAATAAAACTGACCGCCACGCTATAACTGAAATATTGCTGAAAGTGGCATTAAACACCATAAACCAAACCTTTATTCTGTTGCTCTTGTTCGAGTTTTTGGTGCTTTTTTGAGTTTCTTGTTTATTTTGAAATAGCATTTGTATTGTCATATTGATTTTCTGTGGTTACTATGGTAATCAAAATTGGATTCCATATAAAAGTAGAATTTATGAGACCATTATCTATTTCCGCATGGACATGAAAGTTTTCCGGAAATGTTTTACTTCTAGCATAAACTTTGAAAAAAAGAGTTTTTATGGAATAATTGATCTATTAACAAATTTGATTGCTTGATGTCTGTCCTGTGTAAATCGTATGTGTTGCTTGTCAAAACGTCTAGTGTAAACTTAAATTATACTTTTGATTTTGATTTAATTTGTTGTTGTTGATTTTTTGTGTTAACACTTATTAGTGCTTTCACCGATATTTCAGATATAATGTGGACATCAGTTTTATTGGCCGAGTTTTACATGATGCTCCTACTGTTCAACTTTAAGTTCCTTTAGCTTAGAAAATGTGGATGCGTTGACCTTTATATGTCTGTTATCCTATATTCTATTCATAGTAATGGTAGCCATGATGGTCGGTTCACATGGTCTTGAGATCAGACACTCAAGGATGATACAGGCCAATTTTGGTTTAAATTCGTTCAATGATTTCAGAGAAGAATTTGAAAATATTTACAACAGATAATGAACAGACAATGACGAATGTCAAGTGACGACAATAGGTCCTATCCTTTCTGGGGCAATCAAGCTAAAAATAGGAAAATGTTCCACAAATAAACCATCTTGAACTTTTAAGTTTTGTTCATACAAACATCGTTCTAATCATATTTTTACCCACAATACACAGAGATAGCGCACACTGATAACAAACAAAAAAGGATAGCCCCTATACCTTCATTTTCTGCTCTGTTTTGACCAATTTTCACACATAACATTACAAAACATTTTGCTCCAAAAAGACAAAATTCTGCTGAACAGAGAAAAGCTATCGTCTCATAATACAATTTTTTTCTCCAGAAAATTGTCAGGTAACTAAAGTAACTGCCCTCATGAGTCGTCACTTGAAATATGTGCTCAATATTTTTTCCTTTTCTTTTAATGGTTCAATAACTGATTAAATTTCTAAAAATATGTAAACAACTTTCCAAAAAATCAATTGAAATTCAGTATTCTTGAGAGTGTAATATACCACATGCCATTGTTTGTTTCATAACTCAAAATTATTTGGATTTCACACCGAATGTAATTCAGTATGCTAAATAAAAAAATAATGGAATAAAAGGCTTAGACATTTTGTCAACATTCTAATTGTGTTTTCCAATACAAAAAAAAACTTGATGTAAGTGTTCAATTTAGAAAAATCCTTCAGAGACATGTGACTTTGACAAAGCAATCAGAGAAAACTACGCCAATTACTTTGTTTGTCAATTATTTCATATATAAAGCAATATTTCTATAAACCCCTACTTCAGCTCGAACATTATAAACAAAGAGATATTGATTCTAGAAAGGAGTCTATTATATTGTTGAGATATACTTCAAAATCTTGGTCGTAATATAAACACAGGCATCATCAATACTTTATATCCTTGTGTACAATGGTAGTTTGGTACCATCTTAATCCAGCGTACCTTTCAAACACGAAAGAAAGAAAAATCAAAGGGGAGGTTCATTACCACTTAAAGTTTGATTTCATATAACATGTATCATACAGATATTAAGACAATCAATCAACGATAGTATTTTATTTCTTTTCTATTCCGATAACTTTTTTTCATTTCTTGACATTGCGATCATTCTTAATACGTCTGTTCTGTAGCATGCTAATTTTACTACAGAATATAATGATGCATATAGATATAGAAATAATATGATGGGTTATAGACTATATGTAACAATTAAATTTAATGGTAGAATTCTTTCCCCGATAGAGAAGTTTTCAGCTTGGTGCTTTATATGATCATATCACAACACTTTACCAGTCATTCCACGGTCATACAACTTTTTGAGTTTGTTTTTTGCACTCAAAACTCGAAAAACAGCCAATCAAAACACTGTACTCAATATATATCTAGTGTTCTGATTAGACGATTTTGTAGTATGAGTTTGAAACTCATACTCAAAAGTTCTTGAAAAATATCCAATCAGAATGTAATATCCAATAAATACAACATTCTGATTGGGTGATTTTAGAGTAGGAAACTCTTTATTATCCAATAAATACCACATTCTGATTGGGTGATTTTAGAGTAGGAAACTCTTTATTATCCAATAAATACCACATTCTGATTGGTTGATTTTAGAATAGGAAACTCTTTATACTCTTTACGACCAGGTCTCATTACTCTTTATGTTGGCCAATCTTTTATTATTCACTTTTTATTATTCTTAGGTTTCACTGTTGTTATTATGTTGTATTTTTGTACTGTTGTCTCTGTTTGGTATTTAACCCAGTACAAATGTATTTCAATTAAAAATAATGAAATACTTGATATTTTACACAATTTTAAGCACTATATTTTATTGTAATTTCAAAGGTACTACAAAAACCAATTTATTTCTGAAGTTTCTTCTCTTAGGGAAAGTTGAATGTTATTGTTCTGCAATAACTGGCTTCTGGTTTTTAGGTGGGTAAAAGTACCTGGTACTGCCCCTTATTGAAAGGTCTGTGCATTAATTTTTTACTCCTTTAAAGTTATCAGCTGTTGATATTGACCAACCAACCATATCTAAAATTTTCATAATTTTCAACATTTCTAGCCCTTGTTTTTAGTGTCAGTTTTTGTTTGTGTGCATGATACCACTATACCAGGTATCAATACATCATGAAAATTCAAAATGGCTACTCAAAACATAAGAAATTTAACATTTCGTTAAATTTAAGTCAATACTGGCAAAATATTTCTATTTTCTAAAAAATGTATTGAAATTGATGGGTATTATTGATGATTTTGAAGGAGTACTAACTACCATTGTGAATCAATGTCTTACTGGTAATTATTCAGAATTACAGTCCTATTTTACATAATGGCTTATTCTTCTGAAACTAAACTTGTGTAATACAAATCTATAAAATCTTGGTAACTTTATTGACCAGTTAATCAATTCATCTTTGTCTACTTTTTATTATTTTCACATTAAAAATCTTTAGTATTCAGAAAATTGGTTCAATTTTGCTTTTTTTTTTTCGGTTTCTTTGATCACGCGTACTGTGTTAGTGCAAACCCACTTGCCCGAAGCAAGTAAAACTGGATTCGGACAAGTGAAAATAATGAAAGAATTTGTTTGAATAAATAGATTTTTTTTCCTAAATTTGGCTTTCGGGCAAGTAGTTGAAAAAAATTAAGGCAAAGACTGTAGTGTACAGTTGAACCTAGCTTCAAATTTGGATAAGTTTGTATCCATGGTTATTTGGAGTAAACAATTGGTAAATCCATAGTATTATAGTAGTAATTTGTTTGATTTATCAGTAGAATATTCGGCTCGTTTGTAGTGATATTGTCAGTCCCTTTATCACAACAAAGATGGACAGTATATTTGAACAGATTTTTTAGCTGTAATTTCAGTCAAGACTCGCTCCGAAAAAAAGCTTACTTCAGTTAAAAAAAAAGAGAGGGAAGAAAATCAACATTGTAATAGCCGACAATCTGTTTTTACGATGTTTCTAAATATGTCCTATGATTTCTGAACCTAGAATGTATATACTGTATCTGTTATTTTCATGGTAGTCAATACTTAAAGCTTGGTAACTGAAAGGTTTTGGGAATGACAGACTGGTGGCTGTTCTTGATTTTTGTGTAACAATAGGTTTTGATAAACTTGTGTTTCACTATCTTAGTACATACCTGAATCTAAGACAACGTAGTCATATGTTCTTATTGCTGAATATCTGAAAAAAACAAAAAATATATATATATTATTAATTTTATCAGGAATGTACATAGATTTTCATTACTCATAATAATTAATTATTTCTGAAATTTCCAAAAATAATCTCAAAAAGAGGTGTTTTATCAGTTGTTTATATATGTATTGCCATTGGAGGTCAAGTCATCGAGAGGAGGAGGTTGGGATCCCATTAACCTGTTTAAGCCAACTGCATTTTTGTGCCTGTCATAAGCCAGTACCTGGATTTCCAACATCATATGTCATATGTCATGGTCTGTTTTGTGTTCAATGAGTTACGGTGAGAGGATTATTCTTTTTGTTGATATTGGTGGAATTGTTGACCATCACTGTTTAAACTTTCTTTGTTTTGTTGATATTGGTGGAATTGTTGACCATCACTGTTTAAACTTTCTTTGTTTTGTTGATATTGGTGGAATTGTTGACCATCACTGTTTAAACTTTCTTTGTTTTGTTGATATTGGTGGAATTGTTGACCATCACTGTTTAAACTTTCTTTGTTTTGTTGATATTGGTGGAATTGTTGACCATCACTGTTTAAACTTTCTTTGTTTTGTTGATATTGGTGGAATTGTTGACCATCACTGTTTAAACTTTCTTTTCATAATCTTATTTATAGTTTGCACATACATGTATTTGTGGCTTATCAATGGAACAACTTTCCTTAACATCATTCTATAGCAACTTCTTTTATAATAAGGTCTAATTTGCTAGAAACCACATTAAGAAATATAAATGCTGCGTGTTTTGTGGAGAATCAACAAATACCAATTTCATAGCCTTTGGTTGGATCGAACCCAAGATCTACCGCACTGGAGTAAAACACGCCAATCATTACACCACCGATGTCGTTCTAACATAAAAGTTGTCGTACCTGAACAGTTTTACACATTAAGAAATATAAATGTAATTGATTCAATGTTAAAAATAAAATTATGTCCAGAAAAAAGAGTTACATCTAGAGTAAGTCCAAAAAAAAATATATGTGTGTTTCCGATTGCATGGTCTTCAAAATTAGGGTCGGTAGGTAGGGATATTTTTTTTTTTTTTTTAAACCTACAAGTATGCTAATCACACAAACTTGTTTGTTTCTTTCTTACTACAGCTTATTAATTATTTGACATGCAGTACAATGTTTTTGTTATCACTTGTGTGTATTCTCCATTCTTTATTTCTACACCTGAATAATCATGATGCATTTATAATATAACATCGATCAAATGTACAAGGAAATGAAGAAAATTCAAACAGGAAACCGGTTTTTAATAAATCCGTTTCAATTAAACGCTTATCAGAAAGCGTGAATTTCGCAACAGTCAAGCATCTATTGTTGAAGTCGGAAACAAACACGGAAACGGAGACGAATTTCCGGATTTTGCCGATCTATTATTTTTTTTGGCATAAAAAGTGTTAGGGTCGGTCGATCGGAAATGCACACATATTTTTTTTTGGCCTAAAAGAAAATCTATAAATTTCTTTAAAAACATTTCCAACAATTATATATTTTGATGTCCATTATTAAAGAATTAAAAAGGAAGTGACTATTTAAAGAATAAAAACAGGATGCCTAAGTGACAGATGGTTTATGGTGTTTAACGTCACTTTCAACAATATTTCAGTTATATCGTGGTGGCCAGTTTTATTGGTGAAGAAAACCGGAGAACCATGAGAAAACCAGCAACCAGTCGCAAGTCACTGACAAACTTTATCAAATAATGTTATATCGCATACACCTCGCCATGAACTGGGTTTGATCAATTTCACAACTTTAGTTGTGATAGGCACTGATTGCACAGGTAGTTATAAATTCAACTACCATACGAGTAACAGATGTTCCCACAGGTTACAAGTAAATTATATATAAATATTGTTAGTGTCTTGAAAAACTGTTGAAATTGACACCTTATAAAATAACCAGACATAATACCAGGTGTTTATGTATGTTACATATACATTACATCTATATTTATACAAGTATAAAAACAATATTTTTCAACTTAAAACTTAAAATAACATAATGGAGGACAACTGCTAGAAATTCGTCATTATTTATATTTTTGAATTTAAATTAATCCAACCAGACAAAATATCATACATTGATGACGATTGTTAGAAATTCATCATTATTTAATCTAATCATCAATCTAAAGAATTTTTTTTTAAATTACCGGTATTCCATATGATATCCTTTTAAATTATTGAATGGACCAGACCACTTATTTAAAATCAATTATTTGCAGTTTTAATAATCAAACAAATAGTCCTGGGTATAAAAATACTTTCATATCTTGTGACAATATTTTCCCCTGGAATATAAATTAAGAGAAAAATATCTCCAGGTGTTATTTACTTTTTACAGGTAAAACGGCCACGTAAAAAAAATCATGTTTAAATACAGGATGAAATTATGCTTATTTGTACATAAATTTCGACATTGCTGACTTTTTAATTTATCATTTTGACAATGAAGACCAAGACAGGTTGTGAATGCAGGGGAGAAAATTCATTGATAAATATTTGAAATTGCAAATTTGTTCATAAAGCAAATAAATAAAATTTAGAGCATAATAAAAACTCTAATTTTGAGACGATAATTGCATTTTTCTGATGAAAAAGAAAAAATTCTCAAGTGAGGTCTTCTTCTGACGAGAAGCATTTCAGTAAGTTAAAAAAAAAAATAAACAACACAAAAAAAATTAATTTTGAGATAATTGCTTTTTCCTTCTTAAGTGAAGCACTTCATCAAGTTAAAATTAAGTTTTCCTGTCAAAGACAAGATATTAATCATCAATCACATTCTTCAATATCTATTTATTTTTTTTATCTATTATGATCATATTTAAAGGAGACTTAAGAATTTTAATGTAACAGTTGATAAAACATCTAATTTGATTTACTTGATGTCCTGTGTAAAAATACAGTGAAACTTGTTTAAAAAATGAAAGGGACCCTCCTCTCTTCACCGGTAAGCTGCTGATAAAATTTCAAAACATTCTGAGAAACACTACTCAAGTTATCATACGACATAGGGTAAAAATCCTATTTTCCGTCATAATCAAGTAACGGTAAAAGTGAAAATCGTCAAAAATGAAAGGGATCCTCCTCTCTTCACCGGTAAGCTGCTGATAAAATTTCAAAACATTCTGAGAAACACTACTCAAGTTATCATACGACATAGGGTAAAAATCCTATTTTCCGTCATAATCAAGTAACGGCAAAAGTGAAAATCATCAAAAATGAAAGGGATCCTTCTCTCTTCACCGGTAAGCTGCTGATAAAATTTCTAAATATTCTGAGAAACACTACTCAAGTTATCATATGACATAGGGTAAAAATCCTATTTTCCGTCATATCAAGTCCAATAACTCTGGAATGGCAAAAGTGAAAATCGTCAAAAAAAAAAGGGATCCTCCTCTCTTCACCAGTAAACAAACAGCTGATAAAATTTTAAAAGATTCTAAGAAACACAACTCAAGTTATCATACGACATAGGATTTGTCTACAGACGGAGGGACAGACGGACGGACGGACGGATGGACAGACATGGTGAAACCAGTATACCCCCCTACAACTTCGTTGCGGGGGGTATAACTAAACCACACTGGGACCAACTTTTGTGTTCGGAATAGACAGGTATTTGGTTTATAGGTTAAATTAATAATTGTATTAATAAACTGTTGTATTAGCATGTTTCATGTATTATTGATTGCAGCCTATGGCTATATGCATAGGATAAGACTTCATAAGGATGACTTTACTTGTGTCTAACTCAATTTGTATAATTTAAGCAAATAAAATATGTTTTAAAATAATTAACAACGATTTCCTACATTACAGCTTATTTCAAGTTTGGTTTAAACAGGATTTCATTTTATTCAAGGTTCAGCTTAGACAGGTATCTCTGCATGTGCTACTTGTCAATACTTTTAGCGTAATTTCATATTATTGTACCGATTTAGAATTGTGGATATTTGATGCCACTGTCAACAATTTTCAGTTATATTGTGGCAGTCAATTGTGCTGGTGGAGGAAACTGGGGTACCCTGAGAAATCCACTCGCCTGCCGCAAGTCAATGAAACTGACAAACTTCATAACATAAAGGTTGAGGTAAATACAAATTACAATTAGAAAATAAAAAGCCTGGATGTCTACAAGAGCTTCAGCTTTCATGTTTTTTTGGATTACTGTACCATCAAGTGGATAAAAGTTTTGTCCTTTCCTTTATACATGTATATGGATTAATCAACTTTTCTCTCTGAATAAAATGTGTGTAGTCATTTGTACCCCACTTCTCTTTATTGAAAGAAAAATCACAAAGGCTCAAAGAAAATGGGAAAATTAAAGGGGGTCACTTTAAGACAAGCTTGTGGGGAAACAAATTTGGAAGCACATATATAAAAAGTATGTGTCTGTGTGAGAAATTCTACAATATTGTATCATAAATATATAAGATTTTGTTTCACAACCCCATATGTCCAAGGACTCAACTAATATTTGAACTGTGGCCTGACCTCACTATGACTAGCTACCAATCACCTGACAATGCAACTACATTCTTTACCTACATGTAACAATTAACTAGTAAATGGGATTTGAGCCTGTCAAAACTTAGCCAGGGGTAGAAAAACAACTCAAGGAAACAGTCCTGATTACTTTTATATAATCCCTTTTTATTTATTTACCTGATAAAAATTTCTACACGTAAATAGTAGATATTAAGGTCTTTTATAAGATTTCTTGCTGAATTTTTATTTGAAGGAAAATCATTTAATTTGTCACATTAAGTCCTTAGATCAAAGGGTTCTCTGAGACAAACCAATCAAAATATTTATCTGCCTACAATAACATTGTTAACAGATTAATTTGATAATGTAAATTCCAACAGTGTGATTTCTATCATATTTTCCTGTTAATTTCTAACAAGGGACAATTCTCTTATTTACTTTGTATCATGAATGTGAATTGAATATCACAACAATCTGCTTTCTTTTAATGCAAACACTCACTCACTTTTCTTCAATTCTAACTTCGTAACTTATGTCATTCATTTAAAAACAAGTATGATCTTGTATCTTAATAATCTCATATATTTTCATTAAAAAAAAACAACAGTTGAACGTGAGAGTTTTTTGTTTTTTTTGTCTTTTTCATAAGATCTCATACATGTAATATAATGAAAAACAAAACAAAAAATACCAGTCTGAACAATTCCGCAATCCAATAGTAAAAAATACCAGTCTGAACAATTCCGCAATCCAATAGTAAAAAATACCAGTCTGAACAATTCCGCAATCCAATAGTTAAATGTAGAAACAGTGTTGAAATAAAAGAGTATAAAAATATCAGTTGATCTGATTTTTTGGGTTCGTTTTTAACACAGAAATAAATTGTTAAATATCTCCCCTTTCCTCCTCTATAAGTGTCAAATACATCAACTTTTCCTAAAATATTTGTTTTTCTTGTACAACAATATGCACTTTTGTAATATTAGCCAGACATACAAATATTAAGTTAAATTTAAATGTTTACACAGTAGGCTTATGACTCAGTAGTCTTCACAAACAAAAATATGTTAAAGTATTATCTGCAGATAGAGGCATAGATAACGTGAGGTTATACCTTATACAATGTACCTTGTCATACACTATCAATCTTTAAATTGCCTATATTAGCACAGTAGTCAAAGATTCTATATTAAATGTGAAAAAAAAAATCCATTCATAAATAAACATCAAAGAAATTAACTGGTATTAGTTTTATTGTACCAGATGTGCATTTTATATGTATAGGTATTGAACTTCTGCAGTAGTGGTGGATACACAAAACATTTGCAAAACCAAGATTAATTAAGCTTGTCTTTAGAGGGAAAATGTCTCTCTCTCTCTCTCCCCCTTACCCCCTAATTTTGTTGAATTATTCATATTATAACAGAGAAATAACTCCTTTATAAAGGGTCCAATAAAAATGTTGTAATGATATGCAATAAGCAAGCATGTAAAGTTTTAAGGAATTCCCTTTTAAATGTAGAAGTTGTGTGCACAAACTTTTGTGAGAGACAAAAAGACAGGAAGAAAATGATATATCCACCCCCCCCCCCCCCCCCCCAGAAGGGAGGAGATATAATTATTAATATTTAACATGGAAATTCAACATTCATTAATCCTTGTTTTTGTATGGTTTGTTTCTCAATGTTGTTAATTCTAAGTAAGTATGTTGTCATATAAATTGAAATGAATCTGCTCAGGTTTTTTTTTATAGTTTGTATCATTTGTTTTCATGTACATATTTTCCAACTGTTTTAAGTGGTTTTCACCAGGTACTCCAGTTTCCTCATACCAATAAAACTGACCACCACGATATAACTGAAAGATTATTGAAAATGGCATTAAAACACCCTAACCCTAACCCCAACTGCCAAACATTTTTATTTTCAACCCTAAGGCTGGGATAAAATGTCCAAACTTGAAGCCATACCAAGCTACCCCAAAATATTTTGCTTAGCTATTCAGTGGAAGCGGATCTCTTAAGGACAGACACTAGAGATATAAACTCTCTCTGTATTAAAAATTAGCTCTGCATTAAAAAAATGATAAGATTTTATTCATAAGTTTGCAATATTTAAAGTGTTGTAATAAGTCTTAACTGCACCTTTCTTTACACCTTCTTCTACATTTCCAATCTGAGAGGTGTAAATATCGGCACCAGTCATAAATAGTAATATCTACAATTTATTTCTCTAAGTTACCATAAAACATCCATCATAGCAATCAAATATTACAATTTTGGGATTAAATTTCTAAAATAGCAGTTTTTCAGATTTTGTTTTATGTAATTTCGTCCTCTTTTATCTTTTGTCAAGTTAGGAGAACAGCTGCAACTTTACAGCCAAATGATGTATTAGGCTTGTATAATGTTTAAATAATACACTGATTATTGTTGGATACAATCAACATGTTTTTTTCTTCAAAGGGTTATGCAAATTTTACTGATGGTGTTAGAAGTTGATGTCTTCATTGCCAGTATTATGATCTAACACTGGCTGCCTTATTGTTAATCAATTATGTACACAAATAAAGTTGAAAAGGGGCATGTGGAAACTTAAAAAATCACTTTCAAAGAGAATATAATGTTGGTTATGAGTAGAGATGCTGTAAAGCTCAGCTAACTCAGACCAAGAATGGTACATAAAGAGGAGTTGCAGATCAGCAATAGAATGACAATAAAGAGTGCTCCTTAAATGTTGGTTATGCTACGAAAGGCAGCACAAAAATTTAGCAAGGCAAATCATGTATCTATTAGTTTATCCTATTATTTATTTAAAAGTTTAAAACAATCCTTAAATGTAGGCTATGCTGTGAAGGCAACACTTAAAGTCAGCACAGCAATGCATGTAACTAATAGTCTATTCTCTTATTTAAATTTTGAATAGTGATCCTTAAAGACATAGGATCTAAGATTTTTGTGTTTAATATTAAAATCGGTAAAACGGTGAACCAACGGCCAGTCCCTAGATATGAACTAAAAAATGCTTAAAATGTCAATTTTGTAACTTTAATCAACGTAATTAACAGAGTAAAGTTGATTGCCTTGCATCGTCTGTACGAATCGTGCTCATTAATTATGCAAATATGCGATCCCAGACCTGATAAAAAAGAACCATGGAAGCTGAGGTAAGCGAGTGCAGTTTTATCAACAATGCGATATTTATTATATCTCGTATAACGTAGATTGGAATCTGATATTTGAATAAAATCCATTTTAGGTAATAGTAAACCCATTCTGAAAACTTTCACGAACCTTTTAATACAGATAAGTGATTTAAGGTAGTAGACCTGGGTTACCCTAAAATTTTCCCATCATTCAATTTTTTTTAAATTTGCATCATGGAATAGTTATGTCTAAATACATTATCTGCCAAAGTTTCAAAAAATTTCACCGTGCCGTTTTCTCCATAGCACATCCTAAATATAGCAGTTTTTGGGGTATTCTTGACGCCAGATGGTAATACTAGTTTCGGAAGATTCTAATAGATATGCACATTTATTTCTGATTGAAAGGGAATATTTTGGCTTTAATACACTTGAGAGTGTTGTTGTTGAATAAATATGAAATATCTAGCATATCTGAATATCCTGTTTGGAGATAATCACATGCAAAACAGTGGAAACTGCCAAAAAAAGGGGGTTGCCCCGAGGACCACCTTGGTATTAAAAATCGGATTAAAAAAATTCCTGTCAATTAATTTCCACCAAAAAATGTCACATTGAAGAATAGACATATAGACATCATTGCACCAAATTTTACAAACTTTTACCGTCAGATTTTTAAAATATTTAAATTTATGTTTTTCATGGAAGGTACCCAGGGTGACTCTACTTTATTAATTCATTACAAAAAACACAGACAGCCACCCAGCTGTATTGTTAAATTCCTTAAAATTCTGTGCTCCAGTTGTATTCATTTGACTCTAGTTATTCTTTAGTTGTCTTAGAAGAAGGGGGGGGGGGGGGGGGGGGGGGGGGGGGGGGTGGCGGTATAAGAGAGGGTCAGATATTACAATTTTTTTCCCAAACATAGCTTTCTATCTTTGCTAATATCTTGTTTATATCTTTCATATTTAACATTAAATTCATGTTCTGTATTTGTTTTATTATTATTATTATTGATCTTATATTTATTCATTTTTGTCTTGAAATCTGTCAATGACATCAAAATGTTTGTTTCCTTCCCCCGATTTCCTACGTCCCCATGATCGCCGTGTTTAAAACTTAGACATGTTGATTGTTTAGCTTTTAAAAAGCTACAAATAACTTAAGTTTTGTGAAAATAATTAGAATATAACACAATTCAATGG
This sequence comes from Bathymodiolus brooksi, assembly GCA_963680875.1. Classification (NCBI taxonomy): domain Eukaryota; kingdom Metazoa; phylum Mollusca; class Bivalvia; order Mytilida; family Modiolidae; genus Bathymodiolus; species Bathymodiolus brooksi. Next base: position 42,916,324 of record OY804581.1, on the reverse strand, counting down.
CCAATTTGGTAAAGGAAGTGTCTGTTTGTATATTTTAAGATTTGGGATTTAATATTCACCTGGAATTTTTGTATCAACAAATTAAACCTTCTTTATTGCTTGAATAAAACCTTTTCCTCTTATTCTTATGTATCTTCCGATTGATTACAATTGTTTTGAAAATCAGCTTTACCATAAAACGAAGATTATTTGCAAGAAAAGAGTGACTTGCAAAAAGAAACAAGGCGACTTTAATTTCGCTTTGTAGTCTAGGGAGAGCGACTTCAGCCGATATAGGGCGAAAATTTCGCCCACTTCGCCTGGTTTGGCGAGTCCTGCAAGGAGCACAGCTATGGAAAGGTAAAAGGAAAAGGAGTCATTTTTTTAACTGGCCATATCCAATGTAAACAATCTTTGTCACCAAGAAGCTTGGAATTGAGGGGAATTTTCAAACGCACAGATGATCATATGTTTGAGAAGACACTGAAAATAGAGTTATCTCCCATACCCCAGGCCTACCACCTTAACAACACACACAACAAGGAAATTGAAAAGTTATCTTTAGAAATGACAGCTGAGGCACGGTAGAGGGATATTGTTTTGTAAACAGTTATATCTATCATTTCATTTTAACTGAATCCTTTAAACTCATCCATCGATCATGCTCCTTCCCTATATTTATCTTGGATTTCACATATCTTGATACAACTTCTTTACGATTTCTTTTGCGAGCTGAATCTGTCAATGTAGCAGGTCTACTACGTTTCGTTTTTGTTTTGGACGACATGTTGTATTATTGTGCACTTGCACAGACATAAGGTCAAGCCTTAGGTTACATGAATATGGGCGGGTTAGAAATCAATTTTTTGTCACCGACAAAAATTTACGAACTGTTGTTTCAAGTAAAAAATCATTGACAAGGGGGTACGTTTGATATAAAATCTTTTTTTTTTTTTAATTTAATTACTGAAGGCATGATATTTCCCTGATAGAAGTGAAATGCATTTTTTAAACGAAAATCATAGATCCTATGCCTTTAAATGTTGGTTATGCTACAAAGACAACACAAACATTTAGCAAGGCAAGCAGCTATTACAGCAAAACCTGTCTATGTGGTCACCTCTATTAAGCAGTCACCTGTATTAGAAGGTCACCTTTTTCTTGTCCTGTCATAGAAATTTCAATTGAAGTGAACCTCTTTTAATAGGTCACCTGTCTTAAAAGACCACTTTTTCTGTCCCAAATGTGACCTCTTAATAGAGGTTTGACTACTTTATCATCTGTTTATCTAAATGTAAATATTATGTGTTGATTCCCAAGCATTTTTTTTTTATTTCATTAAAATATAATATGTTTATATCTATTTCATAAATTAAATAATAAATATGTTGGGTTTTTTTTCTTTCAAGCTGTAAATATTTTGTTTTTTGACAGGTGAGAAAGAACAGCCTGTCATAGCCTTGTTTAATCAAACAGATCATTTCATCCATCATTTTGGCACCATCTTGTATTCCTTTACTAAACCAATAATCTGCCTAAAATACAAAAGCATGTTTACACTCCCCACTGGCAAAACAATCTGTCAGTCATTCTAATAAAGGAGTAAAAAAGAATAAAGAGAAAATGGCAAAAGTCAGGAGACTATGAATAAAAGGAAGATTTCAAAATATGATAAATGAACATGTGACTACAAATAAAAACAATTTGTTCCTAGATGTCAACAGATTAACTAGTTTGTCCACCCTCAATATATTTGATGATTTGGTCTGATCAGATTAGCAAGGGATGACAATGAAAGTGAAAGTAGAAAATCCTGTTTTGTTGTGTAATGTCAGGGTTTCGCCATTAATCATTTCATCAACAAGAATTACTGGTTTTACAAATGTGTTGATTTTCCCTAATAACTAAGGACTTTGTGGATATAATGACTTGTATGGGGGATGCTTCATTTAACATGACCAATTTACTTTTCAGCAAGAATTTTCCATTATGTTCACATTTCATCCTGACAAAAATTAGATCCATCAAATTGTTTGTATTATTATTCTGCCATAAAAAAAAAGGAAAAAAGAGGTTTTATCATCGAAAATACAAATATAAATACAAAGAGTTTCAACATGTCTCCCCCACGAACATGATGGATACTATTATTGCCGATTCAAGATAAGACCAAATAAAACAAAAGCATTAGCAAATGAAAGGCTGATAATGAAAATCCTATAAAATATTAATTTTTTACTTTTTTTCGGAACAACCACAACATGTGTGCAATCAGTCTATCATTCGCAGAGACAAGTAATCAATTTAAGACAAAACTCTTTATCATCTGTTTAGAATTATTTCTTAATAAATCATAATGTACACATTTTTTTTTAAACATTTGATGTTGCATTTCCATTCATTTTTTTTGTCTGGCAGAATGGAGATGACAGAAAAAACCCTGAAAAATGTAAAAACAATTCAAACATGCATGAAATCATTCAACACACTAAATTACTTTCTCTGCAAAGTAACTTTAGATACTGGAATATTTGTTACCAGTAGTGGAAATGTTTATGTAAAATACACCAATGGTTAGGAATACACTGGCCCAACTCTTATAAGGCCACTACCACTCTTATCAGACCCTATTTTAAATACTATAGCTACTAATTATAAATTGTCCCCCTTAAAAGAAGCCACCACTCTTAAGATGCCACATATTCATTGCAGAAGGGATGCTCTTATTAGAGGGGAATTACTGTACTGGGACTATTTGAACAATTAGATGCAGACTAATTTTCAGACAAGGGTCTAAATTTTGAGGATTATGTTTAACAAACCATTCAAGTGGGGGTTAATTTTGCCAAAAACATAATCATTTTCAGCAGAAGAAATTAGTAAAAAAAACTTTTCGTGTGGTGGTCATATTTGAAGATTTTAGTGAAGTGCAAATTAAATGAAAATTTTCCCATCACGAATATTTCCTTTTAATACTATTTTGCTACATATGCCTTTATTGGTAAACGACTTTAGTAACAAAAAAATAAATACAATCATTAGATCTCCTCCTATTTTCCTGTCATCTCCTTACAATATGGTGGACTGATAATGTGACATTTGTTAATAGATATTGATCAGGATTTTGTCAGGTAAATTGGGGTATAATTTACACCTGAGTTTTAACACCTGTCTATAATGATTGATGTATGAAATGACCAGGGGTCATCTGCAGGTACCAAATAATTGTAATGTCCTCAAGAAATGACAAAATTTTTAAGTTTTTTCCATTAATCTTTTTTTATTTTTAAAGAGTTTTTCTCATCATTAATAATATGTATTTGTTAAAATGTCAATGTTTATATGGATAAAAAAATCCAGCCATCCTGTTTGTATACTTGTACAATAGCCATCATGCATATGTCATATTTCAAATTTGCATTTATGACTATTTAACTGCATATATAAAACACTTGGAGAATAGAATCTATCTCCTAGGTTACAATGTACAAATAAACATTTTGTTTAATCTAATCCTTTTGAGAAATAGCCAAAAGATGAATAGCATAACATTTGTTGATATTTAATCCCAGGGGAACAATTGATTCAAATCCATCTTGACTGTAATATTTCCTGAATTTTAGTTGCCCCTTCTTATAATGCAATTCCTTCTGTAATGAAAAAATGGCCTTATAAAAGGGTGGGGTCTGTCGAGGGGGACGAATTAGTAGTAATTTATTATCTCAGTGCATCAGAGATATGTACTTTGGTGGGAGCGACCTTCCAAGAGAGGCACTACTATATATGTACCTTGCAAATATCTTAAATTCTTTCCCCCCCACTAGTTTTTTGCTAGCATATCAGCTGTTTATTAGAACTGGTACACTATATAGTACATTACTTATATTTCATGATTTATTGTTGAATGGGTAATTATACACATACATGTACAATGTATATAGAACCAGGGTTAGGATTGTGGCATTCCACTTATCTTATTAGTACTGGTACACTATATAATACATGGTACAGGACTTAAATTTCATGATTTATCGCTATATAGGTAATGATACATATATATAGATCCAGGGAGTTTGATACAACATATTATATATACATATCTACTGTCAGAGACATGTACTACAGTCTAGATATCACTCTGTGTTTTATCTAAGACTTCCTGCTGGTAAGCCAATCCTTATCTAAGCCAGTATCAATCATTGTTCTCTGTTTCATACACCTGCTTTAGCACCTGTTGAAGAACTAAGTAAGGCACTTTCTTACCAGGCCCATATCCAGTGATTTTCAAAAGGAGGTTAGATAAACTTGTGATGTGACATGGTCATGCAGCCTGGGGGTCAAAATCTTGACTTTCATGGTCCTCTTTGGTTTTCAAGGGGGTTTGTGTACCCCCTCCCCCCTCTCCTCCCCATAGCCAGTATCAGTATTTATTAAAAGAGGTTTGATAAACTTTCGATGTGACATGGTCTTGCGGCTAGGGGTCAAAGTCTTGACTTTAATGTTCCTCCTTGCTTTTCAAGGGAGTTCATACCCCACCTACCCCACCCTATTACGGGCTGTGTTAGCGGTAGACGATCGCCACGTCGCATTTTGCGAATATAACGGTAGTGTGGCGATGATAATTTGTGTAGCAGTATCGACACTGGCGAACGAAAAACTTTTAGAGCGTGCATCTGACAACGATCTTTTATTATGTAGAAAGTCAAGTCGAATAAAAACGCGTTATAGACAATGATTTGATCGATGTATAATATCCAAAATGATTTTAAAAAGCGGGTCAAATTGATTATTTCCGGTAGTTTTTTCAGTTGAAATAACATTATCCGGGTCCCACTCTGGAAATAGTTTCGAATTTAGTCACCGACTGATTGGTTTCCTAAAATACGCTTTATTCTGTCTGTCCTTCTGTCTACGCTTGAATCTAAAACCAGTAAATTATTTGACAACGAGAAGGTCAAGCATGACTAATTCACGTTCGCCCTAATTAATACACGTTCACCCTGGGTCCGTTCGCCCTATAAGTGGGTCCATTCGTCCTGATAATTATATATATGAAAGTTATTGAAAATAAATGAAGTATTAATGATTTAAAAATTTAGAAATTTTAAATATGGCATTGACATGCTAAAAAGTGTATTTCGATAATAAAAAAAGTTTATCAAAACACACACAAGATCAAAGAACACAAGCTGTAAAGTAAATAATTCTTTTATGTTTAAATTTGTTTTACTCAAACCAAGCTTACTTCAATTAATTGTAATGATGAAATCAACAATCATTCATTTCAAACAATTTCTAATAACTGCTTAATTTCTTAAACAAAAGCTTATTTTTTTAATTAAAACTTTTCAATATCGTTACTTCTTTAATTTCAATTACAATATTTATTATGTTCATTAAGATACTTTTTAATTATCAGGGCGAACGGACCCACTTTTAGGGCGAATGAACCCAGGGCGAACGGACCCGATACCAAGCATGGCCAAGCGCCAAGGATCTATTTTATCCTTTGTTGGCAATGCCAACGACCCCACACAGCAAAAAACAACAAAATCATACGAATATTGAATGTTCTGTTTATCTAATGTTCAAAGTTTGTTGTTTATCATGATAATATATGAATTATTATTGTTAGTTAATTAAATAATAAACTGTTTTATGCTCTTTGTTTACATTTAGTGTGGCTAACTGAAATTGAGTGTGGCTAAAAGAAATTATTACTCATTAGCCACAGTGGCTAATAAAAAAAAATGTCTACCGCTAACACAGACGGGTGTGCTTATAATTACTGTACAGTAGGTAATTTCACTTACTTTGAAAACAGAAAAATAACACACATGAAAGGATTAGCTACACTAAGGGTAAAAATTTGTACCCCAAATAAATTGTACAGTGATCTCAAAATGCTTCATACAAATATATATTATGTTCCTAAAGAAGTAACTGAAATCAATTATAACCAATTAATATGAACTTAAAAAAATATAAATTAACCCAGAAAACGCAGAAATGATAAATGTATGTTTGAAAAGAAAAGAAATCACCTCTGAATAACTTATATCATAATTCCAATACAAAAGGGGGGCAAATTTGTTTTGAGAATGCTAGGATTTATCACTTTATATCCAGGTAATTCATTACATCAAAGTCTATTGAGAGCAGGGATTTCCTTAAATGGAGATTTTATTTTTATAGGGTAAGGTCATCTTAATTTTTATAGAAATTGTGAAGGAGGGCCCCCCCAACATATAAATTAACATTAAAATAGTATATTTTTAACAGAATAGTCCACATAATCTACACTAAGATTATGTATGTACATAAGTGTCCAAGAAAAAAGTTACACTTATGCAGGGAATTATAATTCCCCGACGTATGTCAGGATTATAGAGTGACCTGGGTCTGTATGTTAAGGTACAACATGTGAACAATTTCCTTGTACATTTGAAATATAACCACATTTCTGCCTTTTACAACACGAGAGTTACAAAACATGACCACACGATGTGACACAGAATAGACACAGACCACCAAACATTAGTACTTTTAATATCACATCAAGTTATGAACACACATCATTAGTACAGTCAATCTATCAATTTACTTTCCCAGGTGTTAAGGTTATCCAATCAACTGTCTGTTATCACCATATCAGACTTGCTAATCTTCACATTATATAATTTGTTGTAAATTTTTTTTTTTTTTTTGGTGTGAAATCGTTAAAGTGTTTGTTTAACACATTATCTATATGATTGTATTTGTTTGGGTGTGCCATTTATATGTTTTTGTTATGGTTATAAAAACAAACACACAGGGAAGCAGGCCAGAATTTTTTTTTCTGATTTTAAAATTTCTATGGAAATTTGTTTGGTTCATAATAATATGCATTGAAAAATTTACGCAAATCCCTTGTCCACGTTATGTAATTAATGTCAAAAAGAAAATTAGGAAATTTAATGTTTGAACATTTAAGACAAGGTAAAGGTCATCTAAAGATCACTACACAATATTTCAATATTAAAGAAAGTTGAAAATATCTTCCTTACTAATATATGGTTGGGGGGTTTCTGTGTTTAAAGCAACTTTCAACAATATTTCAGTCATATCGTGGCGATCAATTTTATTGGTGGAGGAAACAGGAGTACCCGGAGAACACAATCGACCTGTCACAAGTCACTGACAAACTTTATCACATAATGTTGTATAAAGTACACCTCGCCTGAGCGAGGTTCGAACTCACAAAGTCAGTGGTGATAGGTACTGATTGCAGGGGGTAGTTATAAATCCAACTACCATATGATCACGACTACAATGGCCCCTTCCTTACTAATATATAAAGTATATATCAATTTGTTTGATGTTTTTTCACAGCAGACAGGTACTATAAATCCTCAACTTTGTCATTTTGACTGCTGATCTCTGCTGTAAATCCTGATTTTTATCAAAGAATTTCTTTTTTTTTTTTCATGGCAGATGTTCATTAAATCTACTCTCTTGATCAGCCTACCTTGTAGGAATACTGTGAAGACTTCCCCCTTTATCAATGTGACTAGAAGAAGGCTGAAACGATAAAATTGCCACATATATCATACATTTTATGGCTTCATTTTCCTGCTAGTATAACTATTATATTGCAAAAAAGAATATACTACAGACTACCAGATTCTCAATCAAAAAGTAAAAAATAAATAAATAAGAGGAATTGCGATACCAATGATTTCCTGATTTATAAATAATCTGAATGGTAATCCTACTATCTCTTGCTTTTTTTTATGGGTAACATTAATCAAAAGAACTCATAAAATCCTGGGTGATCTAATGAAAAACTAGACTCTGTCAAATGAGCCTTAGATTCTGTTCATTCGTAGATTAAAAACCAATATTGACGATCTTATATTAAGCACATTCTCTCAAATTGCAATGATTCATGCAAAATATTGCACAAATTTTCCCCTATTTAAGGTAACTTTCAGCCTTGGAAAGAATTTTCGAAATTAACTATTGAACATGATTTTCTTGATGAAACATATCTTTTTTTCCCTGAGAGTTCTGAGTTTCATTATTACATGGTAAAAGTTTGTTAGTGACTTGCAGCAGGTCAATGTTCCTGAAAACTCCCATTTCATCATCCAATAATAATTTAATCCCCCCCTCCCCCTGATATAACTAAAATATTGTTGAAAATAGAATTAACATCCACAACCCAACTTTTTTGTCCAAAACAGATTTGCCTTTCAAATCTTTCGGTTCTAAGCGTACCAGATGAAGGTTATTATAGAAACGTGATGTGTGTACTATATTTGATATCTACATTTTATTTCTCTTCTTGACCAGGAAATTGTTAACATTGTTAATTTAAGTTACAACTAGTATTACTGTGAGCACAGCTCACTAAGATATACCCCCCGCTCCCCACATCTGTCCAACCTATTTCCATAACCAAAACATTACTGATTGTTCCGACCAAAAATGAAAGAGACCCTCCTCTCTTCACCGGTAAGCTGCTGATAAAATTTCAAAACATTCTGAGAAACACTACTCAAGTTATCATACGACATAGGGTAAAAATCCTATTTTCCATCATATCAAGTCCAATAACTCTGGAACGGCAAAAGTGAAAATCATCAAAAATGAAAGGGATCCTCCTCTCTTCACCGGTAAGCTGCTGCTAAAATTTCAAAACATTCTGAGAAACACTACTCATGTTATCATACGACATATGGTAAAAATCCTATTTTCCGTCATATCAAGTTCAATAACTCTGGAACGGCAAAAGTGAAAATCGTCAAAAATGAAAGGGATCCTCCTCTCTTCACCGGTAAGCTGTTGATAAAATTTCAAAACATTCTGAGAAACAGTACTCAAGTTATCATACGACATAGGGTAAAAATCCTATTTTCCGTCATATCAAGTCCAATAACTCTGGAACGGTAAAAGTGAAAATCGTCAAAAATGAAAGGGATCCTCCTCTCTTCACTGGTAAGCTGCTGATAAAATTTCTAAACATTCTGTGAAACACTACTCATGTTATCATACGACATAGGGTAAAAATCCTATTTTCCGTCATATCAAGTCCAATAACTCTGGAACAGCAAAAGTGAAAATCGTCAAAAAAGAAAGGGATCCTCCTCTCTTCACCAGTAAGCAGCTGATAAAATTTTAAAAGATTCTAAGAAACACAACTCAAGTTATTGTACGACATAGGATTTGTCTACAGACGGACGGACGGACGGACGGACGGACGGACGGACGGACAGACAGACAGACGGACGGACATGGTGAAACCAGTATACCCAACTACAACTTCGTTGCGGGGGGTATAATAATATAATGTTGACTTACAGGTGGCACACTTGGAATGGGAGGTGGCAGTTCTGCACGATATGCATGGCAACCATTATCACTGGATAAACTTGCTAAAGAACTGGAACTAACTGGTGTAGCCTACAACGAAAAAACATTTAACATTGTATTAAGAAAGAAAGACAGTAGGATATGTGCAACGTACATTGCATATAGTCAGTGAGTGATTGATTGATGTTTAACACCAAATGAGCTATTTTTCAGCTGTATCATGGAGAGAAGAAGTTGCATTCTGATAAGATAGTGATGAGATCCTCTTTGTACTAGACAAATTTACTTAGTTGGATTTTTATAGTGCTAGCTCACTGAAACAACAGTCAGCGGGTAAACATGACCCCCACCCCGACACATTAACCCTTTTCCGAGCAAACAAATCTTTGATCTGACCCCTCAATTCTGTGTACATAGCGGAGAAGCATCAAATATCAATGTTTTTATAGATTTTGGTTTGGCCCGACCAGGGGACCCACGATTTACAGCTGCATTTGAAGGTGAACACAAGAACCATTACACCTCCGAGGGAGTAAGAAAATATGCAAAATAAACAACAATATGAACATTATAAATTTTAAATAAACATCATTACTTTCGTTGACTACTATAATATGTGATATGACCAGGATGAAAATCTTAATAATCTTTAGTAAAACACAGATCATCTTGACTCATTCAATTGTTATTTACAGATGTTCTTTAATAACAAATCTTAACAACAAGTGGTTGCTGGGTCGGGTCGTCTAAACAATGTTCTATATTTTCAAACTCGATCTCTAGAAAATTAATTCTTTTTTATTGCATTTTGCCATTTACAGGGGATAAATTACAGTGTAACAGTTTGCAATGACTGTACATCAGGCGAGAATGAGATTGTAAAAATTACTCAACGCTCTAAATTTATACAATAAGTTACCAGAAGTCATAACGGGTGAACGATAATCATCAATACATTAGGATGCGTTCCAAGGCTTCATTACAGTCTCCTGTATAGTACTACACAGACAACATGTCTGATTGCTTGAATGATCAGAACTTATTCCTTTTAATAAAGTTACAGAATTTTAAGTGTATAATTACAAGCCAACTTGACTCGTGACTTTATCAATGAGAAAAGGATACAATGCTGTATTTTCATTTTATATTCGATATTTCTTTAGTAAGGTACATGGTGTGTGTATGATCAATGATTGAAATCCGATGTTAAAATGTTGTTCAGAAATATTACAAAGGGTTAAAAGATATATCACTTTATGCATGTATTCTATAAATAAAGGCTATCCTTGATCATTTCAGCCAAATCTTCTTTATCTTGTTTTTTATTGAAAGGAATAATAGAAAAGTGTGAACTCAATTGACATTTGACAGTATTTTCTTTTTTTTCTTTTTTCAATTAAAGACCAACCAAAGATATACAATATGCTGTACCACTTGAATAGCATCTATTTTATTCAATACTAAGATGTGTTTTGAAGTCATTCATAAAAAATTGTTTGCTGTTTCTCGACCCACAATTTCTTCAGGGTACCTATAAAGTGCGAAGCGAAACGAAACGAAACGAAACGAAACGAAATCAACAAAAACGAAACGAAACGAAACGAAATCAACGAAATGAAAACGAAGTAAAACGAAACCAAAACGAAATATGATGCTAGACTACTTCCCACACATGTCTCAGTGTCTTTCACCAGGAGAGGACAGGATTTTATCACCATTGAACAAGAATACTATGCATTTATTCAGCGGGGAGTCTGTCCTTTTCACTTAGTGGCTTCTTTTAAACTTGGGAACCATAAGAGCAACGTCAAGTCTGTTGAAAGGAGAGGAATTAAAATAACAGAAATGCAGTAGTTAAAGTTCACTAATAAATATCCCCGTCCGAGCAAAATTTAAAAGTGTGTCGGAGAGACGAAAAAGTGTGACGACAGGAAGGACAAACGAACGAATGGACAGCAGAAGTCCTATATACCCCAATCTTTTTTTGGCGGAGGTATACAAATCCTATCAATATTTACTTTAGAAATTTTAAAAAAATCTACATATCTTGTAAAAGTATCTTTTTTCCCTTTGATCCCTTTTCATATTAAAAAAACCCAAATCACCTCCCCTCCAAATTTTTTTCCGGTATTAATAAAATTTGATATGGCACATATTGTTATACCCCCCGCTATCCAGCGGGAGGGGGGTATATAGTATATGTCCGTTTGTCCGTGAGTGCTTCCCTCACTGCCTATGCAATTCCTCCTTAACAACTTGATGGAATTGAATGAATCTTACAGGAAATCTTTAATACCATATGGCAAGGTTCATTAATTTCATGAATTCTTTAGTACCAAATGGCATTGTGCACCTTCTATTTTTTTTCCCCATTTTAACAGTCCTTGCTAAAATTTCTTCACTTTTGGACTTTGTCATTTAAGGCTATGTAATTGTCATACAAGACTATACAATAGAGAGAGGATACTGTTGCGTTATCCATAACTCTTCCTAAACAACAGAATGGATTTCAATAAAACTTCCAGAGTTTCTTATGTTTAGTTTTTGCAAGCATTATTTTTTCCAGAAGTTCTTCTGTAAGGAGGGAGCTCACTGTACGTCCTGCTATGTTGCTGTTGGTTTTTTTTTTAGTTCTTCAAAATAGAACAATAGGATTTGAAATAAAAAGTTTAGTGTTGGGTCTTTTTGACCCCTGTATATCTCGGAAAGAACAACGGTAAGACATTACGCCAGATCTGTTGGCACACTACCGAATAAAGGTAATAACAATGGTACCGTACGCCAAGGCACATTCAAAAGGGAAAGTCCACAAAAACAGACAAAACCGATAAGAAGCTCATGGGGATTAAACGTGACAAGTCGGGAAAATCCAGTAGTCAAATAGTGCCCAGAATCTGAAACTCAAGACCATCCTGTTTGATTTCCGAATAGGCAAATTTATGTAGAATACAAACGAAAAACGTAATAAAATCAGACGAATAATGAACCCTCATATCCCCCATTTTTTTCTATATGCCCACTCCAGAAACTTTATAATTCATGAATACTGACACACACACAAACACAAATAAAAATATGACATTTGAACTTCTGAAAGTTTGTCGGCAAGCAAACCCGGCTTGGATTGAGTTGCGGGTAATGTACGTGAGGAGTACTGTAACGGACAGACATGCAAGATGGGTTATAATTAATCAAAATTATTGTATCTAAAAAATCGAATTATCTTTTTTTTTTATTTCTTTATTTCGTTTTGTCTTTTATTTTTTTCCTTCCATTTTCTTCATATCAGTCTATTTCGTTGGTTTCGTTTCATTTCGTTTCCATTTCGTTGATTTCGTTTCGTTTCGTTTTGTTTCGCACTTTATAGGTACCCATTTCAGAAGTGGGTAGATCATAGATAGACAATTTTTTTTCTTCTTCAAAAATTACAAAAAAAAATCCACATTTTTGTAGTAAAATTATGCTTAAAACAGTATAAAAAAAAAAGAAGGATTTTTTCTTTGAAACCTATTTTTTGTTCCCTGAAGAAAATTCATTATCAGATATGAATATGACCATTTTATATAATATTTTGCTAATATTTTGATATTGTAATAACAATATACAAGTCTCATTTTTATAACCTACATCTATAGTAGGCATCAATGTCCTAGAATTTTCAATTAACCTTTTTACAGCCAGAGACAGGGAGTTATATTGCCTATAAATGTCTATCATCAAGACAGATTTACAAATTAATGCCATATATTCCAGGACATCACAAATTGTGTACCTATAATCCTGATCTTAGGTCAATGTCTGAAGAAATCATATTAATACCACAATAACATTTCGACACATTTTGTCTTGAAATTCCATGGTAAATTACCCAAAAGCTATTTAGTATTTATTTTTTTTTATCTGCAATTAAACTTTTAAAACCTTACATTAAAATTCCATATAAATCACTGGTCAATTTCATTTCTGTATTTATTTTTGGTATTTCAGATTTTATCACTTCATCTTTTGATCCAATTTATGACCCCTTTATCCTCAAGGTATTTTCATTATTGTAAGGCACACATGGGATATCAGGCACAAACAACAATAATATCTTGACAAGGCAAAGGCTGCCTATCAAGGCCTGCATAAATTTTAAAGCCTCATTTAATGCAAGTATGGCATGCCAATGTGAATGCATGTTCTGTAAGATACATTTGATGCCATCCATAGATAGCCGAGGGATAGAGTAACAGGCTAGATTGAACAAGAGTCTGCTAAACTTAATAAGAGTCTATGTATGACAATCTAAACAGTATTTTCTTATATTATTTTGACCATTTATAACACTTATACAATGACATAAACAAATGCACATCTTCATGTGTGTGTAAATACACATTGACTTGATTATTTTTTAAGATTTATTGTTAGTTGCTGGGAGAAAATTAAATAGCTGCACTAAAAATGTTAATTATATTCGGAAATTTACCGAATTGTTTTTTTTTAACATGTTCACTGCCAAATTATAAATTCAAATTCAAATTATTTTAATGGAAATAGCACATATACTTATATGATAGGTGTGATCCAAGTACATATACATATAAAAATACTACACAGTTATGAGAATGAAGTGGCATATGATGTTTACAAAAAAAGTTGCAGAAAATTTCACAGTCCAGATGAATGAAAAAGTGATCAAAAATACATGTACACTATATAATTTAATCAAACAGGTTTTTTCTGTGAAACTGATACTCCTGAATAACACTTTTTTCATGTTTATATTTTCTTTTTATTTTAAAGTACAGTACAGGGATACTAAGAACAGGCTACCCCCTAATCATACCTTAGAGAAAGTGATAATTTACATCTGGGAGCATTTATTGCTGATTTCATATAAACATTTGGCAGTAGTAAGCCTTTAGTTATGGTCAATTAATCCTTAGACTCATTAAAATAATTGACCATGACCAAATTTTTCTTTGATGTCTCTATTAAATATAGAGACAAGACTTGTTACTTTGTCAACATAAACATACAGTAAGAAACACAAGTTTTGAATGTATTTGTTATTTATAGGAAGGTTACAAGTAACTGTTGTACTTAAACAAATATTCTTCAATAAAGAGGGCTTATTTTGATAAAAAAAAATATTGTAAAATGCTATTTAATCTGTATTTTTCATTGAAATTATATAGGTGTATATTGAAATTGAAAGAACAAAATATTGTAAATATCTATAATTTCCTGAAAATTGTGTTAATTAAGACAGGCTAATTAATATATTTATTGTTTTATTATTAAAATATTATTCTATAGAGGGATGATATTGATAAAACAATGTAAAATCTTATCTATTCGCTTTACATGTAGCAATTTGAAAGAATTTTTTTTTTTTTTATTGTAAATGTCTATATTTCCCCAGAAAATTACACCTCATACTTACATGTATATTAAATATAAACTAATAACAATACATTCATAGTTTTATGGCCCAAACACAACTTTACCTGTCAAACTAAGCAATAAAAATTATGAAATGAAGAGTTGCAACAATAATTATGTAGAACAGCAATAAAAATCTCTGTTCCTTTACTTTAATTTATGTCTTAAAGTGCAAAGTTGGATAATCTCTCATGTTCATTCACACCCATATTTCTTCTTACTGCTTCTTTATTACAGGTGTGATATGTATTTTTTGTTGAAATTGTGGGAATATGTTATCTATTATGGAAATCAAATTTCATTTTTTGGAACAGGAAATCAAAACAAAGATCAAAGGACTTGAGTGTCTTAAACAATTTCTACACACACACACCTTTATTTTACCTGTAGTGGCCTGCAATATGAACCTGTCAAGGTGTCATTTGAGATTATATCAATCAATTTAATTTTACTGTTAAATTTACTTCAAAGTTGTCAAATTCTCTTGTTCATTGACCATAAAATAATCTTTAATTGTTTGTGGGTGGAAAAACAAAACAATCTTTGGTGATATCTTGAAAAAAGATATTTGGAGATTGTTTATTTCAATTAAAACACTTGTTACATTGTATAAGGGACTTAATTTCCAAATTACAAGGAGTGATCCATGGGTGGTCCAATAATTGAAAAGTAATTAATTAATTTATTCATCATACTTCAATGATAAATATCTCTGTCATATCTAATTTAACAGACTTGGGATGAAAATCTGATTTTAAAGACAAGAAACTCTCATCCATTTATCAAAATCAACTCACTTTAAAGAATAATTTATATCAATATTATTATAATCTTTTAATTCTACTTAATGAACATGAATAAACTATTCATGAACAGAAATTCTCAATATCAGGTCAAGATATGACATGAGTAATGCTTTTATTTTATCAGTACTTATTAGCTAGCTACAATGTACTTCATCAATATAAATCTTGACTGTGTTGTACAAGTTATATTATTCAGAAAACACTGTTTTCAACTTTGTTGTAAAAGTTTCATGGTGAGAAAACACTATTTTTTCAAAATTCAAACGTGACAATTCCCATTGTTCATTCCACGGTATAGCTGAAATATTGCTAAAGTTGGCATTAAACACCAATCAATCAATCAACAACAAACTTCCTCCACATTACCCATCAATATAAATCATGACTTTGTTGTGCAAGTTATACTATTCAGAAAACACTGTTTTATGGTTGGAAAACACTGGGGTTTTTTCAACTTTGTTGTAAAAGCTTCATGGTGAGAAAATTTCAAAATTCATAGTAGGACAACTCCCCCAAGCTCCTCCACTTAGGCCATCAATATAAATCATGACTTTGTTGTACAAGTTTCATAGTCAGAAAACATTATTTTATTTTCAAAATTCATGATGGGACAATACCCATCCCCCCCCCCCCCCCCCACAAACATTGGTTCTGCACAATGAAGGTTACAAGTTCATGTGAATCAGAGGATAATAGTTGACTGATGTACAAAATTTATAGTCACAAAACAGTTTTTCAAATTCATGATGGGACAACGCCCCTCACTCCCTTCCACTCTGGCACAACAACGAGACTAATCAGTGAAGGTTACAAGTTCATGTGAAGATGATCAGGATAAAATCTGACCAAGTCAATATCAATATTTGGTCATAAAACAGTAGCCCCCCTCTTTTAAGACCACCCTTTACTGCAATGAAAAATTGACATTTTAACAGAGGTAAATAATTGAGTAGAATTTTACTATTTCAGCTTATTCAAAATTAGGCCAGACAAGAGGGATGGGCTTTGGCGGAAATGGAATTAAAAGAGGACTATTGTATACAAACTGAGGAAAACTTTCTAAACCACTGCATGAAATCTGGCCTTATAAGAGGTAGTGACATTGTTTGCCTTTAATTACCTCCGAAATTCGGCTGTTTCCCCTAGAGAAAGTTTCCCAATTTGTCCAAAAAATGACTTAAAATTATCCCCAATAAGATGTACAATTTTCCCAATCGGTGATAGTCTCGGTAGTAAAACTAAAGTACGTGAATATCGTGTTTCCATTCGAAATGTTATTTTTTGATATCGTGAAAGCGCTTTTGAGATCCGGACATTAATATCAGAATCAACGCAGTGTTTGTAACACACATGGTTTTCAATGGTAAGATATCGTCATTTTTTTCGTTTCTTTCCCCTTCCCGAATATTTATATTTCCCTTCCGATTGAAAATGTCACACAATTCGAAATACTATGTTAAAAAACTGTGCAAAAAAGACATCAAAAATAGGAGATGTGTTCAAAAAAATAAACAAAGGAAATGATCAGTCATCTGAAATCAAATCAGAGGTTAGACAAGTTTTAGATTATATAATTACAGAAGTTTGTAATGAAGTTGAAATAGACAATCTGTTTAAAACAAAGGAAGTTTCTTTACCCCAGGTCCTCATAACTCACTCTGAGACTGCAAAAATGAGAATTCGCTCATTCAATCATGTTCTAACGGATGACAACTTGAATGAGCTTGTACATATGTTCAAGGGCTTAAAGGACAGGAGAATGGACCTTTAAAAATTATGAAAATTAAATTGATGAACTGTTATGACTTGTTTTGTTATCCATTACATTAACTTCAAATTCAAGTTTTAGTACATTTAATTCATTATTCGAAATTTCCCAATTTTCAAAAAATGATGCATATTTTCCCCAACAAAAAGGGTGGGGGTAGTTTAGGAAAAAAGCCAACAAAATCACTGAGAGGGGTGTCCTTTAGTAGGAGTGGCCTTACAAGAGAGGTACTGCTGTATACACAATGAGAAAAACTTTCTAAACTACTACATGAAATCTGGCCTGATAAAGAGGGGTGTCCTTTAGTAGGAGTGGCCTTACAAGAGAGGTACTGCTGTATACACAATGAGAAAAACTTTCTAAACTACTACATGAAATCTGGCCTGATAAGAGGGGTGTCCTTTAGTAGGAGTGGCCTTACAAGAGAGGTACTGCTGTATACACAATGAGAAAAACTTTCTAAACTACTACATGAAATCTGGCCTGATAAGAGGGGTGTCCTTTAGTAGGAGTGGCCTTACAAGAGAGGTACTGCTGTATAAACAATGAGAAAAACTTTCTAAACCACTACATGAAATCTGGCCTGATAAGAGGGGTGTCCTTATAAGAAAGGTACTGCTGTATACACAAAGACAGAAAAACTTTCTCAATCACTATGTACATTTCATTTGTAATATAAAGACCAAGCAGAGTGTATATTACTTTCAGATAAACAACGGTATATCATTTAAAAGATCTTTTGTTGTGTAATCTTGGTAATTCCTCATGCTTATACAACTAAGTAAACTTAACATAATAGTGATACAATTCTTAAATTCAATTTGCCTGTGTAATTTAAGAAATTAATCTATTTCATAAATTGAAAAAGACAAACATTTGAAATCAACTTTGTTTGCCTTTCCGACATAACAGTTAAAGGTTCAAATATTACATGAAAAATTGGATTTCCTATTTCTTTTATGTATTTCTTCTTTTGTCATGTAATCAGTTATATAGTACAATGTACCTTTGAACTCAGCTTTGAAACTTGACAATGTTACACACACATAGCTAAACAGTTATGAGTTGGCCTATCTAAACCAAAACTCCTTGGGACCAACTTTTGTATTCAGATGTTGTTTTCTGCAGCTTAAATTAATCTAAAAAAAATTCCAAGAGTGGGACTAGAGTTAGCTTTGTACAGGATCCCAGTTTATTCAGGGTTTGGTTTAAGTTTGTCTGTACAACCACATATGATGACATGAACCACCCCCTTTTGGAAAATTTCAAACTCCAATACACAATAATGTCAACAACAGAACAAAAGAGATTTTGACTTCTGGTTATCTATGAACTCCAGAATTCACTTTATTTAATACAAATTTTAAACAATTTACTTCTTCGATCAAATTTTCCCTCATCCACATACAATGTACATGCATAAAATGTACCATAAAAAAATTTAAATAAAGTTTCCCATTCACTAGTTATTTATGTACATGTATCATAAAAAACTTTTAAATATTAAATTTTCTCATCCACAAGATATTTACGACAAATTTAAATTCTTATTTATCAAAAGATGTAAAGAAATTTAAAATTAAAAGAAGAAATAAAATTTATATCATTATCTACAAATATGCTACAGATTTTTAATAAGTCATAGAAATAGTCCTCGAAAACTGTCAATATCAACAAGAGGCTCTCAAGAGCCTGTATCGTTCACCTAGTTATAAAAAAAAACAATTGGTCCTATGTAAAAACTATGTCCTGCAGTGGTAGTCATCTTGGAATTACGATCAACATAAAAAACACAAAGTTTGTAAAGGACCTTCCAATGATTGATGCATAGTTTAGGTTCAATCAGTGCAATAGCTTCAGAGAAGAAGATATTTCTGTATTTTCCCGATATGGTCCTGTGTTAATAATATGACCTGTGGTGGCAGCCATCTTGGATTTCCGATCAGCATAAAAAACAGAGGACCTTCCAATGATCATTCCTGGGCAGTTTGGTTTCAGAGAAGAAGCGTTTTGAAACATTTTTCCCATAGGGTCCAATGTTAAAGAAGTCCTGCCGTAGCCGCCATTTTGAATTTCATATCAGAACAAAAAACGTAAAGTTTGTAGAGGACTATCCAATGTACATTCATGTACAGTTTGGCTTTAATCATATTTGTAGTTTCTGAGAAGAAGGCATTTGAACATTTTCCCATAGGGTCCAATGCTAATCTATGTCCTGCGGTGGTGGCCATCTTGGATATCCGATCGGCATAAAAAACACACACCTTGTAGAGGACCTTCCAATTATCATTCCTGGGCAGCTTGGTTTCAATTATCCAAGTGGTTACAAAGAAGAAGCGTTTTGAAACATTTTTCCCATAGGGTCCAATGTTAAACTAAGTCCTGCCGTAGCCGCCATTTTGAATTTCATATCGGAACAAAAAACGTAAAGTTTGTAGAGGACCATCCAATGAACATTCATGTACAGTTTGGCTTTAATCATATTTGTAGTTTCTGAGAAGAAGGCATTTGAACATTTTCCCATAGGGTCCAATGTTAATCTATGTATTGCGGTGGCGGCCATCTTGGATTTCCAATCGACATAAAAAACATGAACTTTGTAGAGGACATTCCAATGATCATTCCTGGGCAGTTTGGTTTCAATTGTCCAAGTGGTTTCAGAGAAGAAGCATTTTGAAACATTTTTCCCATAGGGTCCAATGTTAAACTAAGTCCTGTCGTAGCCGCCATTTTGAATTTCATATCGGAACAAAAAACGTAAAGTTTGTAGAGGACCATCCAATGAACATTCATGTACAGTTTGGCTTTAATAATATTTGTAGTTTCTGAGAAGAAGGCATTTGAACATTTTCCCATAGGGTCCAATGTTAATCTATGTATTACGGTGGCGGCCATCTTGGATTTCCGATCGGCATAAAAAACATAAAATTTGTAGAGAACCTTCCAATGATCATTCCTGGGCAGTTTGGTTTCAACTGTCCCAGTGGTTTCAGAGAAGAAGCGTTTTGAAACATTTTCCCCATAGGGTCCAATGTTAAACTAAGTCCTGCCGTAGCCGCCATTTTGAATTTCATATCGGAACAAAAAACGTAAAGTTTGTAGAGGACCATCCAATGAACATTCTGTACAGTTTGGCTTTAATAATATTTGTAGTTTCTGAGAAGAAGGCATTTGAACATTTTCCCATAGGGTCCAATGTTAATCTATGTCCTGTGGTGGCGGCCATCTTGGATTTCCGATCGGCATAAAAAACAGAAACTTGGTAAAGGACATTCCAATGATCATTCATTTACAGTTTGGGTTCAGTCAGTTCATTAGTTTCAGAGAAGAAGATCTTTGAAATTTCAGCCAATCAGAGCATATTATTGGCCCTGGCAGTCATATTGAATATCCGACTGGAACGAAAAACAGTAACTTTGTAGAGGACCATCCAAGGAACATTCCTGCTAATTTTGGTTCCAATCGGCCCAGTGGTTTCGGAGAAGAAGCTTGAAATGTGAAAAGTTTACAGACGACGGACGCCAAGTGATGGCAATAGTTCACCTGGACCAAAAACCTTTGGTCCAGGTGAACTAAAAATGATTTAATATCGTCTTTAGAAGAAAAATCACACATTTCTCATTCTCACTGGGGGTTTTTTTTTCGAAAAAAAAACAACAGAAAACAAATATTGTTAATCAAATTAAATTATTTATTGACGATTGACGATATCCTAGATTTTGCTAATAACCAATATTGAAAGCAAACGGATTTCTTTGTACAACACTGTCCTCCGAGAGAAGAGAAACCAATTTGTAATATTAGTAAGCGTCATCCAAGTATCATCACTTACATAACAGTCATATTTCAAATAATGTCAATTTCAAAACAACATACAATGACTCCCAACAACATATTTCAAATAATGTCAATTCCACAAAACACATACAATAACTCCAATTTCATAACACAGTGGGCTTCAAAAGACAAAATTTCAAAAGTATTAGGTGAGGGAGTCTCATAATGTAGGGTATCGTCTTTCAAAAACTGTCTAGAAAAACTGGCATGCACGCATGTACAACAACTGGTTGGTGTTGTAATATCCATGAAATTGGACATTTTTTCCACATCTGATATTTATTTAGATGTCTTTGTGGAATTGTAATCCAAGTATCCCAATGGCAATTTTAACTTCTGGAATTCCATTTACATTGCATAATTGTCTGCTTAAAATGTGTTTCAGAAATATTTGAAATGTACAAAGCATGTAGGAATCTCTCAATGTGTAAATAGTTCTCTTTATCTTACTGTATAGAGAAACATAGAATTACTTAATGGTGGAGTGATAAATTATGACAGTGATAAAGCACGTCTAATTCAGAATTATGGGCAATTGTTTTGGTATACAGTTTGTAATTAAGATGTAACGACTGCCATATGATTATGTTAGGGACCAACAATTTAACTTTTATGTGGGGGAGGGGGGGGGTATGGTTATACTGAGCACAGCATGATTACACCGCAGGAATGGATTCTGACAAGAGAAAGATGAACAAGTGTATATTAAAAGCAAGCTCAACAAGATGTTGCACGCTATGTCGTGCTAAGAATACCCCCATTCGTTCATTTGTAAGTCGCACGGTAAACAGGAAGTAGATGTGTGGTAAACCTGGAAAGGGGAGACACGGTACAAGTCACCATGCCAAAGCCATATATCAAATATAAAATCATTTCTTCCAGTAGAAGCTGAGATAACCGTTACGAAAGTTTTCATTACGGCAAACATGAAAAATTCTAAGTCGCACTGTAAACAGGAAGTAGATGTGAGGTAAACCTGGAAAGGGGAGACATGGTACAAGTCACCATGCCAAAGCCATATATCAAATATAAAATCATTTCTTCCAGTAGAAGCTGAGATATCTGTTACAAAAGTGTGAATGGATGGACAAACGGACGGATGGACAAGGTGATTGCAATATAGCCCCCACTCTATGAGTGGGGGTATAATAATATGTAGACTGTATTGTACACGACAGAGCACAAAATAATGTGTTGGACACAGTAATGTACTAGATCCACTGTGTGGATGGTTAATATAAGTGGTCACTCAAGATTTCAACTTTCATAGCAACAATTGATTTCATTTCACAGCAACAATTAATATAAAGGGATTATCAACAAGGGACTTGTAGCTAATCTATGTTCAAAATGTATAATCTATTTGAATGTATGCATTTTTATAATAAGATTCCGAAAATACACCACAAATCTTTGTTTGAAAAAGAAACTGATCTTTGCCAATATTTTCAACTACCAGTGAAACCAATGGCATGGTTAAAAAATATCTAAACATAAAATACATCTGTCATTTTTTTTTTTAACTTTTTTTATCTTTCATGCAGAGATCAAATTAAACCAGTGTTAAAAGATGATACATTAAAATGTCTTTATGTTCTGACATACAATGTATCTATAATGTTTTTTTTGCCAAATTCATGATTAACAGATTTTATAGCTTTATTTTATTTCTTGCTATAACATTTTTTTTAATATTTTTGAATGATTATTTTGTGTACAGTATATATTACCTGCAGCATCTCAGGTGAGCGACCTTTGAACCAAAAATCAAAAAACTAATACAGTAAAGCCTGCCCATGTTGTCACCTCTATTAAAAACTTAAAAGTCACCTTTTTCTGGTCCTATCATAGGAAATTCCATATGAATTGAATCTCTATTAAAAGGTTGCCTGTCTTATAAGGCCACTTTTACTGTATCCCAAAGGTGACAGTCATCTTAATTTAGGCTTGCCTGTATTTTCTTCATTTTTCTTTCTTTCAGAAATATATTTTTTACTGATGTCATTACTTGTCCATCACCCACTGTCTGAGTTTACAACTAATAAATGTATACAAGACTTATTATTCCTCATTTCATGCCCACAAAAATAACAAACGACCATTTCTCTATACCAACTACATTTTTGTAAGTACTTTGTACTGTTTTTTCCAACTCAAGATTTTATGTTTCCATTTTTCAACATTTGTTGGCTCACATAAGAAGTTTAAGGTACCACTTTTAACTGACAAGTGCCTTTGCCAAGCCAGGAGCCTGAGCATTATTAGATATATGTGTGTTTGGGTACCAATTTGCATCTTTGTTTCTATGATAATCCAATTTGATTTTCGAACTGTTCTGATGGTGTTCTTTCCTTTTTCTTATTATTTTATTGCTATACTGTATATCTACAATGTACAAGTTAAAAATTCCCTCTCCTTTAAGTCAATTTGATGATACGAGAAGGAAAGAAACAAATGTAAACGTACCGAGTAAAACAATTCTGTGTTGCCCTTCACAAGACATTGTTGTAATTCTTCTAAAGCCATGGTAACACTGTCTACTGAGGTCTTCAGTTCTTCTGAGTATCTAACAGCTAATGCTGTAATACTGCTGTAACATACTGAACCATCCTGAAAATATAGCATTGAATAATTTAATAATGGTTTATTATTTCCACCTCAAGTGAGCACTATAATAACAAAGACAACTTTATTTACAAATAAAGAGAAGGGTCTAAGTAAAGATGTTTTGATTGCCACTGGTAAAAGGGGAGATAAGTGAGTGTCAGGATAATTTTGGTTTCATACTGGCCATCAATAGCCACTCCATTGGAGCCGATACAAGTTGCGTTTTACATGGAAGGAGCGTGGTGCATTTTCAAAACATGAGGCAATCATAACTACCTCAACCTTGAAAACATGTGTTTTTGCACAGAGATGAAATTTTATGGTCAATATTTTACCGACAGTTGTACATGTACTGTACATGTACATATATCTTGATATGCATGCACAAACTTAATGCATGTATTACTTTTTTTTGTCATTTACTCACATTACACTGTCCCATTGAAACATTTTTATTATCAGTACATGTAGTTTCCAATTTCTTTTGTCATTTTTTAATAGCACGTTTTTCTACTTCAAATTTTCCATTACCTACAAGTACATATGTACCTTTCTTAACTACTAAACTTTGAAGTTGATTAATATCAAGCTAACATTTTTTAAGGTTATTACAGGGATACTTGCAACTCGTCTAGGTGAATCCTGGACTCCCTATTTGTGCTTGGGATTCCTCATATTATACGAATGAAGAAAAAAATAACAAAAGGAACTAGTGGGACTCGCAACTTTTTGGTTGGGACTCGTCAAAATGTTATCCTACAGGGATCTCTCGGTGTTCATCTAAAACTCTAGACTATGATGATTATTTCTGGATTATTCTGGAATATATATCTGTACAAGTACAGTGCTAATGTAGGACATGGGCCAAAACTAAAAATAACCTGTAAACTAAATGTTTTTTTAAAAAGAACAACAGATGTAGAAGAAGAGAAGACATTGTTAACTGAAGAATTAACATTGTAAACTGATGTAATCTTGATGATCAAACCACAAAACTTATGTCTAACCAACAGTGAATGATAAATTACACCTCGAACATGACATCATAGATAAAAAACAGGAAAAAAATACAGAAAAAAACCAGAAAATTTATCAAAATTGTCACAAAATAGAAATCTTTTGTTCTGTTGGTTTCATTTTTTTAGTTCATGTTTTGTCTTTTTTTGACAGGAAAAGTTATATCAATTTTTATATATATAGGGATAGGGTTTTGCTTAATGCCGCATTCAACATTATTTCAGTTATATTGTGGCAATCAGTTTTATTGGTGGAGGAAACCGGAGGACCCAGAGAAAACCAGCGACCTCCATGTACCTGAAGTGACTGACAAACTTTATCACATAATGTTGTACACCTCACCCTGATCGAGTACCCGGAGAAAACCACCGACCAGCCTTAAGTCACTGACAAACTTGATCCCTAATGTTGTATTGAATACACCTCGCCATGAGCGAGATTTGAACTCACAACACTAGTGGTGATAGGCAATGATTGCATATATAGGTAAAATCCAACTACCATACGATCACGATCACGACAACCCCTATACACAGTATACAATTTACTGTAAAACTAATATTCCATAACAAAGAAATGTCTTTCTCTGGTCCTTTCGGCTATTATATTTATTACATTTATGAATTCAATTTTTTTTAATATAAAATGATAAACATCTGTCCACCTCCTGACAAGTAATTGTAAACACCCATAGTTAATTATCATGGCCTATTATCTGTATCACAAGTCAAAAATTTTCTCATTTTTCTCTTGTTCGTAATCCTAAGCTGCTTATTGTATAGTCAAAAGTCAATAAGTACTGAAGGTAATACTAGTAAGCATGATATACAAGGTACATATTTCAAATGTCGCCAAGGCTAAACATGTAATCCCTTTTATAGTAAGAAGAAAAACAATCTTTTTTCGACACATATTTTTGTGTAAAGAGTTTCACAACGCTACTTATTATCAACCAAAGACATTTTTTAAAATATCAATGTCTCCTCGTTGTAAATGTCATTATTTTCAAATCTATTGTTTTTTATTTGTATATATTAAAGACATGCAAATAATGCATTGTTCATTTCAATTTCCAATCAGCATATATTAAAAACACATTTTGGTATACTTCATTTTTTTTTGTCAACTTCAATTTCTTATCAATATAAAAATCTACCCTTTAGGTCTAGTGAGCTAAAATGGTTAACAATGAAGCAACTAACATTTTTTTTTAATGTAATAGGCATTCTAATACCTCTGAATCCTTCTTTAAAGTGTTATGGTAAGTGGTATTTATCGTCAGTTTCAGCAATTTTCCAGCTATATTGTGGTTATTTGACATTATTTGGGGGGGGGGGATCCCACACAGCTATAGGAAACCGACCAATGAAATCCATACCCACAGTTAGATGTCTGGAAACCTTAATGCTTGAGGTGACCATTGGGGCGTGAACCAATGTCCGTGGGGTTGAGGCTTGTGGTAAGAACTTGTTCACATCAGAAAAGCATAAGAAGGGGAAAAAAGACAATAACATCTCAACACAAATATTTGTAAACTTTTCCTGTTTTTCTGTTGATTACCGAAAGGGTTAGGGTTATGGTGCTTAATGCCACTTTCAACAATATTTCAGTTATATCATGGCGGCTGATTACCGAAAAAGGTACATATTAATTCTCATGAAATTGAAAGGACTTTATTTTTTATCAAAATTATATTTTATAACAAAACCAATTAAATGAAATCAACTCAATGATTAAGAAATTCACTGATGACCTTAAAGACCTCAACTACATGTAGATCAAGAAACAGACAGGGGAGGTAACTTGATATATCTGACAAGTCAAATACCAGCCATGCAGGAACCAGACAAGGGAGGTAACTTGATATATCTGACAAGTCTAATACCTGGCAGGCTAGTCAACGAAACAGTTTGTCCAGGAAACAGACAGGGGAAGTAACTTGATATATCTGACATGTCTAAAACAAGCCATGCAAGTCAGTAAAACAGTTTGTCCAGGAAACAGACAGGGGGGGTAACTTGATATATCTGACGAGTCTAATACCTGCCAGGCTAGTCAATGAAACAGTTTGTCATCTACAGACCTATCAGTTTCTTCGTTGGCAAGTTAATGGGATGTTTGATTGTTATCCAAGGCTTAAGGAAGCCAAAACACATGTTATAATCCATATCTTTCTTTTTACAATGACAGTTTTATTGCTTAGTATTTTTAATTGTATCATTTTTTTCCCTTTAATTGGAAAAGCAGCCTGACAATTAAAGGAGCAACACATAAGTCATTTATATAAACTTTTTGTTTTAAGATTTTAAAATTGATGGAAGAATTCATTGGATTTTATTTTTTTAAGAAGCACATTTTGCAAACAGACCCATTATGGTACTTTTGTGTACATGTCTATTGTTCAAAAACATAGTTAAAAAAATTAGCTCCACATAACTAACAGTTCCCTGTCATATGTACAATAACATCTTGTTACATGTATAAAAAAATACATGTATCTCTTGAAAAATAAATGACTCCAAAATTATAAAATTTTCTGTATAAAAGGTTGGTTGGTTTATGGTGTTTAACGCAAGTTTCAACAATATTTTAGTTATATCATGGCTGCGTGAGTCAATTTTTTTGGATGGAGGAAACCGGAATACCCTGAGAAAACCACTGACCTGTCGCAAGTCACTGACAAACTTTATCATGTAATGTTGTATCGAGTACACCTTGCCATGAATGAGGTTTGAACTCACAACGTTAGTGGTGATAGGCACTGATTCCATAGGTAGTTGTAAATCAAACTACCATACAATCACGATCAAGTCGGCCCCTTGTATGGAAGTGTTGTGAATAACAAAAAATGTATCTACATGTATCAGTGATGAAGACATTTCTTGCTCCTGCAAGTATTACAAGCTAAAACCGTCACAATGGAAAAACACTACGGTATGCATAAAGAAAAAGGCATCCTGTTACTTTCAAAAGCATTGGCTTACTTCACAAAAGCATCACAAGCTTAATTTGCTAAAACTGACCACCAATCAAAATCTGTCAAATATACATGTGCAGGTGTACTACAGATATACATTAAAATTCATTATCTGGTCATCAGCTGAGAAGTCTAATATATCAAAGCATTAATTAATACATCTATAAGAGTACCGTTACCTGTATTTGTATAATTAGTAATTAATACAGGTAATCCTATTATGATACATGTAATTAATCTGATTGGTTACAGGATCTGTTACAATATACAGTTTCCTTTGTTAAATACAATTCAATTAGTCAGTATCTTATATCAAAGACAAAAAGTATCGTGATGCTTTTGAGAATTTTTTTTTTTTCACAATGCATACATGTACTATTTTTCCATCACAATGATTTTAAGAAGTAATGTGATACATTTTTGTACATGTACTTTTCTTGCTGGTAATTAAGCTGTTATAATTACTTGTCAAAAAACAAAAACATAATTTTAGTGTGCACGACACATTTCTGGAATAACCTTATCAAGTACGCTCAATATCAAAAGATTGTAAAGCCAAGTAATTTTAAGTGTTTGGGAGCAATAAAACCAAAGGACACAAAGTAAGCCTTTACTTGTTGAAAATATCGCAATAGAAAAAGTAATGCAAAGTAAAAAGTAACGCAATGGAAAAAGTAATGCGATGGAAAAAAACAAACAGGAAAAAGCAACGCAATGGAAAAAGCAATGCAGAGTTCGCGAAATTGCATATGGGTTTGGTGGTCCTAGTGAAAAAAATGTCAGTTCTCATTAATTTTCTATTGCAAAATACCAATCTTGTGTCAGTCCTTATCAAAATCTGCCCAAATTTTGCTGGTCATGTCTGACTGGACTGACACATTTCGCAAACTCTGCAATGTGATGGTTTCATCGTAATTTAGACATGAACAGCCACTCATAGTGATCATATAGATTGGAACACATACATGTAAGTACATGTGTATGGTATAAACAATGCAATGGAAAGAGCAACACAAAGGAAAAAGTACTGTGATGGTTTCATCGTAATTTAGACACAAACAGCCACTCATAGTGATCATATAGATTGGAACACATAGGTATGATAGGTACATGTGTATGGTATATACATTGTACTATGGAATGTGATGGAAAAAGCAACACAAAGGAAAAAGTACTGTGATGGTTTCATCGTAATTTAGACACAAACAGCCACTCATTGTGGTCATATAGAATGGAACACATAGGTATGATAGGTACATGTGTATGGTATACTATATATACCTATTATATAGACAAGAGATACCTGCTCTCTGACCTGTTAAAGATAGTCCATCAGAGGGCTAGATAACTAATTATTTCTTTTGATTACTTTGTATCATATTTCACTAAGAATGTTTGATAATATTATTCTTTTATCATATCAACATCATACTGAAATGAATTCCTTCTTAAAGGTAAATACAAAAAATGTACTTGACCACTTTCAGCTGATATCATGTTATAATAATGTCTATACTGACTGAAAGGCCTGTATAACATACATGTTTATGTAGGATGTATTATAGGAACCATTACTCATCAAATGAAAATAATCTGAAACTGAGTCAAACAAATAACAGAGCAAAATTGAATCTGACCTTGCTAAAAACTGGGTCAAACAAATAACAGAGCAAAATTGAATCTGACCTTACTAAAAACTGAGTCAAACAAATAAAAGAACAAAAATATTAAATATGCATCCGACCTTACTAAAAACTGAGTCGAACAAATAAAAGAACAAAATTATTAAATATGCATCCGACCTTACTAAAAACTGAGTCAAACAAATAGTACAAATTAATATACTGTATATTTCCGACCTTACTAAAAACTGAGTCAAACAAATAGTACAAATTAATATACTGTATATTTCCGACCTTACTAAAAACTGAGTCAAACAAATAGTACAAATTAATATACTGTATATCCGACCTTACTAAAAACTGAGTCAAACAAATAGTACAAATTAATATACTGTATATCCGACCTTACTATTATTATAGTAATGTATATACTGACTAAAAGGCCTGTAACATACAGTGTACATGTATAATAACATGTAGGCTGTATTAAAGGAAGCATTACTCATTAAATGAAAATAATCTGAAACTGAGTCAAACAAATAACAGAGTAAAATTGCATCTGACCTTACTAAAAACTGAGTCAAGCATAAAAATAATAACACAAAATTAATCAGATTATTTCCGACCTTATTGAAAAGATTCTCTAGTTAAAATAACTCTGTTACATTTTTTTAATCGAGGATAAAAATAATATAAAATCACATATTTTCTTTCCTTTTTGGACTTTTTCTTCTTTTACAAAAATGCATCAATATTTGTATTTAGGATTTA
The DNA here is from genome assembly GCA_963680875.1 of Bathymodiolus brooksi. Classification (NCBI taxonomy): domain Eukaryota; kingdom Metazoa; phylum Mollusca; class Bivalvia; order Mytilida; family Modiolidae; genus Bathymodiolus; species Bathymodiolus brooksi. The sequence goes on along the minus strand of OY804581.1, from coordinate 42,886,156 downwards.
GCCATTACCCAGGTGCTGACATTAGTGTACAAAGAGAACAAACATTCTTTACCATTGACCATTATTAAATTTGTCATGTAACTGACTAATAAGGTATCAAAATCAAAGAACAAACTTTTTTTTCACTGACCAATGATCATCCACTTTTTTAGAGAACAGCTCCTGTAATGTGTTTAGAATAAACAAACACTAAAGTACAAAGATGAAGAAACATACTTTTTTCTTCTTATGTATTAAGTTCAAGGACGTTTGTTTTATTATACAATATACTGGTATACAGACAAACGTTACATTGTACTTGTACTTGAAACATAATTTCTGTATAATACCATGGTATATCACAATCCAACATAAATATTCCAGAATCTGGCAATCCAATCACCATTAACGTCTAATCATTGAATTATGAATAATTAATTAATCAAATAATTAGTCTTTTAGACATGGCAGCAATAAACAAAGAAAGACATAATCAATAATTAATTTATAATCAGATATTATTAATTTGTTTTATCTTCAGTTTCATCTTAGTTTCGACTTAAAACCATACAAGTCTTGTCTGTGATAGGATTAGTCGAGGTATTTTCCTCTATTTTCGTCTCTCGTTGAATGCCAGGTGTCAACACGAGATTTCTCTTTTACATTCCATTGTTTGTGACAGAAGTATCGAGGATGTCTGGTTCAGGTGTTAAGAGAATTAACTAATTTCAGTCATAAAATTTGTTCAGTCAAAAGTTTGTTCGCCAATACAATTTTCAGACTAGAGCCAAATTCTATTAAACTTGTTTGTTCTAAGTCAATAGGCATCTTAAAACCCAGCCATCTAAAGCAATTCACGTCAGATGCACTGTAAAACTTTTATTTGGTCCAAAGATGTACAATGTTTCAACACATTTTTGAACAAATCAGAAAAGACATTTCCTAAATAAAGCTGTAAAAACATGAAACTATTGATTATAATTGAAAATTATTTAATTTACTTCAGCAGTAAATAACATAGTAACAGATGTATACTCTTTGTAGATTTAATGTAGCATAAAAAGTTGTAAATATCATCTGAAATCAATGTCCAAATTACAATTATATTTATTTGTGATTCATCAGGTAAATAATAAATAAGTTTTAACATTGTTGTCTTTTGTATTTTGGTCTTATGCAATTTAGGCTTTACTGATCAACGTTAGGCTGAAACTATAGACAATTACCAAGACATTCTTGGTCGTGTCACCAACTACCGTAATTGGTTGTGCATAGTACAGAGTTTTTGAAATTCGTCGAACCTATCGGACCTAGGGGGCAGAAAATCATGAGGTCCGCCAATAACGTCGGTAATACCGGTCCCTATGTCCGCCAAACATTTTTGAATGATGTGTTTACTTTTTTTACTAATGAAGTTAAATACAGAAAGCACTCTGCTAGACTAAAATAATAATAACAGTATGACATTGCTTGGTTTTAAAACAATTTTACATAAAAAATGTAGGTCCAGCAGAAAATTCCTGGGTGCTGGACCTATGTCCAGCAAAATGAAAACAAATTTCAAAAAGTCTGATAGTATGCATTTTGTATAATATGCAACCCTTCATAAACTTTTCAGTAGAAGTATGTAATCTTTCTGATTTCTTGTGTATAATACCAGTACTCAGACAAAAAAATGTGTTTTTGCTAACCCTCACAACCCCACTTTCTGATCATTAACCAGAAACAAAAGTGATCACATCTTTTTTAAAAGAGGAAACCTCTCTATACACTGCCTCAAAACCAGTAATATCTAACCTTAACACCATCTTGTTTTGACTATTTATACTGGTTGTTTTACACACAAGTTTGACCTTCTACCATGGCTAGGTGTATTAGATATAGTCGTTTATGTAGGATAAAGTTTGTCAGTGAATAGTTTCATTCAGGTACCCATAATCTATATAATCCATCCACCTAAAAAACTAAATTTGCAGATCCTGCTTAATCTAGCAAGGCCTTCTATCAATTTGGTATTTAATATTAAAAATTAGATTTGTAAAAACAAAAATTACATAACCGAACTATGTTCTACTTTTATAAACAAAACAAAACACACAAATTTAAAAAACAAATTTATTCATAGTTCTCAAAAAATTATGTACCGGGGTAATACTTTTTTTTCAATAAAAAAATGCCATTGATCTGAAAAAATGTATTAATAAATGTTATATGTTCATATATTACAAACTCAAAAAATAGACTTAAAAATCAAAACTAGATTGAAGCATACATGGGTTTTCCATTGGCGACTTAGTAATGTAAAGTCACTATTATTGACACGAGACACAGACAATGGTATATTATGAATATCTTTCTGCCCGATTTAATTCTATTGACAAAAATTCAATTAACCAACCCACCAGGAAACCATAGGATGTTTCACTTTAAAATTGTTTAAATTTTTGTTTACCTTTTAAATAGAGGCAACTCACTTTTGTATTTTCTGTGGACAACATGTATATTATATTAATTACAGAATAAACCACAATATAATTGAAATAGGGTATTGTCAGAAATATGAACTGACAATTAACAACATCCTTCCATTAAGACTACATGTACATTTTTTTGTACATGTATATACAAATGTATACCCACAGCATTCTAAAATTCAATAAAACGGCCATCAATGTAATTAAACTAATTTTTTTATCATTTCGTGTGGAGTGTCAACAGCTACATTTTGTAACTCATTATCAATTTATTGATATTTAATCAAGTTTTTATGGCAAAAATATTATCATGTTTATTAAACAATGGTAATAAACTTTAAAACCAGGATCCACACATTTATGTCAATTTCAAAAACCTGAACTTGTAAATATCACTACTTCAAACAACATTATCATCAAATATTACATGCTATGATGATACATAATAAGCTATTATTGGGTCATAATGGTGACAAATTATTTATCTCTAGTCTATTATATGTAAATGTTTAAACAATTGGCCATTATCCCATCGTGGTCTGATCATACCTTACAATTAGATTAGATAATGGGTCAAAAGAGTGATTGGGCACTTGAGGTCACACTTGAAACATGAACCAAGTGGTCAATTTCATTAATTTATGGTTCAGTGGTTTTGAGGTTTTTTCTCAACTGTATTTGCACAAAGTCTGAGGAGCCATGAACCAATATGGTCCCAAGGACAAAGATATTAAGTTAGTATGTAAACATAAATATTTCAAATATACTCCTGGTAGTCACTTCAAGTCAAATTCTTCACTTCTGAAAGGAATGTAAAATAATAAAACTTTATAAATTAAGAAAGATTTAAGGAACACATACATGTACCAAAGGGGTTATATCAGACCCTGTAAATGGAAGGATGTATGTCAAAGGACAGACAATACAGTAGCCAAAAGAAAAAGGACCAACTGAAAAACAATGATTGACAAAATATTATACATGTACTGAAAACTAAGGGTTGAACAACATGAACTCCAAAAAAATTATGCTTGTTAACTCAGGTGCTCCAGAACATTAACAGTTCCTGATCCACTAGTGGAACCAAACCATCTCACTCTTGAATGCAATTTTTTGCAATTTATTGGTGTAAAAGCATTGAACAAGGTACATTTTGTACAACGGTTTTTCCCACCCATTTTGTGGTTCATGTTGGATAGTAATTACCTACCACTGATAGTATAAGCTTGAAATATCACTATAAACAAGTAACTGTGGTCTGACCCCCCCCCCCCCCCCCCCCCCCTCCCTCCTAATCAGACTGTAATACAGTACAGTGTATTAATAAATAAAGTGAAAATAAATACATGTAATGTTTAAATTCATCAACAGTTCGTCATTTCTGATTCCACGTTTTCTCTATCCATCCTGACATATTTGTTTCAGTTATATCTTGACAGTAACACATTTAAAGAAATCTCGTCCAATTTGCAGGGTGTCCTATAATTCAGTGGGAAATATCGTCCAATTTACAGTACGTCCTGTAATTCAGCGATACCTTTATAAATCAATTAAGACCTGTACTGTGATGCTAATGTTCATCAAACAACACTAAATTATGCATTATCTTTCGACATGTTACGAGGTTTTTATATTGTCGCCATTCAGGAAATTCAACTTGAACTTTATCTGGTGTTTGTTAAGAAGTTGCAAACGGATGTTATATTTTCTAATTTATCTCAGACACGAAATAAACAAATCTTCGAATGAGAAGACCAAAATATGATCAAACATTTTTATTACACCACCATTCTTCATCAACTGCCAATTACTGATCATTTATACATGTTGTGTCGTTAGGTAAAAAGTCAATGACAAAGTTTCAATAATTGTATGGATTTATTCAATTCATTTTTGCACAGTACATGTACATGCCAACACTTGAAAACAATGTTTTTTACATGTAGCAGTGGTATAAATGTATGACAGATGTATTGGAAAAAAAATTAACACAAAAAAAGTCATACATTTAATATGTGATCATTTTAATAATTATATTTTACAAATGTGCTTGTGAACTAAGTGCCCATCACCACACATTTGTAAGTTTGATTCCTGCCCATTGCAACATGCACTCAATAAATTTTTACATTTAGTAAGAAAGGATATGGATGTAAATTATCAAGAGAGAATATCCAACATTACACTTTAAACACTAAATTAAGTAATGGAACAGCACTTTTAATATTGCCGTTCTGCATTTCACAGTCACAATAGGGTCTTCAACCATGAGCATTACTCATAGTCATACTCTAAACTAATGTGAAACGGTCCCTAGCCTCCAGTAGAGTGCAACTGTCCCTAGCCTCCAGTAGAGCGGTACTCTTTACGTGTTAAACAGTCCCTAGCCTCCAGTAGAGTGAAACGGTCCCTTGCCTCCAGTAGAGCAGTACTCTTTACGTGTTAAACAGTCCCTAGCCTCCAGTAGAGTGAAACGGTCCCTAGCCTCCAGTAGAGCGGTACTCTTTACGTGTGAAACAGTCCCTAGCCTCCAGTAGAGTGGTACTCTTTACGTGTTAAACAGTCCCTAGCCTCCAGTAGAGTGAAACGGTCCCTAGCCTCCAGTAGAGCGGTACTCTTTACGCGTTAAACAGTCCCTAGCCTCCAGTAGAGTGAAACGGTCCCTAGCCTCCAGTAGAGCGGTACTCTTTACGCGTTAAACAGTCCCTAGCCTCCAGTAGAGTGAAACGGTCCCTAGCCTCCAGTAGAGTGGTACTCTTTACTCGCTAAACAGTCCCTAGCCTCCAGTAGAGTGAAACGGTCCCTAGCCTCCAGTAGAGCGGTACTCTTTACGTGTTAAATAGTCCCTAGCCTCCAGTAGAGTGAAACGGTCCCTAGCCTCCAGTAGAACTGTACTCTTTACGTGTTAAACAGTCCCTAGCCTCCAGTAGAGTGGTACTCTTTACGTGTGAAACGGTCCCTAGCCTCCAGTAGAGTGGTACTCTTTACTTTGGTGATAAGCCACACATCTGGGCATCTTTGTTGCACAACTTTACATTTGTATGTGATAAAAGTTTGTCAGTAACTTGCAAAAGGTCGGTGCTTTACTGTTTTCCCTCTTTCTGAGACACTTTTCTCCATTCTATACATCTCTTTAAATATAAATCACTATAATTTTTATTATTTTGTCTGTGTTAAGTCTGACCCAGAGAAAATACAACATGACATACACCTCAAGATTATTTAGTCATAATGTTCTATATAATTACAGTACAACATAATGTTCCTACTTAAAAGCACTTAAGTCTTCAAATCTTTCCTGTTATTTATAAAAACCCACAGTTACGAGTACCCTCGCTAACAATGGAACCTTAGAAGGAGTCACGGCTTAAGCAAATTAAGTATGAAACCGATCTAAGTCTGATTGTTTAATTTGTATAATGCCGCTCAACTGGGTACAATGAATCAATTGTTGTAATGTGTATGCCACCTGTCACTAGTCCGACTGTTCAAATTTTAAACTACATGTATCGATTTGCTTCAGGTGGTTTAGAAAATTATGAAATAAAAAAAAAATATAAAAAAAGACCTGTTTATTTTCAAACTACTAATTATTTGTATGTTTTAAACTTAATCATACTGTACATTTTATAGCTTTAGGAAATTTTAATTAAAAAGAAACATGTTTTTAACAAAAACGACAAGATTGATTTTTAAGTGCCTTTTAGCTATATACAGGGTATCTGTTTGTAGCTCCAGAGAGTAACAAAATGTTTTTTTTCTTTCCAATGTTCAAAATCAAAGTACAGAACAGCTTTTTCATTTCACTAAAATTTTGGTACTTTCTATATAAATATTGCATATACCACTTTATTAATAGCTAAAACAACATATACTTACTCTGTAAGGGTGTATGTTACAGGACGTAACTGTATATATTTGTAACACCTGGTCTATCTCTGTATATATTTGTAACACCTGGTCTATCTGTAAGGGTGTATGTTACAGGACGTACAGCACGCACAGCGCGTTTTAGCAAGAAATCACCTTGGTCGGTGTTTTTTCGCGGTGAAATGTCGGTGATATGTCATAAAATCATCGTAAAATGTCGGTGAAATCACGGTGAAACTTTCACCGCGAAAATTAACAAATTAGGACCTAAATGTCGGTGAAATATTTTAATTGCCGGTGACAACACCGCGGCGAAAATCATACGTGTATACACGTACATGTAACTGTACTTCATGTGTTCTTTTGTTTTTTGTTGCTTAGTTTTGATTTTTTACTATTTCGTACTTTATATTTCAATTTGATACCGGTTTTTTTTTCAGGGATGCCAGCATGGCATACATTTTATTTATAGGATTTATGAGGCTGAGCACGCATCTTGTTTTGCATATATTATCTAATCCAGGGATATATATAGTAGTCCTACTATATAAATCCTTGTCTAATCCCAACATTTCGATTGGTTTATATCGATGTTATTTTTTTTAATCACCTGTGTTTTATCAATGTACGGTTGTGTCTATTTTTATGTAGTGCACACATTGAACTAGGTCACTAAAAGGTCAAATACACAGTTACCTGAGGCTGCGGGATTGATTTAAAAACACACCGAGAATGATTGAAAAAAAAAATCGATGTAATTTTTTATCTAAAGCAAACGTGCTTTTTCGTATTTGTATGTCATTAATCCCCTTGCAAGCCACGTGTTATTTTAACTTTAATAAAAGTTCCATTTCTGATTTGTACACATATTTTTCACGTGAACGTAAATCTAGAAAGGTTTCCACATGCTATCGATCAAAGCGTGCTTTTGGGGATCTAGAAACTTTTGTAACAGGTGAACTTAAGTCACGTGCCAAGTCGACATTAATTGAACACCCGAAAGCAAATTAACTCGGGATACCAAGCTTGCATTCAAAAGATCAAGTTTATTTTAATTAACAAAATAATACAACACAAGCTTATAAATGGTAATGATCACATAATACTAAACGTTTTTACCGGCATTGTTTTCTTAACATAATAGATTAAAACAAAAGCAAATATCAGAATTAAAGAACGAAAAATTATCACATAGCTTGCTCACCTGAAAAAGAAAATAAGTATTTGCTATGAATCATTCATATTATCAAAAATGACAGTCTCAAGAACATACAAATGTACAAATAAAGGTTAATATCCCATTTCTTTATTTCGCGGTGTTTAATCGTCAATGTCGGTGTTTTGTCGGTGTTTTATAGTAAATCACCGTGTTCGATTTTTCTCGGACATTTCGCGGTGTCAACACCGACTTTTTTTTTAATTTCTCCGACATTTTCTTGATTTCACCGACGTCGGACCCGAGTGATTTCTTGCTAAATCGCGCTGTGCGTGCTGTAACTGTATATATTTGTAACACCTGGTCTATCTGTTAGGTAACTGTATATATTTGTAACACCTGGTCTATCTGTTAGGTAACTGTATATATTTGTAACACCTGGTCTATCTGTTAGGTAACTGTATATATTTGTAACACCTGGTCTATCTGTTAGGTAACTGTATATATTTGTAACACCTCATCTATCTGTTAGGTAACTGTATATATTTGTAACACCTGGTCTATCTGTTAGGTAACTGTATATATTTGTAACACCTTGTCTATCTGTTAGGTAACTGTATATATTTGTAACACCTGGTCTATCTGTTAGGTAACTGTATATATTTGTAACACCTGGTCTATCTGTTAGGTAACTGTATATATTTGTAACACCTGGTCTATCTGTTAGGTAACTGTATATATTTGTAACACCTGGTCTATCTGTTAGGTAACTGTATATATTTGTAACACCTGGTCTATCTGTTAGGTAACTGTATATATTTGTAACACCTGGTCTATCTGTTAGGTAACTGTATATATTTGTAACACCTGGTCTATCTGTTAGGTAACTGTATATATTTGTAACACCTGGTCTATCTGTTAGGTAACTGTATATATTTGTAACACCTGGTCTATCTGTTAGGTAACTGTATATATTTGTAACACCTGGTCTATCTGTTAGGTAACTGTATATATTTGTAACACCTGGTCTATCTGTTAGGTAACTGTATATATTTGTAACACCTGGTCTATCTGTTAGGCTGAGGCATTGTACATTATCAAGGATTTCAATATTTTTCAAGTCTATCAGTACTTCACTTTCTACAGGTTGTACTTTTTTTTTAAATTGGAACAATTTTCAAGACTATCTTATACAACTATCTTTAAAATCAGGTGGTACCAAAGACCATTTTAGGTGGGTAAAAATACCTAATACCACCCCTTATTGAAAGGCCTGCATTATACATGTAATTATCAAACTAAGAAATGGTTTCTGATGAATTATCCCAAAACTGATTTTTGTTAAATTTATCATTTATTTCAATCAATATTGATAATATTTTAAGAAAAATCTTGAATCAGGACAGGGAGCCATAATTGTAAATAGGATGTCTGTGGGAAAAGGTAGACATTTTTATATAGTCTCAGACATAAGACTTCATACTTCACTATTCTGCATTTCTTGTCTCTCTTCCGATTACTTTTTTTTCTTTCCCCAATATAATAATTTGGTCTTGTAAATAAATATGCAAGTATTAATGTCTTTTAATCAATCTTCACTGATTGAGTAAACAAAAGAGACTTTTATAGTGTTGACTTTAGATGTAATATTTTCTGAAGATACAACATGTAGGTGGTTATAGACATATTAAAGGCGCCATCAGCCATCAAACGGCACTTCTTCTGTGTATTGGTATCAAAAACATGTTGACATTTTACAACTAAAGGTGTATTTTGATATTTAACGGAGATTTTTAACAAATATCTAATAACAGAAGTAAGCAAAACGACTAACTGTCTACACATATAATATATATACATTTGTATGTCTCCTTAAAGTTCAATTGAAATTTTTCACATCAGACCTTTTCAGGATAAAATTAAAGAATGAAATTTATACTTAATACATGTACAAGTAGATCAGGTTTCTTGTGCATGTATCAAACAATACATTTTTCTGTCTCCGACGAATAATCAAACATGACATAATTCATATTTAAAGACAGGGTTGTAATATTTATCAATAGCTTTAAAATGCTGTCTTATTGGAAAGCATTTGAAGGTAATTGATGATTGCTTCTCAGTTTGTTTCACATGTCAATTAAGTACCAAATAATTCAACTACCATTGTAATTTCTAAACAAAGACTTTATAAATATTCATTTAATAATAATTGGCTTCTATGCACTTTTAAAAAGTTTGACATTTTATGAAATTAAAAGGATGTTGTATGTACTTATAATATATACAATGTCTATAATATAAATACAATGTATTAGTATTGCATACAATGAAAATTAAAATGCACTATAGAGAAGGGAAGGGCTTAAACTGTTATCTCTAAAAATCAGAACTATTCTAGACTAGTCAGGGTTTTCAATATTTTTCAAGTATACCAGTACTTCACTATTTACAGGCAGTCCTTTTTATTAATTTTTTTTTTAAATCATGAATATCTTATAATACAGCACTCTAAAATCAGGAGGTATCCAAGACCATTTTAGTTGGGTAAAATTTCCTGGTACCACCCCTACATTGAGAGGCCTGACTGGTACAAAAATGTTAATTCTTTTTCTCACAACAATAATTCTTTGAGGAATTCTAAATATCAATAGGAGAAAAAAGACAAACAAATTTTGATATATTGAAACATTTGGACTAGAACATAAAAAGGCAAATATTTTATTGATTCTAACATTATTTATTTGTGGTAATATTTATCACAGACTTGAGTTAACTGGATTTGTTTTTATAAGAGGACGTTATTTAACATTAATATGTACTCTTCTTCAGGACTTGGTTGCAATAATTCTAGATTCTCTCTGATATTATTGACCAATCTTGTTTTTCCTTTTCAAAATATACAAAAGGCATTGAATATAAACGATGTAGAAGCTTGAGAAAATGTGTCATATTGAAGTATTCAAGTTTTTTAGCCTGACAGAAGACCTGCATATTTTTAAATACCAGTAGATCTACTCCCTCCCTCCTCCTCCTCCCTCCCTCCCCCCCCCCCCCCCCCCCCCCCCTCAACACCAAATATAAATATACAAGATCAGAAAATGGTAGATACATGCATTTTAAACATTTTCTTCCATATACATTTATTTAGTATGTTAGACCAGTCACTTAAAGCTTAAAAAAAAAAATCCAAAAAATTCCGAAATTTTTCTTATTTTGAAACTTCAAGTGACTGTGGTTAGACAGAAACCCTTTACTTTTGGTCATTGGCGACATTGGTTTAAACTTTTGTATAATATACTAATATACAGGACCGTCTATTAATATATTGAGAATATACTTACCGGTTTAACATAAGGTAAAGTTGATAGATCTATGTTGTCACTGAATATTCGTGCTCGGGTAATTTTTAAAAGTTGTGAATTTGTGTATGAAATGTTTGATGAACACGTGCTAATTGTGTCAGTTGGTAAACAATGAATATCACCATCACATGAATTTAAAGATGAATTTTGTGAACTTTCGAGTGTAAAATAAACTGAAGTTCCACCTTCTTCTTTCAATTTTGTCACCGCTCGAAGAATTTTGTCACGATGTGCACTTTTAGTGACACCAATGGCATCTAAATCAGCATCACCTATTTGTTTACAAATTTCTAATTCATCGTATCCGTTATCAAAAAATGCTTGTGTATAATAGTCTAGATGTAAAGATCCAAGCCAATTTGCAACTATATTATCCGACATCATTGTTAACTGTTGAAAAAGCAATCCATTGAATCATTAGGGTTACCTATCACTATTACCAGATTACCTTACGAATAATTGCACTGTTGTATGACAAATGCGGGAATTCAACACATTGTAATGTGCGTGCGCATCACAAACACAACACTTGTTGACCAATCGGATTGATTTGTAAATAAAAGCACGTGTTTTCTACTTTCATTTTGTCAATACAGAAAATGATAAGATCTTCGTCGTGAATTTGACTCTCTAATTGATATAAGATACACACGTGATATATGGCATGATCTATATAGAGGGACACATTGTACTATTAATCTTCAATTTAAGAATCATTCATGACTTAATTATTTTTCTTGAACCCACGGCACGACTTCGCACTCGATTTTAATTTGTTCTTATTTTTATTTAATATGACAAAACATAAAGCAAGGATTTGTCTATTTTATTGTGGATTCGAGTGTCCGAAAATTATTTCATGTTTAATTTGTGAATTACCACACAAATTATTTGCAAATAGTAAAGAAAAAACAAAATTCTTACATAAATGTCCCTTTAACGTGGCCACATACAACATAAGTGTTAAAAATTATCAATTTATTTGCACATAATGACAAACATTTACTAAACATTGAAATATTTCCAAGAATCTTGTGCATAAAACGAATTAAATAAATGTTTTCATTTGGAACGACATCGTGTGGTTATGTGTGTAAGCAGAAGGACACGGTTTATACCGTTTTATGGGATGAAAATAGGGAACGAACCTATCAAAACGACTTTTCGATACGACAAGCCACACGTCACGACTTTCGTCGAAAGTGTCTAGCGTGAAAATCAAATGGAACTGATCGTGCTGTGTAAACGCAAATGAAGACAGTGTGATTGCCTAGAGTGTGATAGATTGTTGGTTCGATCTCAATTTGGGTCCAACCAAAACCTATAAAGTCAGTAGTATATTTTTCTCCGCTGAGTAAACAGAATTTTATAGGATGAACATTAGAAGACTTGTTGACCTTAAGTCAGGATAATGTGTGAACATGGAGAGACACGTATACCCGTGGACTATTTTTTCAATGAGCAGAACTATAAAAAATAAAACTGAGCGTATTGTTCTATTATCAAGCAGACATCATTATCATCTCATCAACAGTAAATTGTTCTTGTCAAGATAGAACTGAACAAAATTATCACTTAGCTTTAAACAACAGTCACTCACTCATCACTCATCGAGTAGAAGTTTTATCAACCAATTTCCAACCATTCTTCTAACGTTTCTAATTGACGTGAGTAACACAATCTAATAAAATAACAACATCATTCAAAATAGCATTCAGTTCAACAATTTCATCATGAGCAAAATTTGCGCCATTATTTTTTTCATTTTTAACATTGATCATATTTCACTTGTGAAACACGGAAACTTCCAGGTACAGACAAAATAAAAATAATGCCAGTTAATTGTGTGAACAAATGCATCTGATTTCTTACTTTTAAATAGTGCAAATCCCGTCATTCTCGGGAAACTGGACGCATTGATGTTTAAGAAAATAGATATCTAAACTTGCACAATGTGGCATCTATATTTTCTATTTTAGATATATGGCTTCTTATAACAAGCTGATTGTTCATTATGACAGGATCGTTTTATTCGCAAAAGCAAAATATGTTTTGGTGTCAACAAATTAGAAAAATTGTACTGCTTCCCCTAATAATGATTCTTCAGCCAATAATTATTCATCTTTTCAATCTTAACAGCAAGTATGATTTTTAATATGAAGTTGAAATTTTGCCAATTTGCAATTGTGACACGTGTCGTATGCAGTGTTTAAGGCGATCAGAGTTACCTCCCATTTCAGCTATGCTTACGAGTTGTCTTTCTTTCTGTCTTTCTGATGTTCGTTTACCGTAAATGTGTCGGTGAACCATTAGAGTTTAGAAAATAAAATGCACGTTGACCGAATGATTCTACCATTTTATGTTCATGTATTTTAGATTAAAGAAAGAAATTATTATCAATTTCTATTGGATGGTCATTCAGCCCAATAAAAAAAAACATTCCGTCACAATTTGAACTTATTATAGCATATACGTGTCACAGGCGCACATGGCACGGAATCACCACCTTTTTTTTAACTGTATGTTTACTTGGTTATTTTCAATCAATTTCTTTATTATCAGGAAAAAGAGATGAAATATTAAAGAAATAAAGAAATTTTATTGAGAGTTAAAAAAAAGGAGGGGCTAATTCCGAGCCACGAGCGCTTGTGATATACCCTAGATTTATAAACACAATAAACAAGTCATTTACATTATCAATAAACTCATCGCTATTGAAATATTATATAACTCATGTTTTTATAAGGAATAATGTATTTGTAGTGGATGTTGAATTTCGAGCGGGATAAGAATAACGATTTCTTTCCTTTTTTTCGTGCATTCTGAAAAAAAATATCCATGTTTGCCACTTGACTGACTATATGTATTTAATAGATTGTGGGTTTGGTTGGTTTGGTTTTTATTGTGTTTAACGTCACTTTCAACAATATTTCAGTTATATCGTGGTGGTCAGTTTTATTGGTGAAGGAAACTGGAGGACCCAGAGAAAACCACCGACCTGCCGCAAGTCACTGACAAACTTTATCACATAATGTTGTACACCTCACCCTGAGCGGGAGTCGAAACCACAACATCAGTGGTGATAGGCTCAGATTGCATAGGTAGTTGTAAATCCAACTACTATAAGATCACGACCATGACGACCTCAGTATATTGTGGGTAATTTTCATAATTGGCCACCACCTGAACACGGTTAATACAAGTAATTTAACTTTTCATTGAATTGTTCTAAATTGTAATTAAATTATCCATTTAACTTTTTGGTTATAAAAAAAATAGCAGAAATGTTAACACACTTTCAATTAGATGGTCACGGCAGCGCGAAAAAAACGGTTTTGACGAATCACGACACAAAATTCAGGTCCATATGGCGCTATCTGTTGTGACTTTGACTTTGACTGTTGGTGTTTAGCGCCACTTTCAGCAATATTTCAGCTATATCATGGCGACCAGTTATAGTGGGGGAAGAAGCCGGAGTACCCGGAGAGAACCATCGACCATGGGCAAGCAACTGGTAAACTTTATCACTTGCGGCTGCGAGTCGAGTGCACCCTTTGTTGTAATCTACAAAGCCGGGCGCGAACACACGCCGTATTGGTGATAGGCTTGTATGAGTTGTTAGGTAATCCGACTACCTAACTCATTGAGCCACCCGGGCCCTGCTAACTGTTGTGATAAAGGGCATTTGACGCTTGTCGATAAAGGTCATCTCCATTTTATTTTTATATCTTTTTAAATAAATATTGCAGTAAAATCAAATTACATATCTTACATATAATCTTTTTGAGGGATTGACTACTCATGTATCTTGCACGGATATGTCGAATTAAAATTATGTAAAAATACAATATATATAATGTCCAAATGCATTTGATTGAACAGACAAATACCTAATTTATTATTAATCGTTAATTCTTGTATTAGGAAAATTATTTTGAACAATAATCTTTAGTAAATCATTAATATAAAGATTTTTATTTTAATATTTTCAGTGTCTCCTGTCTGGCCAAAAAAATTGTTTTAGTGTATTAGCTTTTGAAAGAAAAAAATATGCGCCAGCTGAGAGACTAAAAAAACATATCACTTGAACACAAAGTCCTAGCTCTCTACCCCACAAACAATAAAATGATTGGTGCTTTAATTATCGATATTTTTCGGCCATATGTGATATACACAACTTGAACTTTTTTCCAGTCTTTGTAACTTTATAACGCAATCATTAGAATTACGAGAAAAACAAGAGGTCCAAGTTGAAAAAAAAAGATTCTCCTATTATATGCATGAATGTTAGTTATTGTGTAATTTTTGCATTTACTTGACCCACAAGATTGTAAATTGTAACTAAAGAATTATTTAAGTACATCAAGGATTTAAATAGTAGAAATATACAAATCCTTGAGTACATGTATTCAAAAACTATGTCAAAATGGGCCCAAACGTGCTCAAGTTGATATTTTGGGTTTCAGAAAGAGGTAAAATGGCATTCAAATAGAAATAAAGACAAAGTAATTATACATGTAATATCTGTTGATTACAATTCCCTTTTGTTTAGTCCATGCATATTATTTCGTTTGTCACTTCAGGCGATTCATGGGCAGTGCCCTGATTTGACATAGTAGGCGTGTTCCCTGGCACATTCATTCTTTTCAAGTAAATTATTCTTTTTTCAAACAATATTTTTTTTCCCATTGAAGTCAAAGTTTAAAAATTATTACTTACAATTACATCTATTGTCGATGGTTGTTTTTAAGTAAATTTTTGTAATGAAAAAAAAAACAACAACAAGACAAAACCAAACCAAAACATAATAAACCAAGTCTCCCAATATCAGTGAGTGCTATACATATGCAAGTCGTATTCACTTTTCAACTTTCTTACATTTATAAGGCAGATTTCTTTTGTCCAAATTGTTCAAATTGTTTTTATTTACATTTGATTTCAAGAAAATGTTTGCTATAACAAATACTTTACCGACCGCTATACCCCCTTTTTTTCTACAATACGAATTGTATACAAGGGTAATTTTAATATTCCCTATTCAAAACATCATTTATACGATATTTAAATCGCGATGAGTTTCAGGGTTATTGTTAATGTAATGACTAATATCTATCGACAAGAACGATAACTCGTATAGACAACGTCATTCCATTGTGACGTTTCTACCACTACTGCGCTATATACTGGCACACAGTTTCTATAGAGCTCAGTCTACGGATAACCCTCTGGGCAGCGTAGTGCAGGAGAATTTTGTTTATTCAATACATGTATATCCATAATTTAACAAAACCGTTCAACATGAAATGTGTAAGTAGTAAACTAGTATTACTATTACTACTGTATTATGATTATTTCTTTCAGGAAATTGTTTTCTTTCTGTACAGAAGCCGAGAACAGGAGAAGGTCTGAGCGATATCTTTGAAAAACTTTTAAGAAATATTTATTTATTATTTTTAAAGCTACTGTAAGCATATGTCAAATTAAAAGACACATGTTTTGAACAATAATCAATATTATTATGTTACATATGGACGTATAGCAAAATACGAATCTGTTATAGCAGATTAGTGATTTGTTATAACCAGGACCGTCTTAGCAGCATTATAGGCCCCCGGGAAAAGCAGTGCGCTGGGGCACCTAAGATTTAAATTAAGCATATATCACATCTATTGTAGGTATTTCCAACAACATTGATGTTTAAATGTGTGCCAAAAAAGTGTCCCGTGAAATAGTGTCTGCATGGACAGTTTTTCACAGAATTAAAGTATTAAATAATGTCCATTGCCATGAAATTTTGTCCCTTAAGTGGACAGAATTTTTACTGCACTAGTTATGAAATAGTGTCCTCCCATAGGACATTATTTCATAGCAGTTGTTATTAAATTCTATCCTCCAAGCGAGGTAATACAAAGGTCATCAAAATGTTTTTATCATACATGTATACTTGATTTTTAATCAATTAAGAAAGGTATATTAGAAATAGATGAAGTTAAACATCAAACATGGATGGCAGTGAATACCGACAAATTTACAATTATATCAGTTCCAAGAAATACCCAGAAAAGTTCAATGAAAATGAAAGGCGAACACTACGAAGAAAATGTCAAAATTATAAGATCAAAATGGAAGAGCTATATTACATTTATAAGGACAAGAAGGCCGAAGAAAATATAGACAAGCTTGTGGTTCACCGTGATAAGCTGGACACTGTATTGTATATGTGTCATGATGAAAGTGGCTGTCATCTTGGTGTGAATAAGACAGTTTCCAAAATCATTGCATCAGAGTATTATGTTCCAAACATTGTTGACACTGTAAGGAAGTATATAGCAACATGTGATGAATGTCAAAAACAGAATAAGAAAGCGAAAACATTGTACCTGAACTATGCATGTCCAGTGTCTTGTGGAAAAAGAATACGGGGAAAAATTGGAATTGATTTAGTAGGACCATTCTTGAACCAGGAAAGACAACCCATATCAACCAATGGCTATAGGTTAGTATGTGTACATGTATATTGTTTATTGCACTTAAAAAAATCAACCTACATTTTGTAGGCTACAGTTTAATTGGATGGGACAAATTTGGCCTAGGGCATAACAGATGAGGGATTGTTTCCCGAAATATGCATATCATGCACTAAATTTGGTATCTTGTGATGTTTTTACAATTATTCAGCTTATAATACAATGCAGATTATTTTGTATATGCATCAGATTTAGTAGAAACATATGTATATAATAATGAAATATTCTTTATTAGGGTCCCATATCGAGATACCGATGCCTTATAGTAATCACTTTGTCCGTCCGTCTGTCTGTCCGTTATCAATTCTTGTAAACAAGGAAACTTATCTCCCCTTGGACTTTTATCATGAAATTTGATATGTACTTTGGTTATGACATGCAGATAACAGGGGCGGATCCAGGATTTGTGGTTAGGGGGGGCGTGAGTAGGCGATGTGTCTGGGGACCGCTTAGGGTCCCCAGCGGGTCCATTGCAGAGCTCTGGTAGGGTGCTGAGGGGGCGAAGCCCCCTGGAAGCTGTGGGGGTTTGAGGGATTACAGACATTTATTTGAACGACAATTTTGAACCAACCACACCATTTTTATCAGACCAAAAAAACTTTACTTCGAGTCTTAATTTTGTCGGATAATTGTTAACAGTATGTTTTTGTCAGATTATAAGAACCTAAAGTAAAACCTTTTTTGAACAACCGTGATGCGAATTGCTCAACTCATGACTGATCGATCACGATATTTTAACACCCTTCAAAGAACTATTGGTTTAGTTTTAACGCATTCCTCGTTTCACTAATTGGTCTGCACTTTAGGTGCTTGTCCTTTCGGGTGGTTCTAGTTAATACTGCCCGTCCGGATGGAGCTTTTCTTTTCGTCGTTTGATTCATTCATTGAAAACGTATGATTCGACCGTTCTTGTTTATAAACAAACAAAAGCGGAAATTGTCAATACATGAACTTGTTGTTGATTTCTGATAAGCTAACGTGACTAAATTAGATGATCAGAATCGTTTCATGTAGCATTAATGTTAAAATATTCGCCTTTGTTTGTCTATAAACAAGAACGAATAATACGTTTTCAATGAATGAACCAACGGCGAAACGAAAAGCTTCATCCGGACGGAGAGTATACTGATCATTTATCAATGGGTAGAGCTTTTTAGAATGATATCCCAAATTTACTCCTAATATCATTACCATTCATTTTGACTTACAGGTCACGAGTTAACCATTCAATGATTCATGAACAAGTAGTTTGCTGAACTGCTTAATTAACGTTGTATAACATATGCTTTGCGAATTTTAGGGGGGGCGCACGCCCCGCACGCCCCCCTCTAAATCCGCCTCTGGATATGCCTTTTCATGGTTTTGACCTTGTCCATCCGTCCGTGTCCGTGGGTCAAAGAGTGTGAAAAATTGTACTTTCATTAATGTTTACATAGAGTGTTTATTTTTTATCCGATTTTGATTCCGTTTTTTTCTTTGGATTCCTTATAAAAATATCTTACCGAAGTGTGTCAATGGTTTTGAAGTGACTCTTACCATTTCTGAGATATAAAGGTCGAAAGGGCAAACGCCCATAATCGTAACTTTTTTTGTTTTAAGTTCTATTTTGACATACTTTTTTTAATATAGTTGTTTTGATGAGTACAAAAAGGATATGTTAACGGATTTTAGTTATTTGCGGCCATTTTGGTATAAAAAAATAATATATAATTTTTTTTTCTTCAGATATGTTATTACCATGATTTGATTATCTTTCTAAATGTCCAGAAGCATTTCCCCTGTATAAAAAAGAGGCAAAGGAAGTAGCTGAGAAATTATCTGAAGCTATTTATCGTTTCGGTCCGCCAGATGAAATAATTTTTGACTGCGGAGGAGAGTTTAACTCGAAAGTAACAACAGAATTAATGAAGAATTATAGCATAAGGCATATCACTCCCTACCACCCACACGCCAACGGGCTAGTTGACAATTTCAATCAGACTATAAAATCTATGATTAATAAAGTTGTATCAGATAGTGGATCAGATTAGGATATGCAGTTAGGAAAAGTGTTATTCGCTTATAGGACATCTCAACACAAAAGCTCTAAATATACCCCTTTTGAAGCAATGTTTATACGTAAGCCAATTTTTCCTAATGAAGCTAAGATTGGCCCTGTTTCTGCAGCACCAGAAGAGGATTTGTCGGTAGAAACTGTCGAAGAACTTTCCAGACGAAGAAAACAGATAGAAACTGATATAACCACAAACATAGCTAACGCTCAACAACAACAAAAAGAATATTATGATAAGTGACATAATGTAGATAACAATTTATACAAGGTGAATGACAAGGTACTTCTGAAGAACATGGGATGGGAACTGTGGAACAGCAAAGATACAAAGGGCCATACATGATTAAAACTTGTTGTGGAAATGGAAACTATCTGCTTAATGATTTAGAAACGGGAAAAGAATTGGGTCCATATAACCAGAAGTCCTTAAAAGTTTGGAATGAGCCTCATAGCAACAATGTTAATGCACTTTCCACTGATGAAGTTGATGACAATAATAATGATCAAACTTTTGGACAAGATAAAGCAGATGATTCTAATAGTAGCATTGCAAATGAAAACAGTGGAAGTGGTAGAGATAGAATATCTGTTGAAGCCGTTGTGCATACTGAAAATATTGAAAAATCTGATTCTGAATACCCTCTATCTGCTCAGTGTGCATTTACAAGTCCCATAAGCCTGCATCTTTTGACATGTTCGATGTATCACCAAGTGAAATCTTTCTTCGTAACGTTAACCATGAACCTGAAGATGAAATTGAGGTGATTGAGAAAGACATTCCTATTACACAGCCTAAAGAGCGTCGAAGAAAAACTAAATGGAAGCAAAACAGTATCTATGAATATTTCTGGTGATTTAATCATGTTTGTAATTAAGTTATTGAATGTTCTGACATGTACTTTAGACAATGAAAAACTGATTTCCGCTTACTGCATCTGTTAACTCTTTGATTGAAAATAGTTATATATATATTTTGGAAATAATGAATTCATGTTTATACCAGACTTCTCAGGTTTCACTTCATTTTACATTTTAGTATATATATGTAACTCATATTTCATGAACTGCTGATCTAAAATGAGATCAGCTTCAAAATCTGACAATAATCTGTATGAAACAGAGTAAAGATTGATTGAATAGATACAGGAAATAATGTGATGGAGTTAAACCGATCTTACGAGTCCTCAAATCGCCTTCTTATTATCTGGATATTTAGTTGTAAATGAAAAGAAGTCAAAACATGCACATATACAGTACTACAGTCCTAAAAGGATGAAACCACTGACTCAACAAAAAGTTTGAGGAAAACATGAAAAACAATACAATTGAGAAAGGCAGGGTTACAACTGTTCAGCTAGCTAAGATAACTATATAAATACAGCTGTTGGCAAGTCACTGCTGATCAAGCAAAGAGAAACTCTGAAACATCATTCTACAAATTTATATGACATTTTCTCATGAAGTTCAAAAATACAATAATACATCATTTTTTCTATATATATATTTGGATAAGTACAATATTTAAAAAATGTCAGAATTATTAAATATACTATTAAAGGACAAAATTTAATGGTAAAAAGTATCCAATGATAACATGGACAATTTTTTACAGCCTAGGACATTATTTAATAGGTAAATTGTGTCCGGTACACATTAAAATAAGAAAATATTTACTATTAAAAAATCTCCGGTGGACATAATTTCATGGGGGACATTATTAAATCCTACATAAACATTAAAAACATGTCCTACACAACATACACAGATTAACACCCCCCCCCCCTCCCCCCCTCTCCCCCCCCCGGGCAACTGCCCATCATACCCATGCATTAAGACGGCAATGGTTATAACATTATAATAGATTGCTAATTTATTTCAACAGATTACTTACTATATACTGACTACTAGCATGGAACACGGGTACTTACTTGGGTACAGGATAGTCCTGCTTTTTATCAAAATTGTGAAAACTTGTACTGTATGACTCAACTTTTATTTTCTGATTAATCATACATTAATTTGATATATAGGGGGGGGTCTACTATATTATCACAAAATGTCCCAGTCATTTAAAAAAATCCATCTTCGATTTATATATGTATTACTAGTAACTTTTCGATTTGAACGAGATTTTCCGCCACGACATAACTGAAATATTGTTGGAAGTGGCGCTAAACACCATAACCCTAACCCTGAACGAGATTGCTCATATGGTCCGCTTGGGGAATCTCATCTATATTTTAACACTAAAGCCTTTATCGATCCAAACATGGTAATAAATCTGTCCATCGATCATTATCTGAACAACTCAACTTGCTTTCCAGATATCCAAGGTGATTTAGTCGTAGAATTTATCCAAAATCAGTGGCGGGTTGTTTCATTTGAAAGTGACAATTTGAATAGAACACCACTTTGTGTCACTATGGACAATTCGGAAGTTCTCCAATGGACGGGTCCGAATGACACACCCCAGACAGATTTTGGATAGAATTCTACGACTAAATCGCCTTGGTTGTCTGGAAGGCAAGTTAATTTGTACAGATAAATGACCAAAGGAAGGATTCCAACGTCGTTACCAAATATGGTCCACGGTCAGGCTTCAGTATTATAACTGACAACCTCCCATCGAGAATGCTCCCCCTATCCGCCACCCCTGAGAATGCTGTGAGCAGTTCTGTGGGTTTGAACCATGGGAACCGTCACCCACCAGTACTAAGTTCTACTATCAGTAGTTAACAATTCCGTTAAATAAATTTAAGCATATTTTATAGTTCAAAATATGATAATTTGAATAAGACAAAAATTAAACAATTTAGCAATGTGGTCTTCATTATTTAAATATAGATTCTCCTTCAGTTGCCCGTGGGTTACGATATTTCTCCACTGAAGAGAGTTAAATTTAAAATTTTAACCACAAGCTGTCAGGCGAGTGGTTAAAATTTGAATTTTAACTCTCGAGAGTGGAGAAATATCGTAACCCACATGGGCAACTGAAGGAGAATTTGTTTCTCCCATTATTTAACACGAACTTTATTTCAAAATCCTTCAAAATTACCGATTTGACAACATGCAGGGAAAGGCATGAGACATTTTAATCCTCTAGAGGATTACAGATTTTTCCACCATTGGTTCAGTGGGGTTAAAACGCCGTAATAATGGGAGAAATAATAATACAAGTTAAGACATACAAAACTAATTAATTTATTAACAATTAATTTCGCTTTCCTGTTTATTTCTCATTTTCATATCTCTTCTATTTCAGTTTGGCTGTTGTGATAGCGAAGAAGATGAAAAGTAAGTTTTCTTGTTAAACAACATTATTAAGAAAAAACTGGTGTCACTGTAATCGGGCGGCTGTATCGAGAAACAGATACGGTGTTGAAAAAACTGTTGATACTCATAAAATATTGATAAATGCAATAAAATTTTATGTTTGTCTTCAAGAAATATGATAGACAAAACCATGTGTGAAGTTTTATGACGAAATATCTCCGATTTCTATGTAAATTTACGAGTTGAAGTGGGGAAACACCCACAAGTAATTTTAGCGATGTATTTTTATCTTGGACAAGAATAATGAGCGTCCTGATTGGATGACCGATTTAAAACACACTGACTCCACATGGTAAAAAGATGCATGTAAAAGAAATCCATGTTATGTTTATTCATTTGTTTGATTCTGGAATATTGTTGATCATTGATTTAAACAAGAAAAAAGGAAAAAAGGGGGGGGGGGTGAATTTTATTTGTGAATTTTACAGTTAAATAAATGTTATGTTTCGACAGTTTAAAGAGAAAAATAAAAATTTGTTGCGACTAAAGCTTAAATCAACGTTAAAAATTGAACAAATATCAGTGGTTTTGTAAATGAGATTTATTTTAAATAGAAAATCTGAATTTATTATTTATGAATTTATTATTAATGATACAATTGTATATCCCTT
This sequence comes from Bathymodiolus brooksi, assembly GCA_963680875.1. Taxonomy (NCBI): domain Eukaryota; kingdom Metazoa; phylum Mollusca; class Bivalvia; order Mytilida; family Modiolidae; genus Bathymodiolus; species Bathymodiolus brooksi. The sequence continues at coordinate 42,862,788 of OY804581.1, read as the reverse complement.
GGGGGGGGGGGGGGGGGGGGGGGGGAGGGCTATGATGAAAATTTGAAATAAAAACACAGGACCGGACTTTAAGCAATAATAATTTTCAAAGTTAATAATTATAATAAATATTGACATCCACACTTGCCTTTTGGACAGCACATTTCTGTGTCCACACTTGTAACTACTATAAATAAAAATCTAATTTCAAAATGAATTTTATTTTTGGTAGTTTTCATCATATAGAATATTCTTGGTGGAATGATTGGTGAATTTCTTTGTAGGTCATTTGACTCAACAAAACATTCAATCTGTTGCCATCACTTGGGTTAGGGTTGTGGTGTTTAATGCCACTTTCAACAATATTTCAGTTATATCATGGAAGTTGAACTTGTCTGTTTGTCATCTATGTTTCACGTTTTGACCATCTCAGATCTGCATGAATGATGTGTGCGATGTCCTCTCCATTTTCTTCTCTTTTAAAAAATATATATATATATATAAAAAGTAATTTAATAGCTGCTAACAATTATAATCGTAATAAATTTCCATGAATCAAAAATATTTTTTTCACATATTGACTTCAATTTTTTTTACAAAAATTTAAGAAAAAGCTGAATTTTGGGCATGGAAGCAGAAAAAATTATTATTCAGTTAAGCATATAATTTTAAGGATTTATACATTCAGTTTTGTTGTTGTTGTTGATAGTTTATATTTTGTTTTGGGCCCGGGTGGCTCAATGAGTTAGGTAGTTGGATTATCTAACAACTCATACAAGCCTATCACCAAATACGGCGTGGGTTCACGCCCGGCTAAGTAAATTACAAAAAAGGGTGCACTCGACTCGCAGCCGCAAGTGATCAAGTTTACCAGTTGCTTTCCCATGGTCGATGGTTCTCTCCGGGTACTCCGGCTTCTTCCACCACTAAAACTGGTCGCCATGATTTAGCAGAAATATTGCTGAAAGTGGCGCTAAAACACCAAAAAATCAACAAAAAATGTTTTATTACAGAATCATCGAAAACATTACAAAGAACAATGCACAGAACACTTTAAGGATTTATACATTTAATTTTTGTTGTTGATAGTTTATATTTTGTTTGTTTCAGGTCTACTGTTCAAAAAAGAGTATCATTCATTTCTTCAAATGAACAACAGGTAAATGATTTATTAAAAGATCTTGGCAAAACTTAATTGTTCATTAATTTTGAAGCAAGCATCAGAATTTTTATTGTTTAATATTATAATGGAATCACTTTATAATATGGGTTAGAGTTACTTAGGGTTATGGTGTTTAACACCACTTTGAACAATATGTCAGTTTTATTGTTGGAGAAAACCACCGACCTGTTGCATGTCTTTGACAAACTTTATTACATAATATTGTATCAAGTATACCTCGCAATGAACGGGATTCGAACTTACAACGTTAGTGATGATAGGCACTGATTGCACAGGTAGTTGTAAATCCAACTACCATATGATCACAACCACGACAGCCCCTTTTTAGCTCACTTGGCCAAAGGCCATGTGAGCCTTTGCCATCACTTGGGGTCCATCGTCCGTCCGTCTGTCGTACATGAAGTACTGAGCCAAATTTGACTGGATGGTCCCCTTTCAAAGTTGTGTCCGACAGCCCCGCCCTCCATTCAAGATGACTGCTATGACTAAGAATAGAAATGAACCTGTCTGTATTTATAGTTAACTGATATTTAAACACAAGGACAGGGACCATAAAAGGAAGGACATGTTGGATGTTAGACCTTACCACTTTTTCTGTTCTTGAGTTATGCCCCAGATTAATTAGAAGCAAGGGCATCTGTGTCATATGGACACATTCCCCTATTTTTAATTAAATTTCATAGATTAATTTTGTTGATAATATGATATTTCATGTTGATATAAAGGATGCTGTAAACAATTATAAACTATACTTCATGAAGAGATATTTCAACAGAAAAAACAGATCAGAGAAAGAAATAGGGAACTTAAAAGGGCCCAAGAAAAAGATGAAGAGATAGATCAACAGGAGCAACAGATCATAGATAAAGATAGGCAACTTAAAAGGGCCCACCAGACATTGTCTGGTTTTGCATACACATTAGATGTAAGTATAGATGGCAGAATGTATAATACTTATCATGAACGATCTTGTTCAATCATTGTACCTGCTTGAAAGAACTTGTTCAGTGCCGTCTCAACGCATGGGCACTTTAGGCAGTTGTCCAGAGGCCCAACAAGTATAGGGGCTCGTGCTAATCTATGTACGTTATGTTGTGTAAAGCATGTAGTTTTAATGCTTAAACACTGATTTTGTTGGAAATACCAATACAATACTAGTAAATATATGTTTAATTTTATCGACCATGTACATTATTATTCCTGTGTATGTAGGGGTCCCAGTGCACTTATTTGTCTGGGGCCTATTATACTGTTAAGACGGCCCGGACCTTGTTCAGTCGTTGTGCTGGTCAGATGGAGAACATCAATAAAAACATTATTTCTTTACTTTAGATATTTTCAGATAAATATTCTTTTAAGTTCACCTGTGCCTAAAGACTTTTATGTTTACCTACGTTTTAGATGGAAATCCTGGCTTTGAACATGCGCTAAATTGTGTTGTTGTATAAACCTTTTAATGTGATCCCAACTATACCCTTCTTAAATAAATGGATCTCCAACAACCTTGTTTGTCGTACGACTTTCTCAAAATCCATATTTTTTTCATGTCTGGTGCTCCATTTATGCCGGTTTGTATTACTATTAAAAACGTGTTTCCTGTATTTAAGAAAAATGGCTTCAATAAGCAACTGGCATGATTTACCTAAAGATTATATTTATTTATATTTTTTCCCTTTAATTCTTTTTACAGACTATATATAACTGTATTTTAACTTTATAGCCCCCTTCGATAGGTTTCCCTCTGTTCACCAGCCCTAGGAACCTTCACCAATACCCAGCAATAGGTTTTGAATCTGGTACCGTTCAATGTAGCTGCGGAACCGTAGCCCTTTATGGTCCTTTTTTTTCTTTTTTCTTTGGCGAACTATAGGACTACGGATTTCACCCTATCAAAAATTTGCGGAACTGTGACCAAGAATTCGTCGCACCTTTCAACAGTAATTTTCACAGCAAAACGCTTTGTGAGAGCGGAGTCATGTGGATAACTCGTTTCGTTACATATTTATCTATCGCTTTTCATATTTACTTACTTATTATTATTCATTTCTAGCTCATTATAATAAAAAATGTTTCGATATTAAATAATTTCACCTACTTAGTCCCGCCATCTTGTCTTTGTGGTATTCTCGCTTTGAGGTCACATGACTTTTGAGAGATGACTCTAACAGCAAAACACGTGTTCGGTTTATTTACATGAACAACTTGAAAATGTTGAATGAGAGTTCACCTCAGTTGGAATAATCATAGAAGAAAATAACATTTCTGGTTAATATATGTAAAATATTTCCCTCTAGGTTGAATAAATATTTTATTTCAGATAAAAAATCGCCGTGCAAAACCTCCGGTAAAACGTAAACAAACCGAACACGTGTTTTGCTGTTAGAATCATCTCTCAAAAGTCATGTGACCTCAAAGCGAGAATACCAATTGTAACTACTCGGCCATTCTCGCTACCCTACAAATAGCGAGAATGGCCGAGTAGTTATGATTGGCGAGAATACTACAAAGACAAGATGGCGGGACTAAGTAGGTGAAATCAGTTAATATCGAAACATGTTTTATTATAATGAATTAGAAATGAATAATAAAAAGTAAGTAAATATGAAAAGCGATAGATAAATATGTAACGAAACGAGTTATCCACATGACTCCGCTCTCACAAAGCGTTTTGTTATGAAAATTACTGTTGAAAGGTGCGACGAATTCTTGGTCACAGTTCCGCAAATTTTTGATAGGGTGAAATCCGTAGCCCTATATGGTCCGCCAAAAAAAAAGGACCATAAAGAGCTACGGTTCTGCAGCTACTTTCAATGTAATGCCAAATACAAAATTTTATATACAGTCAAACCTGTGGTCACCTCTATTAAGCAGTCACCTGTATTAAAAGGTCACTTTTTTGGTCCTGTCATAGAACATTTCATATGAATGGAACCTCTTTTAAGAGGTCACTTGTCTTAAAAGACCACCTTTTCTTTGTCCCGAAGATGACCTCTTTATACAGGTTTAACTGTATATGTTTTCTTTTATGTACTTGAAATTCCACAACCTAGTGCTACTTCTCCTTCTAAACAAGTAGTTCACTTTTTAAGTAAAGGATTGAATTATTAACATTCAAGTCCTTCTGGATACTTGCATTAACGAACTTTAGATTAGATACTCTGTTACAAAAGAAAACTAGCGATTAAATTCTTTAAAATTATTATAATTTTAAATATTTAAGGTTTTGGAAAAAGAACGTATTGAAAATGAGGTAAGTCATTACGAAGGTCAACTCACTGAAATCATCACAAAGGTCATTTGAGGTAAGTCATCACAAAGGTCATTTGAGGTAAGTCATCAGAAAGGTCATTTGAAGGAAGTCATTACAAAGGTCATTTGAAGTAAGTCATTACAAAGGTCATTTGAAGTAAGTCATCAGAAAGGTCATTTGAGGTAAGCCATCACAAAGGTTATTTGAGGTAAGTCATCACAAAGATCATTTGAGGTAAATCATTATGAAGGTCAACTGACTAAAGTCATTACAAAGGTCATTCGAGTTAGGTCATTTGAGGTAAGTCATTACAAAGGTCATTTGAGGTAAGCCATCACAAAGGTTATTTGAGGTAAGTCATCACAAAGATCATTTGAGGTAAATCATTATGAAGGTCAACTGACTAAAGTCATTGCAGTCATTTGGGGTAAGTCATCACAAAGGTCATTTGAGGTAATCCATCACAAAGGTCATTTGAGGTAAGCCATATCACAAGGGTCATTTGAGGTAAGTCATCACCAGGTCATTTGAGGTAAATCATTACAAAGGTAATTTTCCAATATATTTATATGGTATGTATAGTTTGTGGAGTCAAAATTGCTAGACATCGAGGCATTAAGTTTTGCCTATGTTCGTACGTTTCACATTTGGTCCTTACCACTTTTTCTGTTCCAGAGTTATGCCCCAGTTTGGAAGCAAGGGCATCTGTGTCATATGGAAGCATTCTTCCATTTTCTTTTTTATCAAATATCATAGATTTAATTTGTTGATAATATGATATTTCATGTTGATATTTGATAGGATGCGGCTGCAGACAAACTTGAAAAACTTCATGAAAAAGATGGAGAGATACTTCAACTGAAGAAACATATCAGAGAAAAAGATAGGGAACTTCATAGGGCCAACCAGACATTGTTGAGTTCTAAAGAAGCAATAGATGTAAGTATAGATGGCAGAGTGTATAATACTTATTATGAAAGATCTCGTTCAATCATTGTACCTGTCTAAGCATCTTGTTCAATCATTTTACCTGTCTAAAGATCTTGTTCAATCGTTGTACCTGTCCCTAAAGCCTTTGATGTTCAATCATTGTACCTGTCTAAAGACCTTGTTCAGTCATTGTTCCTGTCTAAAGACCTTGTTCAATCAATGTAACTGTCTAACAATCTCGTTCAGTCGTTGTACCTGTCTAAAGATCTTGTTCCATCATTGTACCTGTCTAGAGATCTCGTTCAATCGTTGTACCTGTCTAAAGATCTCGTTCAATCGTTGTACCTGTCTAAAGATCTCGTTCGATCATTATACCTATCAAAAGATCTCGTTCAATCGTTGTACCTGTCTAAAGACCATGTTCAATCATTATGCCTGTCTAAAGATCTCGTGCAATCATTGTACCTGTCTAAAGATCTCGTGCAATCATTGTACCTGTCTATGCACCTTGTTCAGTCGTTGTGCTGGTCAGATGGAGAACATCAATAAAAGCATTTTTCCTTTATTTTAGATATTTTCAGATAAATAACCCTTCAAGTTCACTTGCACCTAACTTTTAGATGGAAATCCAGGTCCTGGCTTGGGACATGCACTAATTTGTGTTGTTGGATATAACTGTTAATGTGATCCCAACAAAATTGACATTACAATATCAGTGATACAAAATAAAATGAAATTTAATTTTCTAGCACATATGGTTACAAAAAATTCTTATTTATTAATACAAGTGAATATATTTTTTTTCATACTTAAATGCAGTTTTTATTGGATTATCCAATAAAAGGTATGCAACTTGATGTGTTCTTTTCAAAGAAACAACAATCGGGAAAGTTTTATATATTTTTTTCTTTTTGTACTTGAAATTCTACATCCTAGTGCTTCTCCTCCATCTTAACAACTTCTCTTAAGTAAAGGGTTCTTATTCATGACTTACCACCAGGTTTGTAACTAGATTAACACGATGGGTGCCACTAGTGGAGCAGGAACTACCTACCCTTCCGGAACACTTAAGTTCACCCCCGGTTTTTAGTGAGGTTCGTGTTACTCGATCTTTAGTTTAATGTGTATGTTTTGTAGATCGTTGTTTGTCCTTTTGTACTTTTTCTTTTGGCCATTGTGTTGTCTGTTCTTCTTCGATATACGGATTCTGATTACCCCTTTGGTATCTTCACACTCTTTTTATTAACACTCAAGTCCTTCTGGACACTTGCATTAAAGAACCTTAGATTAGATAATCTTTCACAAAAGAAAACTAGCGATTAAATTCTTTAAAATTATTGTAAATTTTAATATTTAAGGGTTTGGAAAAAGAATATATTGAAAATGATGCATATATGCCACAGCTATTGATCTCACTGAACTCATTACACAGAGAATATGAGGTAAGTCATTACAAAGGTCATTTGAAGTAAGCCATAACAAAGGTCAAATGAGGTAAATGATTACAAAGGTCAACTGACTAAAGTAATTACAGAGGTAATTTGAGGTAAGTCATCACAAAGGTCATTTGAGGTAAGTCATTACAAAGGTCATTTGAGGTAAGTCATCACAAGGGTCATTTGAGGCAAGTCATTACAAAGGACATTTGAGGCAAGTCATTACAAAGATCATTTGAGGTAATTCACCAGAAAGGTCATTTGAGGCAAGTCATCACAAAGGTCATTTGAAGTAAGTCATTACAAAGGTCATTTGAGGTAAGTCATCACAAGGGTCATTTGAGGTAAGTCATTACAAAGGACATTTGAGGCAAGTCATTACAAAGATCATTTGAGGTAATTCATCAGAAAGGTCATTTGAGGTAAGTCATCACAAAGGTCATTTGCGGTAAGTCATTACAAAGGTCATTTGAGGAAACTCATTGCAAAGGTCGTTTGAAGTAAGTCATCACAAAGGTCATTTGAAGTAAGCCATAACAAAGGTCGAATGAGGTAAATTATTACAAAGGTCAACTGACTAAAGTCATTACAAAGGTCATTTGAGGTAAGCCATCACAAAGGTCATTTGAGGTAAGTCACCACACAGGCCATTTGAGATAAGTCATTTCAAGGGTCATTTGAGGTAAGCCATCACAAAGGTCAAATGAGGTAAATCATTACAAAGGTCAACTGACTAAAGTCATTACAAAGGTCATTTGAGGTCAGTCGTTACAAAGGTCAACTGACTAAGGTCATTTGAGGTAAGCCATCACAAAGATCATTTGAAATAAGTCATTTCAAGGGTCATTTGAGATAAGCCATCACAAAGGTCAAATGAGGTAAATCTTTACAAAGGTCAACTGGCTAAAGTCATTACAAAGGTCATTTGAGGTCAATCATTATGAAGGTCAATTGGGTAATTTCATTACAAAGGTCATTTGAGGTAAATTATTACAAATGTCATTTTCCAATTTGTTATATATAGTTTGTGGAGTCAAAATATTTTTTTTATGCCTCCGTTGCTAGGCATCAGGCGACCGTTTCACTAAAGGTCGTAAGTCGTAAACGTAGACGTAAGTGTACTCTTAAGAGTTAGGACCGTTTCACTAATAGTTAGGATTTACGACTTACGATAAAAAGTGATCGCAAAGTTAAGAGTGGTGGAAGGTACTCGTAAGTCGTAAATCGTAAACCTATTTTTGAAGAGAAGAATTGCTATCTATATTTTTTTTTATTATGAACATTAATCAAATGAAGCAATCAATAAATATTAGATGCACGCAACATTTGTTATATTTCGAGAGCCATAAACAAACATTAAAACAGCTACACATTATTGTTTGTTTCAATGTACTTTCTATCAGTTCTGCATTTACAATATCAACATATTTGATTAACGAGTGTGTGTACCTAGATGAAATTTCAAGAAAACAATGATATCGGGTGCATGTACAAACAATGGTTCAAAAATAAAGTTAAGCACATACAGAGGGCACATTACATTTCCATGGATTTGGGGATTAACAGGTATCACTTTTGCACGGAGAAAGAGCATTACAATTGCCCGTAAAATATATCTGAGACTTTTTTTTTTTTACATTTGCGCGGATTACCTGTTATTTAGAATATATTAGATTTACTCATAACATTTTCTGCATTTTGCATCACGACTGACGATGCAATATGGATTATTCGCCTCTTTGGTCAGCCTTTATAATGAAAACTAAAAATATAAGAACAACATCTATACAAATATATGAAATATAATTTTTTTTAAAAATAGTGGAACATACATGTATAAAAAAAACATTAATTTTGAAGGCAACATATATTTTAGCAGTCCAAATGTTAAAATTCATTGGTAGTTTTTATTGATTATATAAAGCGCTAAACACTCACTATTAATATAAATCAACAGTACATGTACATGTTAAGATTTGATATTGTAAGATGTGTATTTTTGTTGTTTTATGTGTTGATGAAACATATTATTTTATATGCAAAAATATAGTGATGCAATAAAACTACCCAAATCCTAACCCCCCCCCCCCCCCCCCCCCCCCCCGTGGTGGGCGGGGATTACAGATTAAGTAATTTCTGGCTGGCGAAATAAGTCAATAAAGAGTTAAAAAAGAAGTTAATGCATCAGTGTTTATAAAAACCATAAAATATTATGAAAATACGAATTGTACTTTAAAGAAAGGTAAAAAAAAATCCGCACAATTGTCATGTGTTGAATTTCTTCACGTAAATGTAAGATTTTTTTCCGCGCAATTGAAATGCACCGCAAACGGAATATCAGTGCAGAATGTGAATGTATTGCCAAATATATATGGTCACATTTTTGAAATTTCCCCTTACATATAGCATGAAATTTGTTAAAATATACTCCATGACAAAAATTTCTTCTCAAATTTCGGTAAATTTTTACACTTAACATTTTTTTCCTGATGGCTTTGGTTTATTCATTTAAAAAATCACTTTGGAGTTTTATAATTAGTTGAATATTAAAAATGTATTTAAAAAAATTTGAAATGTGATTATTAATGTAATCAGCTTTTTATTTGATTTTTTGGTGTTTTAACGCCACTTTCAGCAGTATTTCAGCTATATCGGCTGCGAGTCGAGTGCACCCTTTTTGTAATTTACAAAGCCGGGGGCGAACCCACTCCGTATTGGGGATAGGCTTGTATGAGTTGTTAGATCCAACGACCTAACTCATTGAGCCACCCGGGCCCCTAATCAGCTTTTGATCTGTTGGGTTTATTATATATAAAATTATATGATACAATCTAATATCTTTTTACCTCCATTATAGGAGATGTTACTTGTCGCAAGTCGTAAGTCGTAACTCTTGAGCTTAGGACTAGTTTAGTGAAACGCACGTATACGTGAACGTAAGGAAATCTTAAGAGTGATCTTAGACTTACGATTTACGATCACTTTAGTGAAACGGTCGCCAGGGCACTAAGTTTTACCTATGTCCGTTCGTTCCACATTTGGTTTCTGATCAGTAACAAGTTCTTTTCAAGGAAATCATTCGAAATTTACACACAAGGTAAAGGACCATAAAAGGAAGACCAAGTTCGATTTTGGACCTTACCACTTTTTCTGTCATAGGATTTGGAACTGGAAACAAGGGCATACCGAGTATGTGTAATATGGACACATTCTTCCATTTTTCATTAAATTTCATAGATTATTAGTTTTGTTGATAATATATTTCATGTTGATATTTAATAGGATGCGAATGAAGAAAAATTTGAAAAAGATGGAAAGATACGTCAACTGATGCTACACATCAGAGAAAAAGATGTGGAACTTAAAAAGGCCAACCAGACATTGTTGAGTTCTAAAGTAACAATAGATGTAAGTATAGATGGCAGAGTGTATAATACTTATTATGAAAGATCTCATTCAATCATTGTACCTGTCTAAAGATCTCGTTCAATCATTGTACCTGTCTAAAGATCTCGTTCAATCATTGTCCCTGTCTAAAGACCTTGTTCAGTCGTTGTGCTGGACAGACGGAGAACATCTGTCATCAATAAAAGCATTATTTCTTTACTTTAGATATTTTCAGAAAAAATATTCTTTTAAGTTCACCTGTGCCTAAAGCCTTTGATGTTTTCCTAACTTTTAGGTGGAAATCCTGGCTTGGGACACTAAATTGTGTTGTTGTATAAACCTGTTAATGTGATCCCAACCCTACTCTTCTTGATAAATGGATCAACAGCAATACAAATACAGTCAAATCTGCACATGCAGTCACCTCTATTAAGCAGTCACCTGTATTAAAAGGTCACCATTTTCTTATCCTGTCATAGAAAATTTCATATGAATTGAACCTCTTTTAAGAGGTTGTTATAAGGCCATCTTTTCTTTGTCCCAAAGGTGACCTTTTAAGACAGGTTTGACTGTATAAGTAAACAATAAAGAAAACTTACACATATATACTTCTACTCCAAAATACACTATCACAAAATAAACAACATATAACATAGACATAATCACGGTCAGTGTTGGAGAATGGAGGGAGGGGGGGATAAAAATATATGACAAAATGACAGATGAAATCACTTGTCATTACAAACAAACAACAGTCTGGTAAGTTATATAGTCAAACCTGCCCATGCAGTCACCTCTATTAAGCAAGCACCTGTATTAAAAGGTCACCTTTTCTTATCCTGTCATAGAAAATTTCATATGAATTGAACCTCTTTTAAGAGGTCACCTGTCATATAAGTCCACATAGGTGACCTCTTAAGACAGGTTTGACTGTACAGTCAAACCTGTCTTAAGATAATAAAATAGTGACCTTTTAATACAGGTGACTGCTTAATAGAGGTGACCACATGTGCAGGTTTGACTATATTTTGTCTGTTTGTACTTGATATTCTACATCCTAGTGTTACTCCTCCTTCTAAACAACCTCACTGAAGTAAAGGGTTGAATTATTAACACTCAAATCTTTCTGGATACTTGCATTAAAGAACCTTAGATTAGATACTCTGTTACCAAAGAAAACTAGCGATTAAATTCTTTGAAATTATTATAAAAATGTAAAATATTTTAGGGTTTAAGAAAAGAATGTATTGAATATGACATAAACATGCAGCAGCTGGGGGAAACACTGAAGTCATTGCAAAAGGCATTTAAGGTAAGTCATCACAAAGGTTATTTGGGGTAAGTCATCACAAAGGTCATTTGAGATAAGCCATTACAGAGGTCATTTGAGGTAAGTCATCACAAAGGTCATTTGAGGTAAGTCATCATAAAGGTCATTTGATGTAAGTCATTATGAAGGTTAACTGACTGAAGTCATTATAATGGTCATTTTATGTAAGTCATTACAAAGGTCATTTAAGGTAAGTCATAACAAAGGTCATTTGAGGTAAGTCATCAGAAAGATCATTTGAGGTAAGTCACTATGGCGGTTAACTGACTAAAGTCACTACAAAGGTCATTTTCCAATACACTTATTTGTTATGTATAGTTTGTGGAGTCAACATTTTATTTTTATGCCTCCCTTGCTAGGCATCGAGCCATTAAGTTTTATTTATGTCTGTTCGTTCCACATTTGGTTTCTGATCAATAACAAGTTCTTTTCAAGTAAATCATTTGAAATTTATACACAAGGTAAAGGACCATAAAAGGAAGACCAAGTTCGAATTTGGACCTTACCACTTTTTCTGTTCCAGAGTTATGCCCCAGTTTGGAAACAAGGGCATCTGTGTCATATGGACACATTCGTCTATTTTTCATTAAATTTCATAGATTTATTTTGTTGATAATATGATGTTTCATATCGATTTTTGATAGGATGCGACTGCAGAAAAATATAAATTACTTCATGAAAAAGATAGAGATATACATCAACTGAAGAAACAGATCAGAGAAAAAGATAGGGAACTTAAAAGGGACAACCAAACATTGTTGAGTTCTGAAGAAAAAATAGATGTAAGTATAGATGGCAGAGTGTATACCGTAATAATTTATGTATAATGCGCTAGATTTTACATAAAATTCTTTATGTAAGTATAGATGGCAGAGTGTATAATGCTTATCATGAAAGATCTTGTTCAATCATTGTACCTATCTAAACACCTTGTTCAGTCATTGTGCTGGTCAGATGGAGAACATCAATAAAAGCATTATTCCTTTAATTTAGATATTTTCAGATAAATTTTCCTTCAAGTTCACCTGCACTTAAAGCCTTTGATGTTTACATGTTCAGCCGTTTGATACCAATTATCCAAATTAGGTATATTGTGGTGATAAAAGATCACATATAAATCTTCTTCTTTAAACATTTTTAAGATGGCAGCCATCACTAAAAATAGGAATTTCTTTAAATTTTCTATTGCTGCCTTTTTATAGGTCAACATGAGCTTAAATTTGAACTGCAGCCACATGACAATGAGTAGTTTAGCATATATTTGGAGTTTTTCTGTTCTGTAAAGTTTTTTCATTTAGCAGATTTATACCGATTATGCAAATTAGGTACATTGTCATAAAAGATCACATATCTTTGGTGAAAGTCGGATTTTGCAGAATATTTTGTATTATCGCCGTTTTGAATTCTGCACGTTTTAATCTACGTTATACTTCTACTCCAATAATAAGTTATGATTTACACATGTGACAAAATCTTGTACATCTATTGGCTGGTTTTTTTCAATATCAAATTGTCGTATCTCAGTAATAATTTTTGCAGATGTTAAGGTTGGAAATAATTTCACTTCTAGAAGGTAAGACAATCAAATTGTGTAGATTTTTTTCTTCTTTTTTTCCAGCAGTTTATATTATAATAACAACAGAATGTGACTAGAAATTTCGTCGTAACATGATTTAGCCATGCATTTTCATTTGAAGTAGAAATGTGTTATGATTTATTCTGGTGGCAAAACTCAGAAGTCATATTAACTTTTAGACAGAACTATAAAGTAAACTATCTTAATTTGTGTTCAGACTTACGATATTTTGGTATTTGTAAATATACATATATAATGATTGTGACAGTGAAATGGTAAGTCAAATCCAAAATCATACTGGAAATTGGTTAAAATATTAATGGGGAACTGTAAACATTCCCCAAACATCCCTCCATTGCAAAAATTAGACTCTGGTGAGTACGTAATAAATAATGAGGATAAAGCCAATATATTAAACAACTTTTTCTGCTCCATAACTGAAATAGAAAATTCTAATGTTCTTACCCCCGATTTTCATGATCGCACAGGTAATAGATTAAACACTCTACATATAACTTCAGATGAAGTTAAGGACATACTTGAATGTCTACAGCTTGGGAAAGCAGTAGGTAGCGATCTGATAAGTCACTGTATGCTAAAAAATACGGCATCTACAATTTGTAAACCCCTCCAGTTAATATTTAATTATTCCCTACAAACTAGAAAATTTCCAAAAATTTGGAAGTCGGCTATAGTTATTGCACTCTTTAAGAAAGGTATAAAATCTGACCCATCAAATTATCGACCTATTAGTCTACTTAGTTGTGTTGGGAAAGTTTTTGAACGTGTTGTTTTCAAATATATATTTAATTTCTTATTGGACAACTCTCTTATTTATAAATATCAGTCCGGATTTATGCGCGGACACTCAACCGTGCACCAACATATTGAAATTTACCACAATATTTGTTTATCATTAGAAAATCGTGAAGTTAGTGTACTGTATTTTGTGATATATCAAAAGCCTTTGATAAAGTTTGGCACCGTGGCCTACTTAAAAAATTGAAAGCTTATGGAATTTCCGGGAATTTGTTGCATTGGTTTGAAAATTACTTAAGTGACAGAAATCAAAAAGTTGTTCTACAAAATTGTCTTTCAGAAGTAGGGAACATTAAAGGTGGGGTACCACAAGGATCAGTGTTAGGCCTTTGCTATTCATATTATATATCAATGATATTACTGAAGATATTCAAAGTCTTTCGCGATTGTTTGCTGATGATACATCACTATCGTATTCATCTTCTAATATAAATGAAATTGAACAAAGATTAAATTCAGATATAATGAAAATTTACAATTGGTCAACAAAACGGTTAGTGGATTTTAATCCCCAAAAAACTAAATGTATGCTATTCTCAACAAATCAGGGAAATATTAAACCTCAAATACTTTTTAATAATGAGGATGTTGAATTTGTAGTAAATCATAAACATTTGGGTGTTACGTTTTCATCGAATTGTAAATGGCATTGTCACATTCAAAATATATTAAAAAGCACATCTGGTCAATTGTCTATGCTACGTAAATTCAAAATTAAACTTAACAGGGAAAATCTCGAAAAAATATATTTTACTTATATAAGGCCATTATTAGAGTATGCGTGTGAACTGTGGGATGGTTGTACTATTTTGGATTTAAATAAAATTGAACAAATACAACACGAAGCTGCTAGAATTGTTACTGGGTTGCCAAAATTTGCAAGCATAGAATCCCTATATTTTGAAACTGGGTGGGAACCCCTCCATTCTCGTAGACATAGTAGAAAATTAAACTTGTTCTACAAAATACGTAATAATGATAGTCCTTTATATTTATATGATTGTTTACTGCCTTTTATACGAGAGGAAAATGAATTAAATTTGCGCAACCAAACCGAATTTAGAAATCCGTTCACTAGATTACAATTATTTGCAAACTCCTTTTTCCCTTCTACTATTAAATCATGGAATAAATTAAGTCCACAATTAAGAAATGCACCTACTCTAAATAGATTCAAACAAAGCAAATAAAAATCATACAATAAAACCCCCCAAATTTTACATTGCCGGATGTAGAATATTAAATATAATTCACACTGGACTGAGACATAGATCCAGTAGCTTGAATGCTGATCTTTTTCGTGTGCATTTGGCTAATGATCCAGGCTGTATATGTGGGTGTGCATTTGAAGATGCAATTCATTATATTTTAGAATGTTGTCTTTACAACGAAGCAAGAGAAGAATTGAAATTAAGACTAGTTTTTCTTAATGAACTTACTTTTTGGCGATGACACCTTAACTGAGATGCAGTATCTGCAAATTTTCAAATCTGTACAACTTTACATCAAACGAACAAAACGTTTTACCCATTTATGATCACAACACTCCCCCCCCCCACCCCCACCCCACCCCTCCCAAATATATATTTGATTAATTAATCAATCAATCAATCAATCAATTTCATCTCAGATACAAGTATGGTAAAACATGCTTATATTATATAATTTCATGCTTTTTGTTTTGTATTTTGTTTTTGTTTTTTTGTTGTGTCTCCTTTTTTTTTGATTTTTCAAAGAATTTATTATAATGTTGTATATTGTATTTTACTATTGCTGACGCATGTACTATTGTAATTATTTATTATGTGGAGAGGACCCTTGTAAATTGTTATAATTTGTGTCCAATCCAATTGTTATAATATTTAGCAATAAAATATGTTTAATCTAAGTGGAATTACGACATTTTGAACAATATGAAATAGATAAATCAATGTATAAAATATCTTAATTTTATATCTTTACAGGTAAAGTCAAGCAAATCAGATTGTTCCTTGATTTTACATACATGGGAATGCAAAATCTGTAAAAATAAAGCAATAGATTCACAAAAACTCGAGGGTCAAATTCTCGAACAAGTTTTTCTAGAAGATGCGGATGGCCAAAAATGGAATCGCTGTATTTCCTGTAACAACAACTTCCATCTGAAATGTGTCACCAACCTGCCAGAAGACACAGAGGAAGGTCATTTAGATTATTATCTCTGTGACGCGTGTGGTTGGTCTATGGAGGTTATTTATTCACATTAAAAACTACACCCCGGTACAGAGGACACATCATGTTTTTTACATTTTTCACTAAATATCGTGTCCAGTTTTTAGCTCATCTTGCAAAGGGATTTTAAATTTGACCGTGCTTTTTAAATCTATTGTACATGCTTTGTTTCTTGTTTGTACATATATATTCTTATGTCGAATTTAAAAGCTCACTAAAGCCTGTGTTATAATTGTTTGCTTCTTTCCGACTCTGAATAAAGCTTATTGCATTGTATTGTATTGTACTGTATTTTGTACATGTACAGTTGTATATACATGTAACCACATCGGTGGTGTAATGGTTAGCGTTCACCTCGGGTCGAACTAAAGACCATACAATTGGTATTTGTTGTTTCTCCACTAAGCATGCAACATTTACTATTTAGAAGAAAGAGCAAAGATTGGTAGACTCGGAATAATGTGTCAGAGTGGAGCGACGTATCTATTCTCGCGGACTGTTGTTTCAGTTTCTATAAAAATCCAGCTAATCGTGTTGGTCTAGTTTAAAGCAGACTTCATCATTATGTCATTGAAAATTAACTTATTTCCACCATGATATAGCTGACAAATTGCTCAATTAGCAATAAACAATAATGACTCTAATAAACACTCGATTGTCACATTATTCTGTTTCCGTCTTCTGATTATTTAGTACCCCTTTCAATACTTGTTCTGTTTTGGAAAAGGTTACGAAATTAAATTCTGCAACAGTTTGGATTTCTGCCCGATTATGTAACAACTGTGGTTACTGCAGTTCAATTTGAAAAAAAATCCATTGCCTGTATTTTAACTCACCTGGCCAAAAGGCCATGTGAGCTTTTGCCATCAGTTGGCATCTGTCGTCTGTCAACTTTTCACATTTGAATATTTTCCTCTGAAACCGCTTGGTCAAATGAACCGAAACCGGCTTGGTTGGCAGCATCTACATGTGTGAAATATGTCCTCTATAAATAGTGATAATTTCATCTCGATCCGTTAACAAACATGGCAATTCTTGTTTCTGGTTGGTCAAATTTCTAAAAAAAAAATATTCTCCTCTGAAATCGCTTGGTCAAAAGAACCAACACTTGGTTGGAAGCATCTATGGAAGGTCCTCTGTAAAGAATGCTCATTTTTTCCCGATCCATTAACAAACATGGCCGCCATAGGCAATTCTTGTTTCTGGTTGGTCGATTTCTAAAAATCTTTTCTTCTGAAACCACTTCCCAAATAATTAAAATTTTACCGGAAGTATCTATGGAAGGTCCTCAATAAGATTTCCTCATTTCTTCCATATTGCACGAAAACGTGGTCACCATGGGCAATTTTTGTGTCTGCTTGGTTGAAATTTAAAAAATCTTCTCCTCTGAAACTAGAAGGTACAATGTATTGTTACTTTGTACGAATGATGTATGGGAGATCCTGTACAAAATTTCCATATTTCGTGCCGATCGTACAACTAATTATGGCCGCCACAGTTCTTGTTTGTGATTGGCCAGTTAAACTAATCTTCTCTAAAATCAATTGGCCAAATTAATTGAACTTTGGTAGGAAGCACATATGGAAGGTTCTGTATAAAGTTTCCACAAAGCAAAATGACAGGTGAGCAAAATGTGCTCAGCCCACCGAGCCTTTAGTTCAACGTTGACTTTGAGTTTTGAATTTAATATCTCTTGTATCTTCATTATGAAAACAAACCATTCATTTACTCAAATGAGTTCAAAATTCCAGTAACCATATATCGCTCCACTGTCGAAATTTTGTCCAAATCCGACTACAGTACTGTTTGGTCATCATCATGATCAACGGATCAAAGTCGTCATGGCACAATGTAACCAGTGGCATACCACAATGGTCAGTTTTAGGCCCCATCTCTTTGTACTTTTCATCAACGACCTACCTTACCTTACCTCTGTATCTTCACATCCTTCTAAGGATAACCATGCCATTTGGCATGTAGAACATCCCATATCCAATAAAACCATGTGAAGTATTTACAAGTGCAGCATAAAATATTAATAATAATCCATAAAAGTCCATGATATATAAACGGTGTACACGCATAAAATGTAATAAATCCAAGATAAAAAGTCTCTGCTAAAACACTATAAAGATTAAGATAGTTGACGTTCCTTGTGTAAAATATAATATCCATATACATGATTTTTAAAATATAAAACTGCGATTATATATGCGGTCAATAATGAGTCTAAAATCTTATCTTGTAGTTTCAGGATCTAGTCCATTGTTGCCATGGAATCCTCCTCCAAATAAACCATAAGCACTTCTTCTAGATTTCTTGATATTCTCTTCTACATTTACTGTCATGTTGTCAGCTAATTTTACCGAGCTACTAGCCTTCTGATGCATACTGTTGATTAGTGACCAGTGTTTATCCTGTATTCCAGCATGGTATACCCGTCTTATCAGATGACTATGTATAACAACGTCAAATGCCGATTTTGCATCCAGTAATACTAGCTGACATTCATTTGTGTTATCTGCATTTTCTCTGTATGTCTCTTCTACTGGCAAAGCAGAATTTAAAGAGGATGATCCTTCAGTGAATCCACGTTGTATTGGATTTTGGATTGCCAGTATTTTATGGCTTGTCCGGTTTTTTATTATGGTTTCAATGATTTTATTGATGACTGGTATTTAAAGACGGTTATGCCTCTGTAGTTTATCACTTCTGCTATATCCCCTTTGTTCTTAAAGACCGGTGTAAGTAGGCCTACTTTCAGAATGTCGGGTACACTGCCATGCTCAAATATAGTGTTTATTATTTGCAGTAGTATGGTTATCATTTGTTCTCCAGCATTGATGATATGTTCAATGGTGATGTTGTATATATCTGCCGACTTCCCTGTATTGATGGATTTGATACTTTTTTCCAATTCGGATAATGTTGCCGCCGGTATCGCTTTATTTTTGACAAGCTGATTTATCAGTTGGATTTCATGTTCTATTTTCCTGTGATATTCACTCTCATTATTTTGGTTATTTGTTGCTAGTTGTCGAAAGTGTTCTGTAAATCCCTGTAGTACATTTTCCTTTCCTGAATACGTCTAACCATTTACATAAAGGTCGTCAATAAGATTACGACCCTTTTTTCTGTTGAACCGTAATGAGAGCGGGAGGTTTGGCGCCTTAAAATCTGATTCAACCCACCATTTCTTTAGAAATGCCTGTACCAAGTCAGGGTCATTACGGTTTTCACAGTTTTCCGGTTGTTGACTGATTTTGTCTGTTTATATAATTATGAGTTTTGACTTTCGCTTTGTAAGATTGTTCGGAGTTCGGTAATTTTGTTATTACCTTTATTTCTTACTAGTTTGTGGAACAATCTCATGTTTCTAGTTCTTGTGTCTAGTATCATGTCGCGATCAAATTCTCTTTGTATTGCCTCTTCGATGCGCATAGCCTTTCCAAAATCTTTCCTGCTCAATATTCTCTGAGAGAATATTATATTTGTTGGATTCGTTGGTTTTCCGTAAGTTATCCATTGTTTGTAGTTACTTCTCATATTTTCTAATAGATCCTTGATTTTTGGAGTCTACACTTTAAGCTTAGGTTTTACCGAATATTTAGCTTTCACAGTTGTAACAGCTTCATTCATGATTGTACATATCTTTTCTGTCAAGTGTTCTGTATCGTTTAATGTTCTTGTGGTCTTGTTTAAGGCATCAATCGATTGGTCTGTTAAAGCTTTATACAAGTCTATATCAACCTTTTCCCATTTTACCTTCAGACGAATGTTGCTATTTTTTCCTTCTTTTAAGTTTTTGATGTGGTGGTGTAGCATTATAGTAATGTTTACAGGATGGTGGTCTGACACGTTTGTGATGGTATTGTTGAGCACTTCTTTCTTTGTGCAGAACTTGTAGTTGATGGTATGTAGGAAATAGTCTTAATTCAGAACATTCTTCCCCATTTGGTTTAATGAATGTTTTTCCGCTGTTATCATATGATAAGCCACACTCTTTGATAAAATCCAATAAGTATTTTTTCCTCTTGTTTGTGTTTTCATTGTTGAGGTCTTCATTTAGATCGCCACCGATTATAATTTTATGTGTTCCTTGATACCTTTGGTAGATTTTATATAGTTGGTCTATGCAGTCATAGAATTTATCGACATAGTCATGGCTTCCTTTTTATGGTAGATAGACTGAAGCTACTAAGAAGTTTGCATCATTATTACTATTGATTTCTGCACACTGTATCCTTTCAGCGCCATCTGGTAGTATTTGTATTAAATGATCAATGTTTTCACTCCAAATAATTGCGACTCCTCCATATCCTACCAAATAGTGTGGTTAGCGATGCATTTATGCTTGCGGATGACACGAAGATATTTCGCACAATCTCCGACGAGTCAGACATAGATATTATACAGAAAGATCTTGATGAGCTTTTTAACTGGAGTAAATTGTGGCTTCTTAAATTTCATCCTGACAAAAAGTTTTACCATTAATGAGTAAACATTCGTCGCACCTTCCACATACTTACAGCATGAATAAGTACAAAGGAGGACGTGTAGATCTGGAAACAGTTGATCATGAGAAATACATAGGTGTTACTATTGATCGTAATCTGAGGTGTGCTATACATATCCAGAACCAAGTAAATAAAGCGAACCAATTGGTGGGATTGACACGAAGATCATTTGCGTATCTAGACAACCGTACCTTTTGCTTGTTATTTAAAGCAGTAGTAAGGCCGCATCTAGAGTATGCAAGCAGTGTTTGGTGTCCACATCAAAAGGCAGATATACTCAGCGTTGAAAACGTACAGAAAAGAGCTACAAAGATGTTACCATCATTGAAAAATATGAATTGCGAAGAAAGGCTGAGAGAACTGAAGCTTCCCACCCTACGTTTTCGACGACTTAGTGGTGACATGATTGAGGTTTACAAGATATTAACTGGCCGTTACGACAAGAAAGTAGCAGATGACATCTTCGAAGTATGTAGCAATAAGATCACTAGGGGGCATTCGATGAAGTTGAATAAAAAGAGATGTAGAATTGACATTCGAAAATATTACTTCACAAATAGAGTTGTTGATATTTGGAAGGATTTACCCGAGAGTGTAGTATCTGCCAACACGATGTTTACATTCGAAAATAAACTAGACAAATACTGGGCCAATCAACCGATGAAATATGACTTTAATAGTGACTATATAACCGGAAGAGACAAAAGCATAGTTTATGAAGAAGAAGAGCAGAATACATTGGCAACCAGCCAGCCTTCTGAATCTCCATAGGTATCCATAGGTATAGGTATCATTTTCGGTCTCAATTACTCTAAATATTTCTATTTCATCTATAAAACAAAAATAAAGCGACAGTAAGCAATTTTCATTTCAAAATACTATTTTCTGTTTAAAAAATCGAAAACCATTTTGTTTAAATGAAAATTCGGTCAATAGGTGTTAACTTCATTGATTCATTGATGCACCTCCTCTCTTCCGTTATCTAATTTAAAACAAACGTGAAAATAAAATAACCCCAACACATTTTCCTTCAAAAGGTCAATCCACTGGCTGAAGCACAGAAACGACAAATGCACATACGAGAGGTGTTTGGAAAGTCCCTAGAATCGGCTCATTTAAACCAACTAAATAATGCGATCCAAAAATTTATTATGAAAGACCCTCAGAGTAGTCGCCATTGGCATCTACACACTTTTTCAGCCTTACAATCCATTTAGAAAACGCTGTTTTATAGTCAGTTTGTGGGATAGTGTTCGTACACTGAAATGCAGCACTTCCAACGGCCCGGTGGCTTTCAAATCGTCTACACACGAGGCGTTCTTTAATGACTGGGCTCAACCAAAAGTCACAGGGGGCAATATCTGGACTGTATGGAGGATGTGGTAAAGTCTTGATTCCATGTGTGTCAAAGTATTCTTTCACCAAGGCAGACTTCTGAGTAGGTGCATTATCATGCAACAAGTGGTATCCCGGTTACCAGTGCGCCGATGGGCATTGTTGTAATGTTTCAGGACGTCTGCTTTATACCTTGACCTATTCCTATAAATTAACGAGGGCATCGACATTACGACCAAAGAGATGATTTCAATTTCCCCATTGTGAACATTCTATATGTAGCTACATTCCAGCAGCATCTGCATATGAAGTATATATCTCTCAGTTGATACGATATGCCAGGACCTGTGGTTCCTCGAATGAATTCATTTATAGAGAGGTGCTGCTTACAAGGAAGCTACTGAACCAAGAGTTCCTAGTGGTTATGTTGAAGTCGTTATACTTCGAACGTTTCACGGTCGCCACCATATTAACCGTAACTACATATCCGTGTAACAGACGAACACGGATATGTTCCGTTTGTCGTAGTCACAATACCGTCCTCTTTTACTCTTGCATTACCCATCGCCGGATTTTTTGCAAGAGTAATTCGATGGGTGCCACTAGTGGAGCAGGAATTACCTACCCTTCTGATGTACCAGAGTTCGTCACTGGTTTTTGTGGGTTTCGTGTTGCTCAATCTTTAGTTTTCTGTGTATTGATTTTATTTTATTATTCTTTTTCGTTTTGTCCTTTTTATGTTGGCCATTGTATTGTCTGTCCTTTTTATGTTGGCCATTGTATTGTCTGTCCTTTTTATTTTGGCCATTGTATTGTCTGTCCTTTTTATGTTGGCCATTGTATTGTCTGTCCTTTTTATGTTGGCCATTGTATTGTCTGTCCTTTTTATGTTGGCCATTGTATTGTCTGTCCTTCGATTTCGTTTTCTGATTATCCTTTGATATCGTGACACTTTTCTTTCAAAACTGTTAGGATTATGAAAGATGACACGGACAATCATTCCTTTCTTAAACTTTCTTTTAAACCCCATCGATTGCATAATGGTTAGCGTGCTCGCCTCGAGATCACGATGATGCTTCAAATGATATACTTCAAGAACTTTATAGGGTAAGAAAACAACACCCAAATAAATTCATCAGCTCTTACCTAAATATTAACAGCCTACGATACAAATTCTGCTCAATTAAAGAACCTTTGTGTAAAAACATAGTGGATCTTCTAATCATTGCAGAAACAAAATTGGATCAGTCATTTCCTGATGCACAATTTAAGGTTGACAATTTTCATATATGGAGAAAGGACAGAAATGGGAATGGTGGTGGACTAGTGATATACCTTCAATCCGATCTGGCATGCGACAGAAAGAAGACCCTGGAATGTGAGACTATTGAATCCATAGCAGTAGAACTGTTAGTAAATGGTAAACAATGGTTAATATCTGGAATGTATAGACCACAAACAATCTCTGATAATGAATTTATTAATGACTTTACTAAGACCTATGATAAAATATCTGTAAAGTATGATAATATGATTTTTCTTGGTGATTTAAATTATGATTTACTTTCAGTAGAAAAAGGTACACCATTAAACACAGTTTGTGATAGTTGTGGAATTGAAAACAACTCGTTTCACAAAAGATGCAAAACCTACATTAAATGACGTCATCCTAACAAACAGAAAAAACTTGCTCCAAAACACCACAAATTTGTATTGTGGATTGAGTGACGTCCATAACATCATTTCGGCACAAATGAAATCAGATATGCCATCTACCAAGAAACCATTTAAGACATACAGAAGTTATAAACAACTAAATGAAGAAAAGTTCTTGCAAGATCTGGAACAGGCAAATTTAACAACATTGATAGAAAATGAGGATAATGTAAATGAGGCATACAACACCTTCCATACTAAATTAATGGATATAGTTGACAACCACATGCCAATGAAAAAACGAAAAACTGTACACAAACCAGCGCCATTCATGAACCAACAACTAAGAAAAGCAATATACAAAAAACAAATGTTACACAACAAATATTTACATTTAAAATCAAAGAAAAACTGGGAAACATATCGCCAACAAAGAAATTTTGTAAACAAACTGAGACGACAATCTGTCAGAAATTATTTTGTAGAGCGCTGCACTGATGGTCCAAAACAAAAAGATTTTTGGCCAACAATCAAACCCTTTTTAACAAACAAGGGTAGACATTTTGAAAATAATATTATATTATGTAACAATGATGAAATAATTAATAATCAGTCTGATGTTGCAGAAATCTTTAATAATTATTTTGTTAATGTAGCTAAAGACATTGGCAGTGAAAGTTGTACCGTGGATGATAATCATCCAAGCATTCAGGCCATCAGAGAAAATTGTAATGTTGAAGGTAATCTATCATTTACTGAAATCAGTGATGATTTTGTGGAGAAACAAATTAATAAGATTAATGTAAACAAAGCTACTTAACCTACAACAAAACTTATAAATAAGTCTATTAGTAGTGCAAAGTTTCCTGACGATCTAAAAGAAG
Organism: Bathymodiolus brooksi; assembly: GCA_963680875.1. NCBI lineage: Eukaryota > Metazoa > Mollusca > Bivalvia > Mytilida > Modiolidae > Bathymodiolus > Bathymodiolus brooksi. The sequence continues at coordinate 42,838,295 of OY804581.1, read as the reverse complement.
CACATGTTGTGCCATTACACAAGAAAAATAGTCAGTTAGAGGCAGTAAACTATAGACCTGTTAACATATTACCGGTAGTGTCAAAGTTCTTTGAGGGGGCTATATACCAGCAGCTCATAGATTATTTGGATAGTATTTAATCCCTTTTTGTCAGCTTTTAGGCCTGGCTATGACTGTAATACAGCTCTTCTAAAAGTCATTGAGGACTGGAAAAAAGCAGTCGATACTAATTTGTATGTAGCTGCTGTGCTTATGGGCCTATCGAAGGACTTTGACTGTCTGCCTCATGATCTTCTTCTATTAAAATTAATGGCCTATAGTCTGTCTGAAAATGCACTTAATCTTATTGATGATTATTTATCAAATAGAAAACAATGTGTAAAAGTTGGTACCTACTTTAGTACATGGAAAAATATTTACAAAGGTGTTCCACAGGGATCAAGATTCAATAGTTTATTAAAGTCTCACCACATACATACAATAAAATACAGTTTCACAATAAAATATATGTTACAAATATAAAATAGTACATGTATATAAGTATCAATCTTGGGTCCAGTGCTTTTTAATGTATTTCTTGATGACATTTTCAATTTTGTAAAAGAAAATAAACTATATAATTATGCAGATGACAATACATTGTCATATTCAAGGCCAGATTTAAGCGGATTAGTTAAATCTCTGGAAAAGGAAAGTGCAATTTTAATTGATTGGTTCACTAATAACAAAATGAAAGCTAATCCGGACAAATTTCAGGCTATTTCCATTGGGAATAAATCAAAAAATGGGGATATAAAATTTAATTTGGATGGGAATGAAATTCTGTGTGAAAATGAGGTAAAGCTCGTGGGGGTGACAATAGATTGTCAACTGAAGTTTAATACACATATATCTGAAATTTGTGGGGGAAAAAAAACCAAACAAAAACTTCAAGGCAGTTAAATGTACCAAAAAGAATTAGAAAACATTTATCTAAATTGGGGAGGCTAACTATTTATCACTCTTATATTATGTCTAATTTCAATTATTGTCATGTGGTTTGGCATTTTTGTGGGGAAAGTAATACTAAAAAAATGGAAAAAAAACAAGAACGTGCCTTGAGGTTTATCTATGAGGATTTTAATAGTGATTATGATACTCTTTTGCTAAGGTCTGGTTTACTCTCTCTCAAAATAAGACGTCTACGAATGATGGCCATAGAAATTATCAAATCCTTCACAGTCACCGGCTTATCTCAATGACATTATTAGTTTTAAACATATATCTTACTCTTTTAGACGGCAACAAACAGTAGAAATTCCACAGGTGAGAACAACAAATGTTGGTCTGCATTCATTAAGGTATGCTGGAGCTACACTCTGGAATGAGTTGCCTGACCCGATCCGTGCACAGACGAACCTAGACCAGTTTAAAAGTCTGATCAATAACTGGAATGTCAACTCATGCAGACAGATATGGCTCCTGCAGATCTTAATAATTTCATGCTTCATTTTATGTTGAGTGCTTTCAGATTTTTTTTAGCTTTTAGTCTTGCTTTATTTATTTTTATTTTTGCTTTGTATGTGCTTCTTAGTGTGCTTATTAGTCAAATTTTTTAGTGCTTAAATGTTGCATGCAATTTTGCTTTCCTTATGCTATGCTTATATATGTATGTGCATCTTGCTAATGCTTCAACTGCTGTCTTATGTTATATGTCATGCATGTGTATTTATATGTTTTTAAATGTATGTGTTGTTACTGTTTTTATGTCGGCAAAAAGCTCTACAGAGCTTATGTTTGTAATGTTACACTGTAAACCCGAATTAAAATAAAGTTTTCTATTTTCTATATTCTATGAGTGTGGTAGATCGTCGGTTCGAGCCCCGATCGGGTCAAACCAAAGGCTACTAGTATAAAATTGGTATTTGTTGCTTCTCCGCCGCAGCATTAAGGGACGAACCATTTAACTTGCAGGGGGAGGGGGGTTATGTTTTTTTTTCTAAAAACTATTCTGATTCCCAATGTTGCTGAAAAAAATATTCTGATTTTGGTGGAGGAAAAAAAAATCTGATTCAAAGTCTTTGTCGTATAACCTAATGTTAAATTCTGGAAAAAAAATTCGCGCTTTGCGTGACAAAAAAAAAATATTCTAACTCTCGTGTTGTCTGAAAAAAAAATTCTGAACGAAACAAAAAACCATAACTCCCCCCTGCAAGTTAAATGGTCGGTCCCTTATATGATAAAAACTCTGAATCAGATTATTTTTTTTTCCTCCACCAAAATCAGAATATTTTTTTCAGCAACATTGGGAATCAGAATATTTTTTAGAAAAAAACCATAACCCACCCCTGGAAGTTAAATGGTCCGTCCCTTATTGTTGGATCAAATATTAAAACGTTAAAATCAATTACTGACCTAAATAATGTTGGTGAAATAAGTGCATAATCAATCACAGAGTTAGAGTTATTACAAGTTGGTTGGTCAATACCACAATCAGTGCCAACTCTACCATTTACAAAGAAGAGTTCTAAACTTCTACATAAGTCTAATAACCTTTTCCCATACTTGTCAATTTTATGTTTATCCTGTGAACATCTTATAGCAGGGATATTACATTCTTCTAAAATATGTAAGCTATTTAAAAGTAACTTATCATCATCTTGTAGATTGAGAACATCAAGAATATTATTATCAATAACAACATATTCACTCACATTACCAGTGTGTGCATTACAATCACCAATTAAACAAGCCTGTAAACCATTATCAAGTAATGTATTTTCAATGTCATTAAACATATCAATATTGCTACAATGTATATATACTATTATCAGGTGGTATGTAAACCACTCCAAATAAGGTTTTTTGCAATAACAATCTTTCATCAATCGTAAACCAAAAAACGCAATGACTAAGAATTAGTAAAAGGGTCATTAACATGAACATATTTACAAAAGAAATCTCTTACAAAATCACAGATTCCACCCGACCTTGCTTTACAATTTTGACGATTTACAGGTGGTAACAATTTATAACCATCTAATTCAGCCTCATCATAATTATCAAGTTTTGTCTCAGTTAGACAGTACCATTCTCTATCCAGAGTTGTCGTTCCCGCTACGCTCCACTCTATCTCTGTCAACGCTCATTTTACAAGATTTTTGTAAAATTTAGAAACAGTAAAAAATGTGTACTTAAAATTGATTTAATTATTGTAAATATCAATAAAGATGAAAATAAATCACTCATTTCAATTCAATTCTCTCTCTTAAAAATGATTTTCCTCCCACTTCTTGGAGAACTATTTTGGGGAGGTAAAAATTAAAAACGGTCACAAATCATTTTTAAGAGAGTTTGTGATTTATTTTCATCTTTATTGATATTTACAATAATTAAAACAATTTTAAGTAAATTTTTTTACTGTTCCGAAATTTGTCTCAATTGGCCTGTTAATAGATAAAGCAATCAACGGAGGCAAAAAAATGTACTAGGCAAACCAGTACCAAAGGAGATATCGGCAAAGAGTTTGGGAGATAAGGAAGCCTTGTCTCAAGTTAAGGGGGGGGAACACACACAAAAAACAGACAAACAGCGCTTAATCAAGTAGGCAAGGAAGCCTTGCCTAAATTATCAAGGAACGAGATTATACATAAAGGGTAAAACAAGGAAGCCTGGCCTAAATTATCAAGGAACGATATTATACATAAAGGGTAAAACAAGGAAGCCTTGCCTAAATTATCAAGGAACGATATTATACATAAAGGGTAAAACAAGGAAGCCTTGTTTTCAAGTAACAACCTACAAACTCAAAAAATTATTTGATTTAAAGCAAGGAAGCCCTGCATTATACAGCTGAGGTTAATTAATACAACAAGAGATAACAGGGAAGCCCTGCATTATACAGCTGAGGTTAATTAATACAACAAGAGATAACAGGGAAGCCCTGCATTATACAGCTGAGGTTAATTAATACAACAAGAGATAACAGGGAAGCCCTGCATTATACAGCTGAGGTTAATTAATACAACAAGAGATAACAGGGAAGCCCTGCATTATACAGCTGAGGTTAATTAATACAACAAGAGATAACAGGGAAGCCCTGCATTATACAGCTGAGGTTAATTAATACAACAAGAGATAACAGGGAAGCCCTGCATTATACAGCTGAGGTTAATTAATACAACAAGAGATAACAGGGAAGCCCTGCATTATACAGCTGAGGTTAATTAATACAACAAGAGATAACAGGGAAGCCTTGCATTATACAGCTGAGGTTAATTAATACAACAAGAGGTTATACATAAAGGGTAAAGCAAGGAAGCCTTGCATTATACAGCTGAGGTTAATTAATACAACAAGAGATAACAGGGAAGCCTTGCATTATACAGCTGAGGTTAATTAATACAACAAGAGATAACAGGGAAGCCCTGCATTATACAGCTGAGGTTAATTAATACAACAAGAGATAACAGGGAAGCCTTGCATTATACAGCTGAGGTTAATTAATACAACAAGAGATAACAGGGAAGCCCTGCATTATACAGCTGAGGTTAATTAATACAACAAGAGGTTATACATAAAGGGTAAAGCAAGGAAGCCTTGCATTATACAGCTGAGGTTAATTAATACAACAAGAGATAACAGGGAAGCCTTGCATTATACAGCTGAGGTTAATTAATACAACAAGAGATAACAGGAAGCCCTGCATTATACAGCTGAGGTTAATTAATACAACAAGAGATAACAGGGAAGCCCTGCATTATACAGCTGAGGTTAATTAATACAACAAGAGATATCAGGGAAGCCTTGCATTATACAGCTGAGGTTAATTAATACAACAAGAGATAACAGGGAAGCCCTGCATTATACAGCTGAGGTTAATTAATACAACAAGAGATAACAGGGAAGCCCTGCATTATACAGCTGAGGTTAATTAATACAACAAGAGATAACAGGGAAGCCTTGCATTATACAGCTGAGGTTAATTAATACAACAAGAGATAACAGGGAAGCCCTGCATTATACAGCTGAGGTTAATTAATACAACAAGAGATAACAGGGAAGCCCTGCATTATACAGCTGAGGTTAATTAATACAACAAGAGATAACAGGGAAGCCCTGCATTATACAGCTGAGGTTAATTAATACAACAAGAGATAACAGGGAAGCCCTGCATTATACAGCTGAGGTTAATTAATACAACAAGAGATAACAGGGAAGCCTTGCATTATACAGCTGAGGTTAATTAATACAACAAGAGATAACAGGGAAGCCCTGCATTATACAGCTGAGGTTAATTAATACAACAAGAGGTTATACATAAAGGGTAAAGCAAGGAAGCCTTGCATTATACAGCTGAGGTTAATTAATACAACAAGAGATAACAGGGAAGCCTTGCATTATACAGCTGAGGTTAATTAATACAACAAGAGATAACAGGGAAGCCCTGCATTATACAGCTGAGGTTAATTAATACAACAAGAGATAACAGGGAAGCCTTGCATTATACAGCTGAGGTTAATTAATACAACAAGAGATAACAGGGAAGCCCTGCATTATACAGCTGAGGTTAATTAATACAACAAGAGATAACAGGAAGCCCTGCATTATACAGCTGAGGTTAATTAATACAACAAGAGATAACAGGGAAGCCCTGCATTATACAGCTGAGGTTAATTAATACAACAAGAGATAACAGGGAAGCCCTGCATTATACAGCTGAGGTTAATTAATACAACAAGAGATAACAGGGAAGCCTTGCATTATACAGCTGAGGTTAATTAATACAACAAGAGATAACAGGGAAGCCCTGCATTATACAGCTGAGGTTAATTAATACAACAAGAGATAACAGGGAAGCCTTGCATTATACAGCTGAGGTTAATTAATACAACAAGAGATAACAGGGAAGCCCTGCATTATACAGCTGAGGTTAATTAATACAACAAGAGATAACAGGGAAGCCCTGCATTATACAGCTGAGGTTAATTAATACAACAAGAGATAACAGGGAAGCCCTGCATTATACAGCTGAGGTTAATTAATACAACAAGAGATAACAGGGAAGCCCTGCATTATACAGCTGAGGTTAATTAATACAACAAGAGATAACAGGGAAGCCCTGCATAATACAGCTGAGGTTAATTAATACAACAAGAGATAACAGGGAAGCCCTGCATTATACAGCTGAGGTTAATTAATACAACAAGAGATAACAGGGAAGCCCTGCATTATACAGCTGAGGTTAATTAATACAACAAGAGATAACAGGGAAGCCCTGCATTATACAGCTGAGGTTAATTAATACAACAAGAGATAACAGGGAAGCCCTGCATTATACAGCTGAGGTTAATTAATACAACAAGAGATAACAGGGAAGCCCTGCATTATACAGCTGAGGTTAATTAATACAACAAGAGGTAACAGGGAAGCCTTGCATTATACAGCTGAGGTTAATTAATACAACAAGAGATAACAGGGAAGCCCTGCATTATACAGCTGAGGTTAATTAATACAACAAGAGATAACAGGGAAGCCCTGCATTATACAGCTGAGGTTAATTAATACAACAAGAGATAACAGGGAAGCCCTGCATTATACAGCTGAGGTTAATTAATACAACAAGAGATAACAGGGAAGCCCTGCATTATACAGCTGAGGTTAATTAATACAACAAGAGATAACAGGGAAGCCCTGCATTATACAGCTGAGGTTAATTAATACAACAAGAGATAACAGGGAAGCCTTGCATTATACAGCTGAGGTTAATTAATACAACAAGAGATAACAGGGAAGCCCTGCATTATACAGCTGAGGTTAATTAATACAACAAGAGATAACAGGGAAGCCTTGCATTATACAGCTGAGGTTAATTAATACAACAAGAGATTACAGGGAAGCCCTGCATTATACAGCTGAGGTTAATTAATACAACAAGAGATAACAGGGAAGCCCTGCATTATACAGCTGAGGTTAATTAATACAACAAGAGATAACAGGGAAGCCCTGCATTATACCGCTGAGGTTAATTAATACAACAAGAGATAACAGGGAAGCCCTGCATTATACAGCTGAGGTTAATTAATACAACAAGAGATAACAGGGAAGCCTTGCATTATACAGCTGAGGTTAATTAATACAACAAGAGATAACAGGGAAGCCCTGCATTATACAGCTGAGGTTAATTAATACAACAAGAGATAACAGGGAAGCCCTGCATTATACAGCTGAGGTTAATTAATACAACAAGAGATAACAGGGAAGCCCTGCATTATACAGCTGAGGTTAATTAATACAACAAGAGATAACAGGGAAGCCCTGCATTATACAGCTGAGGTTAATTAATACAATAAGAGATAACAGGGAAGCCCTGCATTATACAGCTGAGGTTAATTAATACAACAAGAGATAACAGGGAAGCCCTGCATTATACAGCTGAGGTTAATTAATACAACAAGAGATAACAGGGAAGCCTTGCATTATACAGCTGAGGTTAATTAATACAACAAGAGATAACAGGGAAGCCCTGCATTATACAGCTGAGGTTAATTAATACAACAAGAGATAACAGGGAAGCCTTGCATTATACAGCTGAGGTTAATTAATACAACAAGAGATAACAGGGAAGCCCTGCATTATACAGCTGAGGTTAATTAATACAACAAGAGATAACAGGGAAGCCCTGCATTATACAGCTGAGGTTAATTAATACAACAAGAGATAACAGGGAAGCCCTGCATTATACAGCTGAGGTTAATTAATACAACAAGAGATAACAGGAAGCCCTGCATTATACAGCTGAGGTTAATTAATACAACAAGAGATAACAGGGAAGCCCTGCATTATACAGCTGAGGTTAATTAATACAACAAGAGATAACAGGGAAGCCTTGCATTATACAGCTGAGGTTAATTAATACAACAAGAGATAACAGGGAAGCCCTGCATTATACAGCTGAGGTTAATTAATACAACAAGAGATAACAGGGAAGCCCTGCATTATACAGCTGAGGTTAATTAATACAACAAGAGATAACAGGGAAGCCTTGCATTATACAGCTGAGGTTAATTAATACAACAAGAGATAACAGGGAAGCCCTGCATTATACAGCTGAGGTTAATTAATACAACAAGAGATAACAGGGAAGCCCTGCATTATACAGCTGAGGTTAATTAATACAACAAGAGATAACAGGGAAGCCCTGCATTATACAGCTGAGGTTAATTAATACAACAAGAGATAACAGGAAGCCCTGCATTATACAGCTGAGGTTAATTAATACAACAAGAGATAACAGGGAAGCCCTGCATTATACAGCTGAGGTTAATTAATACAACAAGAGATAACAGGGAAGCCTTGCATTATACAGCTGAGGTTAATTAATACAACAAGAGATAACAGGGAAGCCCTGCATTATACAGCTGAGGTTAATTAATACAACAAGAGATAACAGGGAAGCCCTGCATTATACAGCTGAGGTTAATTAATACAACAAGAGATAACAGGGAAGCCCTGCATTATACAGCTGAGGTTAATTAATACAACAAGAGATAACAGGGAAGCCCTGCATTATACAGCTGAGGTTAATTAATACAACAAGAGATAACAGGGAAGCCCTGCATTATACAGCTGAGGTTAATTAATACAACAAGAGATAACAGGGAAGCCCTGCATTATACAGCTGAGGTTAATTAATACAACAAGAGATAACAGGGAAGCCCTGCATTATACAGCTGAGGTTAATTAATACAACAAGAGATAACAGGGAAGCCCTGCATTATACAGCTGAGGTTAATTAATACAACAAGAGATAACAGGGAAGCCCTGCATTATACAGCTGAGGTTAATTAATACAACAAGAGGTAACAGGGAAGCCTTGCATTATACAGCTGAGGTTAATTAATACAACAAGAGATAACAGGGAAGCCTTGCATTATACAGCTGAGGTTAATTAATACAACAAGAGATAACAGGGAAGCCCTGCATTATACAGCTGAGGTTAATTAATACAACAAGAGATAACAGGGAAGCCTTGCATTATACAGCTGAGGTTAATTAATACAACAAGAGATTACAGGGAAGCCCTGCATTATACAGCTGAGGTTAATTAATACAACAAGAGATAACAGGGAAGCCCTGCATTATACAGCTGAGGTTAATTAATACAACAAGAGATAACAGGGAAGCCCTGCATTATACCGCTGAGGTTAATTAATACAACAAGAGATAACAGGGAAGCCCTGCATTATACAGCTGAGGTTAATTAATACAACAAGAGATAACAGGGAAGCCTTGCATTATACAGCTGAGGTTAATTAATACAACAAGAGATAACAGGGAAGCCCTGCATTATACAGCTGAGGTTAATTAATACAACAAGAGATAACAGGGAAGCCCTGCATTATACAGCTGAGGTTAATTAATACAACAAGAGATAACAGGGAAGCCCTGCTATATATTATACCTGTGAAATGCCATACAAACAGAGGACATCATCACAGACAAAAGATATGGCTAGCGAGACCTGGATTTGTATTAAATGCTCTAAATAATTTACTGATCCAGATTCCAAACTGTTAGAGTGTCGAAGATGTAAGGACCACTACTGTACAAAATGCCTGGGTAAAACCAAGACTGAATATGATATACTTAGTAAGTCAGACACTATGTGGTGTTGTATCACATGCAGGAAAAAAATTGAAGAACATATAGTATTGGACCTAAAAATTGAGGATAGATGCAACCAGATAATGAAGGAATATGAAGACAGGATAACACAACTAGAAACTACAGTGATAGAGAAATGTGATGAAGCAAGAGTAAGGGAAATAATCAAAGATGAACTGGGAAAAGTTCAGAACAACGAGGATACAATAGATGGAGACACACAAAACACCACCACCAAGACGGTCAAACAGGAAGCAGTGACAATTGTCATAGATGAAATGAATGAAAGGAAGTCAAGAGAAAACAACTTAATAATTTTTGGATCTGATGAAAACCAATCTGAGGTGAGACAAGAAAGAATTGACCATGACATACAACAAGTAAAAGAATTATACAAAGCATGCAAAATTCAACTAGATACAACATCAATAAAGAAAACTGGAGGATTGGGGAAGTTTAACAACGAAAAACGAGATAGACCATTACTGGTAACCCTAAGTAGAGTGGAATCCAAGCTGGTGTTGTTCAAAAACATTCATCGCATAAGAGAACTAACAGAATATGAGAAAGTCAATGTTAGCAATGATTTGACCAAAGCTGAAAGAGAGAAAGAGAAACAATTATGGCAAGAGGCAAAAAAAACAACAATTAAATGATAAGTCGGGGGACTTCATATACAAGATCCGGGGACCACCTTGGGCAAGAAGAGTAACGAAGTTAAAAAGGCCAGACATATAGACCGACCAAAAGATAGAAATATAAATAATGTACATAAAGAGAGGGAGAAGGTTTTTAATGACACAGATGTAAATAAAACCACAGTTTTACCAAAACTAAAGTGTTTTTATACAAATGCAGATCAACTTTTTAACAAGCTACCAGAATTAATGGTGAGAACCAGAGACAACAAACCAGATATCATAGGTATTACAGAGGTTAAAAACAAGAATAATCCACAAAATCCAAGTATCGCAGAGTATTCGATTGGAGAAGTTGGTAAATACCAAATGTTTGCTAAAAACATTGATAGGGAGGAAGGTAGAGGTATTCTACTATATATAAATAACATATTTGGAGCCAGCGAGGTTGAAATGGATACAACGTTCGAAGAAAACTTATTTGTAAAAATTAAACTGAACAACAACGATAAATTACTAATTGGAATCATCTACCGATCACCCTCCAATAAAAATATGGAACACCACAACTAGTTAAGGAAATTAATACAGGAGGCTAGTAACAAACATTTTTCACATATTCTTATAATGGGAGACTTCAACTACCCAAACATAGACTGGGAAAACTGTAACTCAGATAGAGACAGCACTGATAGTATAGAATATAAATTTATTGACAACTTAGAAGACAGCTTTCTGTTCCAACACATTAAAAAACCCACCATATGGAGAGGAACAAATACACCTCACATACTGGACTTAATAATTACTAACGAAGAACCTATGATATCAGATCTGGAATGCACCAGTCCACTTGGAAAAAGTGACCGTTGTGTTTGATCTTTTAACTATAATTGCTATATAAATATTATGGCAAACCCAAGAAAACAGAGATTGTATGACAAAGGGAACTATCCAGATTTTATGAATGAGCTGGAACAAAAGGATTGGAGCTCAATTCTGAGCGAAAGCGAGGATATAGATAAAATTGGAAGAAATTTGTAGATATTTTGAGATCCTTACAGGATAAATACATACCCAAAAAAATCAGGAGACAATTAGGAAAAAGTTAAAGTAATTTTCCAATGGATAAGAAAACGAGGGAAAAAATAAGAAAAACAAATATCCTGTCAAAAAAGATCATAAATAACAATGACCCAAAAATACGAGAGGAATACAATAGAACAAGAAATCAGGTTAAGTCAATGGTAAATAAGCTAAAGAAAACAATATGAGAAGGACCTGTCACAAAAAGCCAAAGATAATCCTAAGGCAATCTGGAATTATATAAAATCCAAGTCAAAAACAAGAGAAGGTATAGCAGATCTACTTCTGGACCCAAATGATCCTAAATCTGAAAAAACAGATGACGATAAAACCATGGCTGAAATCCTAGCAAAATACTTTTCTAGCGTCTTCACTGAGGAACCAGAAGGAGACATACCAAATCAAAAGCCAATAAATATTAAAGAAAACATGCCGGAACTGATCAGAAATGAGGAGATGGTTTTAAAACAATTAAACTCCCTAAAAATAGATAAATCACCGGGACCAGACGAATTACATCCTAGATCGCTAAAAGAACTAGCAAAATCACTAACAAAACCTTTATGTATAATCTTTAAACAGTCCCCAAGACTAAAGATGATACCAAAGGAATGGAAGAAGGCAACAATAAGCGCAATGTTTAAAAAGGGAAATAGATCGATGGCTGGAAATTACAGACCCGTGAGCTTAACCTCCGTAGTCTGCAAACTATTAGAAAAAATTATCCGAGAGCATATTATAAAAAATATGAAAGTCAATAAATTATTTTCAAAAAAACAGTTCGGATTTATATCAAGAAGGTCTACATCACTGCAGCTACTTGAAGTCTTAGACAAATGGACTGAGGCAATAGACAAGGGTACAGATGTTGATGTGATATACAAGGATTTCCAGAAGGCTTTTGACAAGGTACAGGAAAAGCCAAAAATTACGTGTTAGATAATCCATTATTAGAATGGATAGAGGACTTCCTAACTGGCAGAACACAAAGGGTATCAATTAATGGATCAACATCTGACTGGAAAGAAGTAACATCAGGAATACCACTAGGCTCAGTATTGGGACCTTATTGTTCATACTGTTCATTAACGACTGACCTGATCGAATAAAATCAGACGTATACCTATTTGCAGACGATACCAAAATCTTTAGAAACATAACAGATGGAGAAGACAAAGAAATCTTACATGATGACTTGGAAAATCTAGAAAATTGGAGCAACACTTGGTTACTAAAATTCCACCCTGAAAAATGTAAGCATATGAATATAGCTAGAGTTGAAAAAACGGACGAGTTTAAATACAAGCTATCTGGAAAAAATATTGAGAGGGTTCAGAAAGAGAAGGACATAGGAGTAACGATAGACTCAGAGCTAACATTTGAAAGCCATATATGTGAAAAAGTAAATAAAGCTACATCAATCTTTGGAGCATTAAGAACAGCATTTAGATACTTAGACAAGAAGTTATTCATACCTCTTTACAAAACAATGGTGAGAACACAACTAGACTATACCAGCTCAGTCTGGGCACCATATAAAATGAAACATATAGATATGATCGAAAATGTACAGAAAAGGGCAACAAACAAATTCCAGGGATGAAAAACCTTGAGTTACCCACACTATCATATAGACGGCTAAGAGGAGATATGATGGAGGTATACAAAATAATACAGGGACATTATGATCCAGAAGCAAGTACAATAATAAAACTATAATGAATGACACAGAGCAAAGATTTAGTACAAGAAAGTGGTATATAATAAAGCAAACACTAACATCAGAAAAAACTCCTTCAGCATTAGAATACCAAAATACTGGAATAAACTGCCAGAAAATATTGTGAATTAACTCTATTAACTCGTTCAAAAACAGACTGGATAAACATTGGAAAGACGAAGAACTGTACAATGACGCAAACTACAAAGCTGATATATCAGGAAGCCGCGTGACGTACAGAGAAACAAAGGAAATACAAGAATCTGGTGAAGAGGAGCCTTAGGGATCCTGTACCGGAAAACCACCATAAGTAATCATAAGTAACCTCCATCGATGCACATATAATTGTGGTAAAATCTAAGACACATCCATCGATGCCCATAATTGTGGTAAAATCTAAGACACATCCATCGATGCACATAATTGTGGTAAAATCTAAGACACATCCATCGATGCACATAATTGTGGTAAAATCTAAAATTCATCCATCGCGGATGCACATAATTGTGGTAAAATATAAGAAGTCATCCGGCCATATGTACAGATTCTATACACTTCCCCTCCATCACTCTCATATCACCAATGTTCCAACACAATACCGTTCCTCTGTAACTGACATAAAAACCATGACTGTTCATTAAAATAGCTATCCAATTAAATTTGACCTCTTCAGGTGTAGCGCAAAGCACATATACTACTGGTTAATCTTTCAATATCGGTATATACAAGTCCTTCAGAAAATGGAACTTAGTGCAGTCAACTATTAATTACCAAGGTCATGATGGAGAAGGACAAATTCTTTAATGAAATTCAAAAAAGAAAAAATGCTACTCATGTCATGTTCTATCAATCATCAACTCTTTCCCACTTGTGAGTTTATGTGTAATTTCTGTTTGCCCCTCGAGGGCCCATAATTGGAATAAAATTTATTTTATTTGATTTGATTTTGATAAGTCGATGCTGAAAAATAACTAATAGTGGATTTAATTAAATATCCGACAAGAAACAAGTAGTACATTTACGCCGAGTGTAATTTACGTCATTTACTGATGTGTTCATTACAGACATTACCGTATTTTTTAAACACTTTTTTGATTGGATAAGAATTAGGTCATTCAAACAATGGATTTTAAATGTAAATAAAAATGACACTTAAATTTATTAACATTTGCACATATACCATTACTAAAGAAAGGACCTGATTTACATCTTTAAAAATTGCATTACTTAAAATAATAGATTTTAATTGTAGGTATTCGATTTCTATAACATAATATACACTGAAATGTTTGACAGTAAGGGGGATAACTTTGCACAAACGAGATAAATATGACCAAACCAATGAAAATCCATACAATATTCTGTTCCTGTTATGGCGGCATCCTTGTTTCGGTAAATGTAGGCGATGTTTTCTTCCAAACCCGCATAAATCAGTTATTATTTGACAATCAAAAGGCAATACGGTCACACTATAGTTATTTCCACCTGAATTTGACAAAATCCAACCGTAATTCCTTTTCTTGGCGCTTGCACACAGTCAAAAGCTTTGTTGTTGTCGGCGTCCTCGCTATGTCTCGGTAGACTGTTTAATTTACTTGGAGCCAGTGTATGAAGAATTTTGTACGTGTCGATAGGTTTTTAAACAAAGACTTCAATAATTCAACGATTAATGGGGGGATTTTAAATGTGACGACCGGTATATCATAATATGTTCAGTCAAGAATACATGCTTTGCAACTAGAGCCTTTAAAAATGTGGGTACAAAATTTAACAATGTACTCTGAAAGTAAACATGACATCATGTCTTGAATGACACCACAACATTGGTGGTGTAATGGTTAGCGTGCTACAATTGAATGTGGTGGCAGGGTTCGACATTAACTTTTTGACTAACTTGTCCATTCGGGCAAGTGCCATATTGATTTTACTTGCCCGAAACTGTAAACTACTAGCCTGAATGGATTGCACCCGCACCTATTGACGCTTGGTGGCGCTCGTGTACTATCAGTTATTCGTTCGGAACCTTTGCGGAAATGCTCGGACGTCTTCCTAACTTGGCAGGTTTCAAGATAGCTGATCGTTGCCTGCTGTGGCCAGTTCCTAAGCTAAAAATTGATCTGAGTCGACGTAATGCGTCGACACAGGGTTGTAAAACAAATTTGGTAGAAAGGTATCAACACTATGTTATTGCTTTCTTTGTAAAACAGTTATATTACTCGTTCTTTAGCATGAATAAAGGTGATCATAAGTTACATAACAACAAACATTCAACAAGCTGAACACTTGCACAGTATTCCGCCTTCATTTACTGTTAGGGGTCCCTCTTCTTTAGGGGTAGCAAATTTTTTTACAAGAGCCAGTTAGCGCCGTAGGCTGTGTTCTTGGGTTAGAGTTAGTTAAGGGTTAGGGTTAGCCTTGTAGGACAGTTAGACCGAATTATTGTCGTTTTGAAAGCCCTTTCTATCATTCTATATTTATCTTTTACTTATCTGACTTTATTTTTATTTTTTTATGCAAAATTTTAAAACAACAATGTTGCTGAAAAAAATATTCTAATTTTGGTGTAGGAAAAAAAAAATAATCTGATTCAGAGTTTTTGTCATATAAGTTTATAACCTATAGTTAAATTCTGGAAAAAAAAATTGCGCTTTGCACGACAAAAAAAATAAATATTCTAAATCTCGTGTTGTCCGAAAAAAAAACCACTTTATGAAACCTTGCGACAAAATATAAAACGCATGTTTATTTTTGAATAAACATTCGTGTCTTATGAGATATAAAGATAGTAAATTTACCTACCATAGCAAGTACCCCATGTAGCTCAGTCGGTAGAGCATCAGACTTTTAATCTCAGGGTCCAGGGTTCGAGGCCCTGTGGGAGGTTACATTTTTTTTTTTTGGTTTCAATGTGGAATGACAATTTGATATTTATGATATTAATCCATTTGTAAAGAAGTGTAGCAAAAGTCCAAGTAGTTTTTTTGTGTTTTTTTTTCCGTCAGTGAATTTACGCTAAACAAAATGATTTTCTGGGGGAAAATGATAGCCTTCATTATGGTCAGAATGAACAAGTCTAAAATATGATCACACCTACATTTTAAGCAAACTGAACATAGAAGATCGAATGTTTTTTTTCGTTTTCACTTGCACTACCAAACATTTTGAGACGTCGACAGGATTTGAAGCTGTGCGAGGGAGACCCCAATAGATTTTTAAGATAACATTCTACAAGTACACCTCTTTTTTACAATTACACACAGTATTGCAGATAGAGCAGTCAAAGTAAAGACAGTATCAAAAATAAATCACCGGTACCAAAAAAATTTGGAGTCGTTGACAGGATTCGAACCTGTGTGGGTAAATCCCAATATATTTCTAGTCTAGCGCCTTAACCACTCGCCCACGACGACTTACTACTAAAGAACAAAACTTATGCATTTATACTTTATTTTACTATTATTACACAAATGAAAAAAAGAAATTCAGACTTTAAAGGAACACCAGTCATTCTTCCAGACCCATTATCACCACACTGGCCAATAGCAGGATTTAAACATCTAAGACCAGAGCACAAAATCCTGTTGCCAAAAGTAACATTAGACCAGGTTGAGGCATACTATTTTACTTTATATATGATCAGTCTATCGCAACTTGTAATGGCGGAAATATAACGATAATTTCCGATGTGATCCGGGAGAGTTGCGAATGTGTAACTGATAGTACACGAACGCCATCTATCGTAGAAAATATCGTAGGTGCAAACCATTCTTAAGTGCCATATATGCATGTAGTACACAGAACTATGCAATCTACAATGACCGTTCATAGAGTAGAATAACCCCTTGTATTAATTATTTACACCTTATGATGTGGGCATAGTGTTAGTTCTAATAATAAAACCCTAAATGCTCGCTTACTAGCAAGGGTTTTAACGGGATGCCATTACATGTAATGGTGCAGCCGCCGAGATTTTTGCGCTCGCTTACAGAGTTTCTGACGCCTGCATTTATCAATAATAAGACATAACCTTTCCTTTTGTCCACTATTATAACAAGTTTTTATCACCTACCAGTATTTTAGAATGTAATTCCCACAAAATAAAAATCCATGTTTACTTTCTCTGGACATTTTGAATTTCATCATTTCCGGTCTCACTTTGGTATTTTCCTTATTTGGATGTCAATACCATATTTGGCGATTTGAGGTGTGAATGTTTACATCAGCCGTAGTAAGCATCATAGTAAGAAATACCATATTTAGAAAAGCTCCGCCTTCCGTAGTTTCCGGTTATGGCGAACGATCGATAAATTTGAACAAGGTTGTTGCTACCTTTGAAAAGCATACATTTCTCAGCCAAACCGATTTAACAAGGACTGGGATCATCAGTAATAGTTATAATGAAATGTTTGAAGCGTAAATAGTGAGTTTTTATATTTCAACTGCAATTTATTTTTTGCTCCATTGTGATGAATGGGACCGCTTTGTAGCTCCGCCGAGACACAAGTTTGTCACAGGAGCTACATTATTGCAGCTAGCATAGTGTTAGTGCATCATTTGGCTATATAATTAAAATACTCGTATTCATAATTGCAGTAAGTTATGATTATAGTCATGCTTATGATCAGTTCAAATCAACAAATTTGAAATTCAATTATTGTTTTAATTCAAAAATTAAAACTAGATGAACAAAAATAGTTAAAACTTATTACTGGCAGTCTGTTTTTGTTTAAGCTACATTCAACATAAAATTTAACAGTTCATCCTCAGTGACATGATTTGCCCCCTCCCCATCAAATTTAGGCACCCCACTGAAAAATTTCCAGAGGGTTACTTGTGCCATATTGGCACAAAATTCTAGGACTGAGTCTGAGATATTGAGTAGACGTACCTATCAATTTGCGGGAATATGACAGTTTTATAAATACGGGTGATTGATGAGGATTTCTGAAATATTTTTGTTGGAAAATTTAAGTATAAATGTTCCTCATCATAGACTGACAACGACTGTATAGTTTGTTTGAATTTTGATTCCAATAATCTGTCACGCTTTCAATATTTTGATCGCAAAGGCAATAATATTTTAAAATTAGAACACCACAAATAACTCTAGCTTTTCATTGGCCAGCGAAAATAAATACGATGTTGATGCAGCACCGCCGCCTAATTAGGCATTCGTGATTGGCTAATATAAATAACACAATCTTTATTTGAGAAAGGGGAATAGCGTCAAATACACGATACATACGACGCGATGGATACATACGACGCGATGTTTAGGTAAAATTCGCCACGACTTCCAACACTGAATAATTCAATATTAATCATTTTGCTCTTCAGCAATTGAACATATCACAGAATCA